>PYAF01004081.1:40111-74382 GCA_007407185.1 Glycine tomentella | reverse complement strand
AAGATTTAAGAATATAAATAAATTTTAGTAAATTTATGAATATGACCTAATTAATATTTTTATATGAGGTTAAAATTATAAATAATTTACTGAAGTTGTTAATTGTTTATTGAAAATTTCATTAAAAAATTATTTATTGGAAATTAGCATAAACTTAAAACATATTATACTAATTAAACTGCTTACATGTGTCCTAAAGCTAATAAAAATCAATGATATATTTTTATAAAAAATATAATTGATTTTTATTAACTTTAGGGCATATTTATTATTTCTTATGTGATCACCATAACATAAAGAAAAATATAACATGTACATAGATTTTATAACTTAAGTTTTTAACATTTGATTTTTTTAAAACTACATTATTAACTTAGTATTTTAGAAATTCATTTGATATTAGTTCAATCTTCTGAAAATTTGTAATAAACAAATTTCTACTCATTAATTATATTTGTCAACGATTGATTCTTAGAAATTCAAGTCAGGAATTACAATATGCGTGCTTGAAAGGTAATAACCCATATACGTCTTCATTCTCTTTTCACGTAGCTGAAGCAACAAAACATTACTTCAGCATTACTTGACGTGGTTTTGTTGAAGGATTCACGTAGGAGATGAGTGTTGAAATACACTGATAATAGAGTGATTCGAAGTTGAACCAAATCTCATTATCCTTGCAATGTCAATTCAAACATACAAAAGAAAAAAAAATCTGAAAAAGGAGAAAAATAACATATAAAAAATTCTAAATATATGAATATACACACCAAATAAACAATATATAAGATAATGTATTCATGGAAACTTAGTGGAGGCCTGGAGGGGACCTACCCCGTATACCTCATAAACAAGTGATGCCTACCCAAAACAAATTATTGAAAAGATGTCTGTAAAGTCCATAAATGGGGACCTAATAACAACTGTTCATCCTGCAAGAGTTGTCTCATTTCCAAATTTTCACTAGGCTTTGGACCCACGTCTTCTTGAGTTTGTGATGTTGGTCAAAAACTTAGTGCTGATAAGTAGTTCGATTTGAATTGTATTTGCAACTGATTTAAAATTTTGATTTTTGAGAAACTAATTTCAATGTTTTTAGTTTGTTTGCGTATTATTAAGTATTTAACATTTAGGGTGTGTTTATTTCTATCTTTGTTTTTGAGAAGAAGCATTTTTAATTTAAAACTAGTTTATAAAGCTCGTGGGATCTTTAAAAAAATAATAATTAATCAATGGTTTTTTTGATGAGCTAAAAAGATAAAAAAAAAACTACCCTAATAATTTTTCAAATTTTACGTAAATGCACTCTAAATTAACTAGATGTTCTTTTAAAGAATAGTCTTTGTATGAAATTTTTTCATGATTACCATTTACCAACATATTTTTTCCTCTCACACGTATCCTCTTTGGAAGAGAAATGGGGGAGGGATTGTTTGTTTTAAGTTTTATCTTTCATTTCTCTTTACACGTTGGCCCAATCCAGCCCAAAATGCAGTTGAGAAGTTGATCAACTAATTGCCGTGAAAAACGAGCGAAAATAATGGCCTGGCTTGCGTTAGTCTTTGCATAACAGTATCGCAAAAAAATCACAATTGTTTTCCAAAAAGTGGGGAACTCTTTGTCGTTGCATTGAATTTATTAGGCGCCTCTTTGGGATCTTTGTACCCCACCATCCTTTTTAATATTCCAAGTAAACAACATATAATTGAGCTTTGCGTTAACTGAATATATCTATTTTCAAAAGCACGTAATTAACACCGAACCCGTCTCTTTCAGCTTAACTCAAGTTCTAAAAGAGAGTAGCATGCTTTCAAAACGGATAACTTTTCTTATCAGACATATTTGCCTTTGATTAGCTTTCGGGCATTTCAAGATATCGCTAATTATATGCAAATAGTAACCTACTGAAAAAAAAAGCATTACAATTATTTTGTCAATCACTTAACATGGTTATTTAACGATTTTTTATATGTAAATATACGTAGAGTTTAATGTCTAGGTATTGACACGGTATAAAATAATTTTATATTATAATTCAATCATATTTTGTTATTTAAATTATTTTTAAAATATCAATAAATTTATAATATATAATAAGTTATAATTGAATAATTATGTAAAACTTAGATCACTTTGGGAAACTCTAAAATTGTAGGTTCTAAGAAATTAATCGAATTATTCCGGAGTTCGATTTTGCAATGTCAATATATATTGTTATGGTGTTTTTCACGGGGTTACAAAAATGTGGTTCCCCTTCGCAGGGGCGGTTCTGGGCCCATGCAAGGTGCCCAACCGCACAGGGCCCAAAAAAATAAGGGGCCTCAAATATTAAGTACTGCAACATGTGTTCAATATTAAAAACTAGAGGAGATGGTAATGTCTATTTTTAATAACCAAGAGGTCCAATGTTCAATTCCTACCAACAACAATTTTTACTACTTTTACATTTTATTTATTTTTAAATTGCCAATTGAGGACCCCCTTTTCTAAAAAAGGAAAATATTAAACAGGGCCCCCAGAAAGTTTGCCAAAGTTTGCCCCGTCCCTGCCCCTTCGTTACGTCTAGAGTGGAGCGTGAGAGAATGGTTTTTAGAGAAAGAGAATCTTCTTTTCTTAGTGTGTAACTGTGTATTGTTGTTCTATCCAATAGTTAAAGGATCATTTTGGCGAAAAAGTTAATTATGTAACTGGCATGTGTTGGAAATCCATTTCTTTAGGTTTATCATGTGCATTGGTTTCAATGTGATATCTATTGTAAGATGAGATTTGTTTTTATTTTTTTGTGATTAATATTCTTAAGGTGAGGCAACCCGTAGAACAGTTGCCCCCAAATTGGCATTACTATGAAAAAATAATGCTAACTTTTGATATATTGCAAGCTTACTACAACCCCACAAAAATATACACACATATATTACTACTTAATACTGTATTAAATTATCAAGTCAATGAAGGAATTTGCTTTTTAAGATATTTAATATATAATAATGAAGGTTTTTTTTTATGACAACACATTACATTTTTTGGTACAAATGATGATTATTTTGGACATTGACTCACTCATTATGCAATTTTCACGGTATTTCTACCATCTCATTGGAGAAATATTTTGACGTGAGATTCCCATATTTTTTATTCCTCTCCTCACAATATCATCTTAATCAAACAACATCAATTTGTAATATGTTTTATTTCCATCCTTTCATCTCAAATTTTCACCTAAATCAACTCTACCGAAAACAATAATAAGTAAAGAATCATTGTAATGTTTACATATATTTTTAGCTGTAAATAACCAGGCTTAATATTTGAAATAAGATTCATACGTTTGATAAATTTTCTTTACAAATAATTGAAATCATGTGTTGAATGTGCTCAAATAAATGAAGAATTTATTGAGCTTTTTCCTAGTTTACCATGGTTGCAATTTGTTGTTAATTAATAAATTTCATTTGCCATCAATGAAGAGAATGATATATACAAACGGACACGTACTAACCCATACAAACTTGCATTCATGAGATGCAAAATCATCCATTTCATTAGGCGTTTCAAAACCCTAACTTAAATTTCGACAAATTGCTTAACATTTGGTCTGAAACAAAACCAAGTTTAACAAGGACCAAATAAGCACTTAATAAAAGCATTAAAGCTTCAACTTCAATGTTCAATTTATTTTTTCTTTCCACTTAGCCTTAGGGTTGTTTGTTTTAGTGAAAGAGAGAAGGATCGGTCATGGGTTTGATGGAAAACAATGAAAATATAGATTTTTTACCATTTGGAGTTGTCTAGCAAAGGAAAGAAAGAATACATATATATGGGTCTCATTAAGAAATACCTTTCATCCAAATTTGGATAAAAAGGAGAAAAATAAGTTTTTTTTTTCTATATGAAGATAAAGTACTTTTATTTATATCACATCGTATATGTCTTATTTAAGATATTTATATCATTCTATAAACAATTTTTTTTTTTCACTTTCTATGTAACTAAACAATAGAAGAAAAAAAATCTATCTTTTCTTTTCTTTCATGTTACTTTTCTCTAAATACCACAACTAGAAAGTAAACCCCAACTAAAGTCATTAATACTAGTAAATAATTTTTTTTCTCAATTTCCTAAGAAAATAAAGAATATAAGTAAAATTTAGTTTCCAAACATGTTTTTATCACATGAAAATGAAATGAAGCAAAATTTGAAGATTAACAAGTGTGCGAAACTTTGTGAATTTATTTTCCTCGTTTGTAATTCTAGGGACCCACGTATTAAAGCTGACCAATGAAAGAAGGTTACGTTGCAGTGAGCCATTTTCTCTAGTGAGAATCTCACTCAGTCACTGAGACAGTGTTCTATACGTACGACCTAAACTGACACCACCAACATGATGCATCCGCATGCCCAATTGACTTGACTTCACACACTTGATCACTGTTCCGTGTTCACACTTCACAGTTCACATACAGACACACTCACTTCACTTCTTACAAAATCCCAATCCGAAGCACCCCCACCTTCCTTTCTCTTTCTTTCATTCCACTGTTCAGTCTCTCATCACTTTTATCTGTCCTCTTTTATTTTGTTCCTTTTCCCAGGTCTTCTTGGAAAAGAAAGGTCTTTGTGCAGGTACCTTCATGCTCCAACTACTTTCCTCCCTCTTCTCCCCTTGCTTCCTCTGTCATTATCATCGTCCGTAATTTCGTATTAGCGTACAATACACCCACTCCTCTTCCTAGCTACCTTCAAAGCAAAATACTGGTACTAGTGTTACGTATATTCTTCAAGTTTAAGTAAATTAATTAACATTAATCCTTACATATTGGCTTACTCCTATTTGTTTCCTTAGGATATGGTCTAATTAAAAACCTCATAATTTTGAAAAGAAGTATCATATTAATATTTGAGCTCTGCTTTGTCCTAATACTTGCTATATATATATAGGGTGTAATCCACTATATATACAGACCCCAGTGGAGGAAGTGATGGAAGCAGTTTACAGGTTGAAACCTCTTTTGCCTTGTCTAGAGGATGTGGTTAGAGTTGGGAACGCTACTACTTCCGAGATGCGTCTTGGATCAACGGCTAATTGTTGTTACCTGCAGCTGGAAGCTCCTCAACAGAATAATGTAACCGAGTCATCATCAGATATGTCGGATCGGATGATCAAGATCCAGATCGCAAATCACCCTCTTTATCCAGATTTACTCTCTGCATATATAGAATGCCAAAAGGTCATATATACTTTATAGAGTTAGTTTTCTTTTTCTTATTGTCTAAATTAAGTTGTAATAAAAGATACAAATTATATATAGTAATCCCCTTGTGAATATGAACTATCGAATACTAATTACTAAATGGTGGTAATTGTTTTGAAAGCTAAGGTTGGAGCACCGCCGGAACTGGCATGCCTTCTTGAAGAAATAGGCCGAGAAAGCCACCGCATGAATGCTCGCCGTGAGATTGTGGAGGGTCCTGAACTTGACCACTTCATGGTATGCATGTTTTAAAATTTCTTTTACTTTTTGAGTTGTTTCCAAGAAAGTAGAGAGATTGAAAGAAAATGATCAAATCTTGGTGCCAGTTTATTTATTTATTATGGATATTTGCTTTTCTTTTTCGTAAAAATAAATATAGATAGATGAATGCACATATGTGTCAGCTAGGAATTCTCGTGTTATTTCTGAAAGAAGATTTGTATTGTTGTTGTTGGTACCTGAAAGGAAACATTCTGCGAAGTTCTTCATAGATACAAGGAGGAGTTGTCCAAGCCCTTCAATGAAGCGACTTTGTTTTTGGGTGACATGGAATCACAACTCAGCAGCCTTTGTAATGGAACACTAACAAAGTCGTCGGATAACAACAACCGCTCCGGTAAACACTCGATTGCCTGTTATTATCAGTGACTAGTGAAGTTAGTCTTTAGATGAAACTCAGGTTCTAAAAACTAACAAAGAGCTAACGCAGGTTTTTTCTCAATTACTCATTATATATATATATATATATATATATATATATATATTCGAGATTAATACCCTGATATATAAATTTTGGACATGACCCCATTATCTTTGTTTGTTCATAGTTATTATTATTTTTTTCTGAGGTCTGAACCTAGATGGCCCCATTTTGTACGTTAAAGATATAGCAGATTCAACAATATCTAATTTAAACATCCAACCCTGCTCTTCTCCTATTAAATTTAAGAGAAATTATATTTATATAATCTTTAAGCAGATGATTGATGTGATTGAAAGAGATAAAATAAAAAAAAAATGTAATTACTTACTTAGTCTCTATACTTATACAACTTTTACATTTTAATTCACACGCTTACAAGTTATTCGTTTTACGTTATATTACTCGTTTTAGTTCATATGTACATGCACTTTTTAAATCATTTTAGTTTCTGCTATCCAAATTGTAGAAGATTAAACGGACTAAAAAATTTATATTGCAAGGACTAACACAAGTTAAAAAGCACCATATGTATAGCAATTAAAAAGATAATTTTTAAATACAGAGACTAAAACATAGAAGTCGTACAAGTACAAGGATCAAATAAGTAATTTAATTAAAAGAAAAGATAATGATGTAAAAAGTTTAATGTAACTAGTACATTTATTATTAAGTTTTAATTTGAAGGAAAAAAAAAAAGATTCAGAGGAGTTTTATTAAAGACTTTACACAACCCTAAGGCGTCAATTTTAATAGATAATATCTTCTTGGTGAGATATTGATATTGGTTCTGGAGATCTTAAGCTAGTGTCTCATTTGAGATTAGATGTTTAAGAATTGAAGGTAGGGAAAATTGCTAAAATAGTCTTCATGAATTAAAAGATTTTAGATTAAGATAAGATATCTTGGTGGTTAATTGAAAGTGTTAAAAAAAAGTAAAATGTAAGAAACGATGTGAAGGGTTTTAATGCCTACAGGCTACATGACACGAGGGCAATAATGTTATTGGATAAGGTATTAGAAGGTTGAAAATGAGAGGAGAAGAGTTGTGAATTGGATACGATAGTTTTTTAGGAGTTTTACCGAGATCTAGAAGAAAGAACGGAGAAAGCAAGATATATAAGCTGAAAAAAAAAACTGTAATGTGAAAGGATTTGAAATTCAAGAAGGGAAACAAAATGTAGCTTATTATAGTAGAATTCAATTTGGAGTGGTAAAAGAAACCCTTCATGTCAAGGTTTATAAGACATGTATGATGGAGTATCTATTAATGTGAGAATTCTAAGAGGAAGGAATAAAGAAAGATTTTTCTACAAGAGTATATATATGTTTGTGTTACTAAGGGCTCAACTATTGATAATATTTGATATGCTTTATTGGGATATAAAAAAATATATATAATTAAATGCATGCCTTTTGCCTATAATATAATTCTGATTGAGGAAATAGGGGAAGAAGTTAGATACAAACTTGAGTTTTTGACACAAACATTGAATCAAAGGATTTTTACTTGAGTAGGAATAGATGAAGTATAAGCATTGCAAAGAAAATGATAGAGAGATATATGTCACTCAAGTTGGGTGATTGAAATGGAAAACAACATTAAGGTTTGTTGTTATTGCAAAATATTTACTGAGCTCCAAGAAAAGTTAGTTTTATCATACCACAAATAGAATATGACCAATTAAATATTTTATGTAGTAAATGTTAGACTTTGAAAGGACCAATTAAAAAAGAGAGTAGAAGTAATAAAATTGAGTATATTAAAATGGATACGTGACTACGCATAATAGAATAAAATACAAAATAGTTGTGTACCAGAAGAAGTTGATGCGACACTTACCAAAGAAAAGAGGATAGATAATCTATTAAAGTGATTTTGACACATGTAAAGAAGGCTACTAGTTAGATATACAAATGAGGAGGGTAGATATTGCGTGGTTGTTAGTCTCATGAAAAGTAGAAGAAGACCACAGAAGATGTTAAAAAATATTATTAAAAGGATCCTATGCAAATAATATTGTTTAGACTTTGGTTTTTAACTAAGTTTAATGATATGGTGTGATCTATAAGATTGACTTCATTTTAAAAATAGTGTACAAATTGATTCTAACTTAATTATAAGAAAATTTTAATTCAATTTATTTTCTCATAAGTATTTATGGAGTAGTTTATCGAAGACCGGGTCCAAGGGTATTATATGATAGATTGGGTGTAAAATAAGTACATTAGGTATTCTCTATATCTATCTATGGATAGTTATATAATGAAGTAGTAGGTGTCCACGAAAAGAGAAATGGCATTTTGCTTTCTGTGAAGTTTTTTTAGGGTAACTTAGTCGAGTTGTTGTATCCTAGCGAAGGAGAGTCAGTCCTAAGAAAACATATATAGATCCCTATAGTTGAAAACATATATTGAGAACCATCTTAGTCCAGTGTCAACATATATATGATGCTACGAGGAAGTAACAAAAAGAAGATAAAAAGCAAAAAAAAAATGTTAAAGCCTGACTTTAGCATGTAATAATAATAGGGTTTAAAATTCCCTGTATATGATCACTCGATCAGTTACTTTTATACGTACATGGTGATCTCGTTTACCTCAAAGCCTTACCTTTACTTCAACAATATGTTCTCTTCTGAACTACACGGCGTCCCTGTACTTGAGTTAGGGAAATAACAAGTTTGTCTGCATATGTATGAAATTTCCCTCCAATTAATTAAGCTTCTTAATAACAAGTACTTGTATGTTATGTATATGTTGGGAATCAGTGAAAATCTAATTTTGTGTTGATTTTGGTTTGTATTTTTGTCAGATGAGGTAGCTAGTGGGGCATCAGAAGAGGAATTAAGTTGTGGGGAGACGGAAGCATTTGAAGATAATGTATCTTCTTCTGTAACTTGCCTAAGTGATCAAAGGCTTAAACAGATGCTCTTTCGCAAATACAGTGGCCATTTTAGCGGTTTGAAAAAGGAATTTCTAAAACGAAGAAAAAAGGTTAAGCTACCAAAGGATTCAAGGATAGCACTCATGGACTGGTGGAACACCCATCATAGATGGCCTTATCCTACGGTAATTGCATTTAATATATATCATGCATAAAGCACACTGATGTAACATATTTATGTCATAACGAAAACTGTGCTCCTCTTTACCTTCAATCAGTCCAGAATAATTTGTGTGTCAGCAAATTATTGATCTTGATTTACGTTTTTTTCTTCCTTTTATTGTAAATTAACACTTTTTTTTTTTATATGACAAATGTTAGTTGTTAATTGTTAGTTTTTTGTTAGTGGGGGAATCAAATCAGTTATCTTTTCCTATGCAACTAACCTTATAAATCTGTACATTAGCACTTATGGTAATTGTGTGGTAGGATGGGCTCCACTATGCTTGCTACAGAAAATGGGGATGAAATGAAATGATGAGTTTGGGGACATGGTGTTGGAGAATTTGATAGGAGCCTTTTCAGTGCTTGTTCATCTGAACCATGTCTTTCTGTTTACTTACGTTTACCTACCTAACTACAAGATTCCTGAAATTTTGTCAACCGGTCGTGTGCACTTGCAAAGTCACTACTCATTAGTCTATAATTGCAAGCATAGTTACTAGGTTTAATTGCTCATTTCATTTTCATATATGTAAAATCTTTATGTTATAGTCTTTATACTTAAAACTCCTTTTTTTCTCTCTTAATATATTCATTTTAACTCTTTTGATAGCTCCTACACATACATTTTTAATCTGTTTTAGTTGCTACAATTTTAGAAGACAAGGATCAATTAAAACAAATTAAAAGGTACATGTATTTACTAAAATATTAAGATTCTACGGGTATAGGGACCTGATGAATGATTAGACCTACTATCTACAGCAATGTCTTTCGAAACACACTGTTTTTAGCATTGTTATTATTGTTTGAATGAATTTGATGTGGGTATAACAAATTGCACTCTAACATTTCCCTTTAAGCAAAAGACTGATCGAGCCTATTTGATGTGAATGCCTTGAAACTGTTATCAATCAGGAAGAGGAGAAAGTGAAGTTGTCAGAAATTACTGGACTGGATCAAAAGCAGATCAATAATTGGTTTATCAATCAGAGAAAACGGCATTGGAAACCAACTGATGGCATGCGATTTGCCGTTATGGACGGCATAAGTGGCGGCGGCGGCGGCATAAGAGGACCTATGTTTTAATTCTGGAAAGTGCTCCTCAACGATCTGATTCTGAACTTGTAACCTTTGGAATTGCAGGAGTAATGTATATGTATTGCATTCCCTGTAACAACATGGTATGCTAAATTTTGGAGTCTGAACTGATTATTGCCGGGTGCATTTGGCTAATATACTTGTCAAAGTTGTAGCTATGGTAGTGTAATGCGTCATTGTTATGCAGCATTTCTGAATATTTGATTATTTTTTAATAACAATGTCATGCTGAAGAAGGATAGAAAAAAAGAAAGAAAATAATGGATCTTCCTCTAGGTAGCAGCTCTTTCCTTATAGTATTTCGCAAAAATTATTACTGAGCTTAGTGATTATTAATTCTTGGGGTATAAATGATTTTACATATAGTACAGTAATGCTACTCTTAATTAAAGTTAGGTAGGGTCTTGGCTACATTTTACAATGTAACATGAAGCCCTACCAGAGTAATTTGGCTTCGGCCACCTCCGATTCTAATATAAAAAAAAAAAAAAAGCACTAACACACCTAAAACATAAGACGGAAATATACCTTGACGGAACGAATAATTTATACTGAAAACAAGATCATAAGTATTTCATGGAGATCTTCTTTACTTTTGACATTTTAAAAATAGAGGGACTACAAATAGAAGAAAATTTTTATAGGGATTATAAATAAATTTTTAAAAATTTACGACGATCAAAAATATATTTTACTGTATTTTTTTTATTCTTAAATTTCGTTTGTCGAAGAATTTGAAGTCACCATCTATCCCTCATTCCTTTTCTCCTTTCACCACTTTGTCACCTTATAACCCCTGCTCTATAAATTTTTTTGATGTCCCAGCAAATGAATTGAAATGAAGCGAAAAGAACCAAAGATGATGTTAACGTTTAGCATATATTGATAATCATAGATGATGTTTTGCTTGAGGCACTGTTGGTTTTTGCTACAGTTTCTTCGCCTTTTAATGAATCGAGTTGAGATTGGAGCATTCCTTGCTACAAAATATCATTTGACAGCAAGTTTTTTTACATTGAAAGAAATTTTCATTTGACAATTAAAGACTAATTGTTTTGATCAACACGACCCAATTGCTTGCCACGGGTGTCGAATTAATTGTTTTTTTTTTTTTTGTCATCTTCCTCAACTCACTCTTTCAACTCGAAATCTCAACACCTCAAATTTTTCGGCCACCTTCCTTCTTCCTTTCGCACCCCCACTTTCTTCCTGCTGCTCTTCTTCAATTTGCCTCATGGAATTAAAAAGTTGGCTTAGTAATAAAAGGAGGAGATAATGAAAGGTTGTGGGTTTGATTTTCTCATTAACATATAAAACTAATAATTAACAACTTATATTTGTTGATAAAAAAAAAATTTCTCATTCTCCCATCTCAAAACTCCAACCCTCCATTTTTTATAGATCACTCTCCTTTCCACTCCCCCTTTTAATTCAGCCACCTTTCTCTATCCCACACCCCTATCTTAAAATCCTGGTCACCCTCATTTTTTCCACTCCCCCATCTTAAAACTCCAACCTCCAATTTTTTTTTGTCACCCTTCTTTGTCCCATTTTCCCATCTAAAAAACTGAGTTCCCATTTATGATTTGAAAATTTTATTTCTGTAACAGTCGCTATTTGTTCATATGATTGATCTTGCTATTCAGATGTTTGATCACCTTTTGTTAGATTTATATGGTCTTGATTCTTGCAAAAAAAGGAAAACATTATTTTGTTGGTTATTTTTGTATGGGCTTCGGCCGTTTAGTTTAGAACGGACTTGGGATGGGGAAAAAAGGAGTTTTTCTTCTAAAAAATAACAAGTAACAAGTTTTTTCTTTTCGCAACACAATTGATTTGTATTTCAAACAAATGAAAAGATGAAAAAACTTTAGCAGGATGGTTTGTAGCATAGGTATGGGCTTTCGGCCCTGTAGGTTCAAGTGGAGAAGAAGGGAATTTTTTTATAATATTATTACTAATTATTATTATTATATAATTAAATATATATATATATATATACATATATAATTAGAAGAAAAAAATGAATGGACGATTAAACCTAAAAATATGGGCTTTGTCCATGATCTAGGAGTTTTTTTTTAGTAGATACAAAGAGTTTGGGGAAAAAAGGAGTTTTTCTTCTAAAAAAGACAAGTAACAAGTTTTTTCTTTTTGCAACACTATTGATTTTTATTTCAAACAAATGAAAAGATGAAAAAAATTTAGCAGGATGGGTTGTAGCATAGGTATAGGCTTTCAGCCCTGTAGGTTCAAGTAGAGAAGAAGGGAATTTTTTTTATAATATTATTACTAATTACTATTTATTATTATTATTATTATTATTTAATTATATATATAATTAGAAGAAAAAAAATGAATGGACGATTAAACTTAAAAATATGGGCTTTGTCCATGTTAGATCTAAGTTTTTTTTTTTTTTTTTAATTTAGTAGATACAAAGAGTTTGGAAGGATGTGGTCTTTCGCCCCTTTACAAAAAAATCCTGATTTTTTTATATTTCATAATAATAACTTTAATAAATATTTTCAAGAAATTATGTAATAAAATAAAATATTATATAAAATTATTTATATGTATTTTTTTAAAAAAATTCTAACAAATAATAGAAAAATGTATTTTCTTCCATAATAATTAGAAGTGATAAATTCATCTTTTCTAAGTGGTTAAGAATTTTTGAAATTTTAAATATGTGTTTTTATAGATATTTTTCCATTTTATATACAAAATAATATTTATTAGATAAATATATATAAATTAAAATAATATATATATATATATATATATATATATTACATGAAGATTTATTCTATTTTAAATGGTATCTGTTTAATTGCCAGTCATATTATTTCACACGGTATCTAATAATAGTCACTTTATTTTAATTTGTTTCTTTCATGAATGCCTACATCATTTCAATTTTGTCTACTTATGTAAGAACTTATTCTTTGATTTGCACGTTTATAACTATAATTTGCACAATACATTATATATCTATTAGAGTGAATCCACACGGCTCTTTAAATGGAACAAAGAAAACAAACATCAAATTGAATGATTTTTCTTTGTTAGAAAATTGAATGAATGAATACATGCAACTCTATTTTAAATAAAACAAAATAGCTCTTTTTAATTTAAATGGAACTATACAACTTTTCGTGTTTTGAAAGCATTTCACATATTGACACAACCTTGTCATGTCAAAGGTTGACTATATATATGTGAAGTAATGAAACATTTACAATAACTTCAAAACTTATATATCTGAATCACTTATCTAATTAATATCTGGAAGCCCTGAGAGGTATACATGTGTTCTTTAAGCATTGACATAAAACATTGCCATCATGCGGCTTGATTTTTTGTTAAAATTAAAAGGGGACCAACTGTGAAAATATCATCAAGATTCACCTTTGAAGTATGCGACAACTAAACGACCATATGGTCGTATATTCTAATTTTACTAATTAATAGACCAAGCATATAAAAGGAACTAGTTACAAAAAGAATAACTTTCATAATTGTCTTCTGATAAACTCAAAAGGCATACATGCATGATTAGAACCCAAGAAAAGTCCAGTCTTTCCATTTATGTGGATATTTTTTTTATTCTTCCTCAATTTTCCTTTTAATTAGCATTGACATCCTAAGCCATCATATAGTATTGGACTAACAGAACGGATTGAGTAATCTATGAGATTATAAATTCAAATTGCAATCACCTCACACCCACCAAAAGAAGGAGAAAAAAAAAGCATTAAGTCGTACCTTAATTATGGAATATATGCCTCGCGCGCTAATTAATGATCAGACGTACAGTGATGTGAAAATATATATGCTTATATATCGATTCCTCTCTTAGCTTTTCTCATGTCAAACTGGCATCTGAAAATGTCATCATCAACATATATATATATATATATATATATATATATATATATATATATATATAAGTATTACACCAAAGACAAACTTTGATTGATCAAATACATGAAAAAAGCCTGATAAGTACGCACCCTTTAAAAGCAAAGTAATCTTTGATTTGATAGGCAATATCTGCTGCTAATATGCAAGAGAGGAATTGGAGGACTTTCTCTTTTTGACTGATTGCGATTAGTGCAAAATGAATTAAAAGCGCAACGAAGGCAGCTCTACTGATATTCAAAAGAGGAAAAATTAGTTAAGAATCTTATATAATTAAGCACTTGTTTGATTTAAAAATTAGAAAACCAATTTACAAAGTACACGAATCAGTTGGTGTAGACTTGTTCCAGTTTAATAGTTTGGAGTTCTAATCTTGAAAATATAGTTACATTAAATATTTAAAAGAGTTTTAAATATTGTTTATGATTATCTTATTCAGTTGAAACAAAATTGTCTCATTCAAAATATTTCTGGTATTAAAAAATCATACTTTCAAATAAGACCACACATTCTAATATAAACATGTGATTCAGATTAATTTACACATACATTTCAATCACATTCAATGATTCAAAATTAATTCGACTAATCTTTGAATTTAACCCAAACCAAGAAAAAGTTGATGTTGCTATTCCATGACCATCATTTTAATGTGATTCAAATTAATTTAAATACGCATTTCAATCTCATTTTTTGATTCAAAATTAACTTAACCAAACTTTAAATCAAACTAACACATAAGCTGCTCTTGTTGCAATTCCATGACCATCCATTTATGTCAATCACGACGACGTTACGCATAGAAGCTTGCTTAATGAGAACAATAAATTGAAGACGAGTAAAAAAAGTGTACATGAAACCATAAACATGCTATATATGCTAACATGTATGCCGTTATAGCTTTACGATCTACAACACATAGTAGTCTCTTTTCATATTTATTGCAAATTTAATAACAACATTATGTAAAACACTTAAGTTTTGCTCCATGTGATACAAAACAGTTGGACACAATTAATTAAGTGGAAATATTTATGTAACTATAAGTTGCTACCACATGACCCCAATAATCTCCCATCTAAAGCAAGACACGGAGTAGATAAATAAAAAGAAAAGCGGTTCACAAGAGTTGCTCCTCAACGGCCAATTCCTCAATCATGTTCCCGTGGTTGAGAGGGTTGAAGGCTTGAATCTCGGAACACTTGTTAGGTAGGATCATAGAGCCAACAAGGGCTTGCTGATCAAGAGAGTGCATAGGCACAGGATGATATAATTTACGTGCTATGACAACCGAATTGATGACCTCGTCGGAAGGGTGGAACACAGAGAGAACCTCAAAGCCTCGAAGATCACAAGGCTCAACCACAGGGTAGAGAAAAGCCCTTGCCCCATGAGCACTCCTCAGCATAAGAAGTGCCCCAGGGTTCATGTGCTTCCCAAAGTGATCAATGATTCGGTTCTTCCCTTCCTTGTCCATGCCCACAAGTGCTGCCAAGTAAACAACCTCGTACTCCTTCAAACCGGTCGACACTTCCAATATGTCGTTGGTGTGAAAAAACATGCGCTTCGACAAGTCAGGGTCAGAGGAAACCAAGCGCATGGCGCTGGAATTGGCTGAAGGGTCCATGTCATAGTTATGGAAAGTGGTGGAAGGTAAGTGGTTCGATGCCAACACAATTGAGGTAAGAGGAAGGGGTCCCGAACCCACGAAGGCAACTTTGGTTGGAACATGGGTGCAGTGTTGGCTAAGGATAGTGAACTCAAGGAGACCAAGTTTGAGGTAGTTGGAATAATAGGGGAAAATATTAAGGTGGTTAAGAGGGTTTTCGTGGGAGCCTAGGATGGTTGAGTAGTGGCTCTCTAAATGTCCCTCGGCTTCACCACATAGTTTTATAAGGTGGGATCGAATGTCTTGAACGGTTTTGTTTAGCTTTGTGACTTCAATTGGGCTTGGGGGTATGCATGTGAGGACTAGTTTAGTGAAAAGCATGTCGACATTCTTGCAAGGTTTGAGACTCTCGAGGCTTGAGATTTGTTCATAGAGGGAGCAGACTTTTTCAATCAACAACTCTTCCTCGCAAACCATGTCGACACTATTAGGTAAATTATGGTATGCCCACTCAGTCTCAAGAATAGTTAGCACACACTTTGCAATGCTCAAAGGAATTCAAGGATCAATATTTATGGCCAACTGTGGGGTCCACTCACTTCAGGCTTTGGAATTATCATTTTTCATTTTATTTTATTGTATTTTTCGGATATTGTTATGCGGGGAAATATGTTGCTTCTTCTCCTCCGCTCTATGATTTTTCTTAACATTATCATTGATTTTATACGTCTTGTAAACATGAATCCTAACTTTTTAAAATATTACTGTGAAAAATGTTTATAATAAAAAGTGAGAACATTAAATCTGTCTAGATAGCCTAGTTTTTTTTCAGTTTTTTACTAACATTTAATTGCTAGACTATCCGACAAAATTATGTAATTTTTGTTTAATATTTTTAAGACTTTTTTTTTTATTTTTATACAACAAATTATATAATAATATTCTTTTCTCCATCTTTCTTTATCATGTCACTCATCACATTTTATACCTCTCACACACACACACACACATAATGTAAAATTTGTTATACAAATAATAAGATTTATATCTTTAACTGATAAGAAAAAAATTAATGTTTTCGAATATCATGAAGCACCAAAATATGAAACAAGTTCTAACACCATATAGACACACACACACACACTCAAGATCATATGATGAAATTCGAGCTCTCTTTTTACTTGGATAATTAACACGCCTATAATGTATATTTCAAAAATAAGGCAGTGCTGCAACAACTTATATAATATTCCTCTTGATATTTCCTATAAATTAAGAGGATATGCAAAAGAAAACACACATATGCCCAGAGAGAGAGAGAGAGAGATGCAAAAAGAAACTATGTATTGTATCAAATGTTGTGTGGACTAACTTTGATAAAAAATAAAAATTGTTCATAAAATAAAAACTATTTAAATCAAATACAAGGATGCTGTTTTGAACTTTTCAATACCAACAGGGATATGGGTATAGTGTGAAAAATACAATGCGCGTTCGAAACTAAAATTTTAGAGAATCTCTAGAGTTCGTAAAATTGTTTGTAAACACAGAAAATGTTGATAAGATGGAAAATTAACCTTAAGAATATAAAAAAGGAAAATAGAAACAACATATATACTATTGTATTTAATTTATTGGGTAAAATATGTTTGGAGTTATATAAAATTTGAAAAGTATTAATTTTATCTTCACAAGTTTTTTATATTAATTTGATTCCTTAATAAAACATTAATTTTTTTTTGTCTTTAGAGGTAATTCCGATAGATGATAATCTAAAGTGACTAATAAACTTGTATATATAATTTGATTACAAATAAATTAAATAATTTATGACAGTTAAAATATTTCAAAATGAATTAAACAATTTTCGGTAGCTAAACAATAAAAAAATTTATAACTTTTCGTCACTTCCTAAATAGTTTTCTTGTATTTTTTGATGAGATTAAGGAGAAAGATCAAATAATAATGGGTTCTAATGTCTTCCAAGTACACTTGAGTAGATAGATAGATAAATTAATTAAGTCGATTAATTATAGTCTAATGAAATTTTCAATGAAAACCAAAAAAAAAAAGTATTTTATTTTTACATAAACCAAATTAATATAAAAAATATTATGAAAATGAAATTAATATTTTTTAAATTTTACATGAATACCAAACAATATTTTAGTTAGTTTATTTTTTGAAATATTTATATAATTGGCGTGTGTTGTGTGTCTCTATATATTCATTATTATACAGTGCGCCTAATTTGTACAATTGATTTATTTATTCTAAGAATATCCGTTTGTCACCCCTTTTCTTTTCTAGCTCGCTCGCATCCAACATGAAAGTATAGGCCGTACACTTGAAAAATGAGCAGTAAATTAGATTGTTGGGATTCAAGAGAATACCATTCATCCAATACTTACACAAAAAGGGAACACATTATCATATGATGATTTGCAAGTTGCCGCTCATGCCTATTCAACATTTTTTTTTTTAAAAGGAAAACACATGTGATCTATGTAAGAAACTTGTGTTTTTAAGGTGAGTCATTTTAGTTAGATTTATTATTTTAAAAGTAAATATATAATTTATCATGTAATCCTTTTCACAATTATGTCATTTCTCATGAGAAATGATATGTAAACAGTTTAATATTACTCACTATTAATAAATAATAGATACTCTTATATGCATGGAAAAATGACTTCAAATTAAAAAAAATGGGTATGGAGCTACAGTTTTGATATTTGACTCAACCTTTGATTCCGAAATGCTTCTTGTTTCACACTGTTACACTTGCATTTTTTGGTTAATTCATTATAAGGAGTCGAGCCCCTAATCAAAGTTTGATCAACTAGGTTGTCATTTTGATTATAAACATGAAAATACCACTTACATTAGTTGACTTAATAAGAAATAGATGGTAAGATCTAAGGCGATGAATAACCATAAAGTGGACTATTAACATAATATATATTATTACGTACTCTCTTCACAATTCCTTTTTATTATTAAGTGAATTGTATATTGGTTATAAAATAGAGATCTAGAGTAAGATATATTAAATAAAAATCTAATTTTGCCTATAAAAAAGAGAGAGTAAGATATAGTATTAATAAGAATTTGAATATTCCTCTAAAGTAAAAGCTAGGATGTACTTCACATAATAAAGTGCATTTATAATAATTAATTATAAAATAAATACTAATTAAAGAATTATTATAAAATTAAATACATATAATAAAATTTAAAATAAATTACAATATCATTACACTTTTAAAACACACTTCTCTCATTTTAGAGAATTCAAATCCACTAAATAAAGATTAAAGTCTCGTTAAAAAAATATCAAATCATTTAATAATAACTTCAGTTAAATGAAAAGTCATATCCATTAAATAAATATTAAGCCTCCTTACTAAAAGAAATCAAATTATTTACTAATAATAACTTTATATAAAATGTGTAGTCTATCAGCATAATTTCAGTTCACACTACATTAACAATTTTTGGTTATTAAAATATAAATCACTCTTTAATATATGAACAACTACTTATTCAGAAAGAAATAAAAAAAGATATGAACAACTGCTTCTCTCCCCCTTCTTTGTCCAATAAACAAAAACTCAATGCATGCTGAAGTTGATTTCACTTTCATTTGTTATTGATCAATTTTGTCATTGATACGCGTGCATCACGTACGCATAAATGTTGTATTTAATGCGAGTACTTAAGAAAATCGACTACTAGTACGGAGGAAAATGGGTTCTTAATTTCATATGTAATGCTCATTTTTTTTCATAGATTTTTTTGGAAAGTCAATATTATAAATTGACTTAAATTTAAATCTCCATCGAGTTTTCAACTACCAAACCTCAACTAAGCAAGAATGATCTAGAGCTAGGATTCTCAATTTCAATAGTATTGGAAAGGTACAAGGGTAACAGTTTCATATACAACTTAACACATCAAAGTAATCTTTTTAATTGTAAGTATAGCAAAGTATTGTTGAGGTTATTTAATTTTTTAACAATTAATTCTAATGTTGATTATTTGGTTAAGTAATTACTATAAAAGTATCATTTACTAATGCATAAAAAATGTTAAATATTAAGTTTGCTTTAGTTAGTATAATATCACTATTAGAAAAATGTTCCTTACTGACCCACCAAATCGGTCACTATATTAGAAAAATCAGTCATTATTTAGATCACAGACAAAAATAGTGACTGAAATGATGCAGTCCCCAAACCCGTCCGTAAACCATTAGCTACCGAATTTATCGTTATTGAAAAGAAATAAATTTGTTTTGTTTGGTATACAACAGAACTTAGATTGTTAGTATATATTTATAAATTTATACTAACAATATAATATTATACAAAAATTTAATGTACTGATATAATATATTTATTTTTATGCCAACAAATTGTTAATGTAATTAATATATTATTTGGTTAATATAGATCTGTAATATATATATATATATATATATATATTAAATTTTCGAAAATAATAAGCTATATATGGCAAAGAGAAAAAAAAATCATATCAGATCATAAGTCTAGTTTTCCAATGCACCAATATAATTTTCTGCTGTAGCTTAAGATTCCATGTGAAGCTGATTCTATAATTTGATGATGTGATTATCATGAAATGAGTACGGAAAACGATCTACTAGTTTTGATTCATGAGCTGTACACTATTTATTCATCAACACTAGATAAAACTTAGAAGTCATGAAGGTTAATTAATCCTTGAAGATAGGAAAACGACCCAAAAAGTCCTTGACCTAAACTGGGAGAATTCTTCAAATTAATATATCTACAATCAACGTAAATGATTTCCTTTAAAAGATAGCTATATAGAGAAGTTCAAAAACCAGTAAAACACTAAAGCAAAAAGTCGTATGCTAGTAAGTTGGAGTTAAATTATCTTGGTTGATATGGTTTTTGTTTAACAAAAATTAAACAATTGGTGTATATATAGAGCATCAAGACATCATATATACTGTTAATGCAAATTCATGAATACTCATACTATAATAATTTATTTTCGTTAAATAAAAACTATATTTAATGATAATATTAACATATAACACTTTTTAGTTTAATAACTTTATGCCTTTAAATTTCTGGCCTTTTCAGTTTGTATCTTTGTATCATAATCGAATATTGTGCCTTCTCTCATTTGTTCGACACACGTGTCGTGCTTGACATTCTTTTGTTATAATTGTTCGAATTTTCTTTTACTTGATCACTAGATTTTATAATATGTGTTTAGATAGATAATTTGATCGAACATTGATTTAATAAACCCTTATAAATGAGAGCTTATTTATTAGCCTTAATTATTATAAAGTTTATTGAAATAAGTTTAAAATTATAGTAAAGACATTACAAATCACTTTTATAAGATAAAAAAAAAAAGCTTATAAATACTCCTTAGTCTTATAAAGAATTGGTTGTAGTCTGTTTCTTATACAAGTTTTTTAAATTTGATTTAACTTGCCCTGTGCAAATTATCTTTATATAAACATAGGTAATTTGAATCATTCACCTGTTCCCAATAGCTAATCAAGTTTATTCCCATTCTAGGAACCTTGTTTTGAGTTTATTTGTTTGTGTTCCCTTCAAGATTTTTAGGTTTAAGTAACCCTGCCTTTAGCTGGATGCCATTACAAAATAAATAAACAAACTTATCCAACACTTTGATATTCGATTTTCATTATGTTTTTTTTCCATTTCTGATCAATTTTTTCCCCACTGCTACAGAATTTGTCTTTACAAAAGCTGTAAGGACACAGTATGGGCACTAACAAAATTAAAATATATGAATCTGATCATGTTGATATTATCATGCAAAGATATTAATATATTAATTATCATAATCTTGATTCCTCCCCTTTTCCATCTCCAATTGAATGGTTCGAATGAGACGTTTTCATAATTCCCTTTATTTCGTGCAAGCAATTTTCATTAGACTCTTTGCCTTGTACGGTTGAAGATTTCTCTCATACTACCATCCTTACACGAAATAAACAATTGAGATTTTCTTTAAGAGTGAAGAAACATTTTATAATAAATAAAATCCACCAATTATGTTATTGGAGAGTAAATAATAACATAATTGACGACGTATGTGGTAAATTTTCTTTTATAGATTCCATCTTCCATGTCCACCAGCTACAACACTATTAATCATGGCTTGATACATAATGTGTAATTAGTCATGCATCATCCTTATATTCTTCCCCAACCGTCCATGGGTTTTTGGGACCTCCGTGGCTCTTTTAAATTGAAAGCTGGACTCACTGAGGGAAGTGACTCCTAAGATATAGACATCAGATTTAGATGCCTGGGGTGGGAATAGACTATAGAGTTTGGGAATGTGAATCAATTAGAGATATGAACCAGGCAACCAGCAAAAGCTACTTTTGTTCACCCTATATTCTTTATTTTTTTATTTTATTTTTTTAGCTACCAAATTGGCCACTTCCACAATCAGATACCAGTAACAGTACTGTAACAGCACCAAATGCGATTACTCGACGCTGAAACTAAAGGGGAATAGTGCAAAGGCACTTTTGCTTTTGCAAGAGGGTGGCGTAGAACATCAAAGAAAATGAAAGCTACAAGAGGGTTTACTAAAATATAATAATTAACTAAACACTCATATTTTTGTATTTTTTAGTTATAAAAACTTTTTTTAATTGAAAGTATCTAAAATTAATGTTATAATAACTTGATACTTTAAAAAAAAAAAACACCAAATAAAGCTATTTTTTAGAAATTAAAAAATCATATTTTTTTTTAGTTTATCTAATAAACTAACTCATCCAAAAACTTAAATATTATTCTTGTTCCTTTGGACTGTGCTTCCTGACTTCACCTAGCTAGCTTTCGGTTGTGCCATTCCAATTCTATTGCTTTAGTAAGACAAAAGATTGTTTTAAATAATGGTAGGCATGTTGGTTGGCCATGAATGAAGTCAAATATACTTGATAGTTTGTTTTATACAGACGCATGTGTGGCAACCACACGATGGCGTGTGCCAAATAGAACCACGTATCCTAAGAATGATGCCCTGGCGTAACACTGATGCATTGATATTCGTTTGAAGAATCAGCCACGCAACCTCAAATGACACGTAACCACGACATTTTTTCATTGATTCGTCTCAAGAACTAACCACATAAAATAACACGTATTGTTGATATATGAGTGTTTAGTTAGTGAAAAAAGAATTAATTTCTCACAAACAAGACGAACTGAATAAATTTAAAATTGTCTTGTTGGATTGCTGTGGGAATAAAAAAATGACACGTAACGACGACAATTAGCAGTAATCTAGTAATTAACGCTATAACTCTAAAGTCAAAGACATACATCTATGCTAATAGGGATAGAAAATAACAACTTTCATGGAATTATAAGGTTTTATTAATATTTTGCATATCTTTTTTATAATAAATATCTTTTAATCTATAGTCAGAAAGGTTTAAAAAAAAAAAAAAATTCAAGGCGCAGAGATTGGTATTGTGTTCCACTATAGTCTTTTTCATAGATATGATCACTAATAAAACCCTAACAACATTCTTGAAAAACCTACCTATTCATGAACTGAGCCAAGTTAATTTGTTGGTTATTTTGCATCTATGAACGCATTAACGTGCAGCCGCTGTACCCAGTGTAGACCATTTTCCTGGTCGTAGTAGGAGCGGATGCACGTTGGATGAAGGAGGGGCAGATGTACTGCTCGCCTTAAAACTGTGGGGAATAGTTGCTTTTAGGGCATTCAACCCTATTTCCAACCACTTATTTTATGAATTATATTTCATGATATTTCAATATTAGTTTATACTATTTTTTTTGTTAGCAAGTGTTTTTTTGTTTGACATTTTAGCAAACATTTTTTTTTGTTTTATCTTGATTGGAGTTTTACAATGCTAATTGACTTCTTTTTTTTTTTTTTCAATTCCACCATTAACAATGAATTAATGTATTTTTTAAAACTAATTAATATAAGAGATAATAAGTATGGTATAATAAAAAATTAGTCAACGATTTTCAGAGAGCATTAATTGTATATTTTTAGCTCTTTTACTGCAAACAAACTAGAATGGAGAGAGTAGTATTATTTATAAAAAGATTTTAAAATAATAATTATTAAAAAATATTGAATTTGATAAATTAAAAGCTGAAAAAATATTTAGTATTTCATTTTCAATATTAATTGAGTTAATAAATGCTTTAAAAATTTATGAAGTGTTTGCTCAAAGAATAAAATAATATCAAATAAAAGTGCACATCCACGTGGGTATTCTAACATTAGGAACTAAGTATATTGGTGGAAAATTAACTGAAGATTAAAAGTTGTTAAAATTAATAAGAGAGACAAATTAAGCATTAAATTCTGAAAAAATGAGAAGCCAAAAACTTAATTAACTAAATTATTTATTATAAAATATTAAATAGTACACAATAAAATCCTAATTGAACCAATAATCTTGGGGGCAAACAAGAATCAACATGAAATTCACAAATATCAAACAAATTACTTCCCCTTTGAAGAAAACAACTCACCTCATATATCATTACAGACACCATAGTAATTGCATGTTTGATAATAATGTTTTTTTTTAAACAAAATAATATTTCAAAAAATTCTTTAAGGAAGAAAATAACTATTCTCTTTAAAACAAGCTAAATTAAATACGTACTAGATTCTAAAAGAACCTGACATAGAGCAATCTTGTGATTAACAATATTACTTTAATACTTATTTTCAAGAAATTATTACTCGTGTGTCTTTTGAATTATTTTATTATACGGTTCTAAGAACATATTAAGAAATAATAAATAAAATTATGAATAAAAATACAAATATTTAATATCTTTAAAATATAATAAATATATTTATTTTAATTTATAATAAACAGTAAAACCAAAAGCCGATAAATTATTGTGTTATTCTCACTAACCAAGCTCTTACTTAATTAAACCATTAATTAACTATGTTTTTGCTAATTATGGTTCTAATATAATATGATACATGGTAACAGAAAGAAAAAAAAAGTTAAAGTTTAAAAGACCGAATGTAATAGAAAATTACCAAATTCAGTCATTAATTTTAGTTATCAATAAGTTTTCTTCAAAAATAATCTTATTTGAATATTAAATATAAACACATCTCACATCAAAAATTCAAACAATGATTTGTCATGTTATAAAAAACCTCTCCTTTTAGGCTTTTAATTACTATACTCAACTCTTGTCTCTTGCCAAACCCTACACCCATTAATCATAATGAAACATCGCAACAATTTTTTTTTCTCTCCAATATAATTATATCTTATTATTCAAGAGTATGGAACGATGTAAGTTCTCTTACTTATTATTATGATTTTCTTTACATTTTAATTGAAAAATTACTTACCAACAAGAATCCCTGTATTTGAATTTAAGAAATGTAATGGTGGAAGGTTGACCAAGAAGAGAAAAGGAGAAGCAATAACATGTAACATGTAGAAAAGAAAACCTATGAAGTGAAATATGCATTATATGTTTGAAAATTAAGAAGGAAACAGCATGTTTTATACTTTTTGTTTGGTACTTAAGCATGTTTTCATATACAACACCTGAGCAAAAACGTTAAAGAAAAACCAATTTATAAACACTGTTGTAAAATTACATATACATCCAATTAAATGTAAGAAAATGACATATATCTCAATTGAGTAAACTTACCACTTACATATACTCAATTGAGAATCTTCTTTTGTGTCGTAGCTCTGCTAGATAGTAAATTCAAAATTTATGAACATAACCTCTACAACTGAACATAAACAGAAGTGTCATGTAAAAAGGAACTTGTAGTTGCTTCAGAATTAATTTTCTTGATGGTTAGCCTAAGTTTCTTGAACTTGGATCACTTCCAAGTGATTGAACAGAATGTAACAAGAAATGCACTCCATTAGCCACATCATATAGCATTAGCCCTATTCTACCTCCAATCCAACTACCCAAGTGACTTCCAACAAGGTAACCAAATCTCCCAAGCCTTTGCTCCCCAAGGAAGCCTCCAGCATAAGTACCAAACAAAGTGCCACTTCCCCTAAGGAAGCCTTCAGTGAGAGTACCACCATAGTAAACAGCTTCAAAAAAATCCCACCCTGAAGAGATGATGGGACCTATAATGCGCCTGGCTTTACGGGAAGCCAATTTTGCTGCCTTGTCACCTTCTTTCTTAGCATATTTTGCTGACGCACTTTGTGACATTCCCTGCTTCAAAGCATCAATAAGGGCAGACTGCAATGCATCATGCCTTGCTCCTTCAACATGAGCAGCTCTAATATTGTAGAAGTAGAGCTTCACACTTTCCTTCACACTACATGCTAATGTTCCAGAAGTCATGTCAAAGCAATTTAGGAATGTAAACTTTCCACTCTGGGATGATGCCTTCTCGCCAACTAGCTGCCTGCATTTTTCAGCTGAAATAGGTGCAAAACTGTATATTGTCATGAGTAATAATAAGCAATAGAAATAAACATTTTTCAGCTCCAGAGTTATGAGCAACAAGCTACCTACTGTATAAGTAATAAGCAGACACTGCTTTTCAAGGGCTTCCACAGTTAAAGATGAAAACAACTGTACTTAAATTGTTAAATTTATAAGAAGGAACAAGTTGCCATATTAGGATCTGGCTGATCTAAGTGAGCAATTTATTTTTAAAGGGTAAAATAAGTAATTTTTGTGAGAAGATTAATTGTTGACATTACATGTACACTTGTTGTATACATATAACAAATCATGAATGCATTGAAATATAAATCATTGATTTTTTCATCAATCACTGAAATTACTTATTTTAATCTATTACCCTTGTTACTTTAGAGGAGGCAAATCTGCCATCTTCATGATGACATAATAAAAACAAAATATATACACAAAACAAACCATGCTAAAAAGACAGATTTATGTCCTCAATCAATTGGGAGGTTTAAGTGTGTAAACTTTCCAAATTCAACACCGAGAAATCCTCTATGCAATGTTACTAAGATGGGAAATGGGAACAATCATGGTTGTCCAAGAATGATAACAAAACAGCGTATTTGATGGTCAGAGAACTTATTCCTTACTTCACCCAACAATATTTGCAATTAATTTAGATATTTCTAAAAATAAAAAGAACGTGATTATGCAAACTCCCCCAAATTAATGTAATTAATTGATCCCAAAACGTTCACGAAAATAAGTAAGCAATTATTGTTCACTGTTCAACCGAGGCTGATGCGAGATTGCGAGTAATTAGCATTTGAACTATAAAAAGGATCCGAATTTTCTTTCTGGTGGTCTTTCTCTTTCCCTGATTTTCTAAACAGGGTAGAGATGAAGGAGTTAAATCATGTGATGTCTGCTATATTTATGAATTATGAATCTCGTTAATGTGTATAATTAGATGACATTAATGTCGAATGCTTCAAAAAAAAAAAAGGAAAAAAGAAATTGAATTGCAACAGCAATAATAGAATACATTGAATAATAGGCGATGAAAAGTTATGTAGGCACCTGTGATGCTAAGAGCAATGATGGCAGCGACAAAGGCTAGAAACTGAACCCTCTTCTTCTGGAAATCCATGGCATGGCAATAACGCTAAAACGGAATCTAACCGAATTATAAATTACTATAAAGTATAAACTATAATGATAAATTAAAGATAAAGAGACCTTGAAGGCTTCGATGAAGGGAAGAATCTTAACAAAACATTCTTGGTTTAAGGTTCAGGCAATCACTTTTCAGCAATGAAGAGACAATATTGATAATGGGCTGTACAATGGCCCAACAGGAGTGTTAAAAATGGGCTTTTTTTGGGCATCAAAATGGGCTAGTGAATTCAGCGCTGTGCAAGTCGGTGTGGCTTTATTTATTTTTTAGTTTTAGTTTTTTTTAAAATACAAAAATACTTTTTTCATTCTTTTTATAAAAACAAACTATTTCCATTAAATTTAGAGATTAAAAAAATCTACATAAAATGAAAATAAGAAATATACATTTTAAAAACTAAAACATTTAAACCTTTTACGAATGTCACCCACGTGTTTTTCTTTTCTCTTACAAAAGTTTTACGTTCATCATTTTCTTTCAATCAACTTCATCATTTTAATGAACCGCCAAAGGTGATATCATTTTCTCTTCTTTTTTTTATATTTTAAAACAGTATTTAATTATTACATGTTTTTACAGCAATTATTTTGGCTTTATTTGGTAGTCATGCATTACTCAGTATACTCATTTTGTTCATGGATGAATTCAGTCACGATGTTTGTTTCTGATTGCAATATGAACGGCTATATTAGAAAAAAGAAATTGAATTGCAACAGCAATAATAGAATACATTGAATAATAGGCGATGAAAAGTTATGTAGGCACCTGTGATGCTAAGAGCAATGATGGCAGCGACAAAGGCTAGAAACTGAACCCTCTTCTTCTGGAAATCCATGGCATGGCAATAACGCTAAAACGGAATCTAACCGAATTATAAATTACTATAAAGTATAAACTATAATGATAAATTAAAGATAAAGAGACCTTGAAGGCTTCGATGAAGGGAAGAATCTTAACAAAACATTCTTGGTTTAAGGTTCAGGCAATCACTTTTCAGCAATGAAGAGACAATATTGATAATGGGCTGTACAATGGCCCAACAGGAGTGTTAAAAATGGGCTTTTTTTGGGCATCAAAATGGGCTAGTGAATTCAGCGCTGTGCAAGTCGGTGTGGCTTTATTTATTTTTTAGTTTTAGTTTTTTTTAAAATACAAAAATACTTTTTTCATTCTTTTTATAAAAACAAACTATTTCCATTAAATTTAGAGATTAAAAAAATCTACATAAAATGAAAATAAGAAATATACATTTTAAAAACTAAAACATTTAAACCTTTTACGAATGTCACCCACGTGTTTTTCTTTTCTCTTACAAAAGTTTTACGTTCATCATTTTCTTTCAATCAACTTCATCATTTTAATGAACCGCCAAAGGTGATATCATTTTCTCTTCTTTTTTTTATATTTTAAAACAGTATTTAATTATTACATGTTTTTACAGCAATTATTTTGGCTTTATTTGGTAGTCATGCATTACTCAGTATACTCATTTTGTTCATGGATGAATTCAGTCACGATGTTTGTTTCTGATTGCAATATGAACGGCTATATTAGAAAAAAGAAATTGTAACGTAATTTTTTTAAACATCGAAAAGAACAAAAATAATTATCCTTAGTATTATTAGTTAGAAATTTGTGGAAAAGAACTTGTCTAAATTTTCTCCAATTGAGACTATACAGTATTTTTGCCAGCAGTTCAATCGTATGACATTTCCATCCTTAAAGATGTCTTTCTTTTTTTCTTTGGCATAACAGGCTTACCATTGGCAAGGAAGAATTTTAGCAAGGGCTAAGGATATTTTATACTCACGTTAGATGTCCATTGAACGTAAGTGTGAAACAGAAAACACAACGCATTCTCATACATAGATACATTGATAGCATATGAAAACTCCTTCAACACCCACATCCCTAGACACAAACGAAGAAGTAATTCCTTGTTATTTTTTAGAAAACGGCCCGTTATGTTTAGGGGCGGACCTTACGGCATGTCCAGGGGGCACCTTAGCCCCCCTCAATTTTTTCAATTTGTTTTTTTATTGTTAGAAAATGCTAAACAAATTAATATTTAGTAATTATTTTTATTTAAAAATTTAATTAAATATATAAATAATACCATTGGTATGTTATTTATCTTTCTTGTGTTTTAAGAAAATATTTTATTCTTCTGTAATATTTATTGTAGGAATAATTATATTTTTGCCTTTTCTAGATAAAATATTTGAGTATTATTTATTTTTCTTTGAAATAGTTTTCTTTTATAATGTTCTCATTGTTATTATTATTTTAAAAATTATAAATAATTGTAATTTGTAACCAAATGGTTTTATTAACTTTTTTGTCAATGGGTTAAACTTACAAATTATTTACAAGATTAACAACTTAATTAAATTTTGAAACACATCAACAAATATTTTATTTTTCTATCATTATTTTTTACATTATCTTTGTTTCTATTGTATCATATTTTTTCTTAATTTTTACTATTGTAAGGTTTCCCCGTGCTTTCGAACTCGTGTTTAATATAAATCTTAGAAAAAATAAATAAGATATTTTGTTGTACTAAAAATTTGTCATAATTTGTTTTCAAAGTATAGTCTTGATCAAGATAAATGTTTTTCTTCTTCTACTTTGAGTTTTGATGCTTACCATGAAATCATGAATCCGGCCTGAATATGTTCAACGAAACGATATCTCAAACCCATCCCCTTTAACAAAACTCAAGTTTCAAAAAAGAAAAACGGCACTTGCCGTTAAAGTTGATTTACGGTTAGATTCATTAGTGTAACAACAGAAAAACACAAATTCATCCATATATTCATGGGCTCTTTATCAGATTTAGATGCTATCTTTTTCTGAGTCATTTGTTGAAATAACAATCGTTCAATTCCTTACCAATAACTAATGTTTCTTATTTTCCCTTTACTTGCTTTAAAGTACTTAAATACATGTTTGTTACGTGTTCTGGTAGCATGTGATCAAATTGCGAAAAAAATAAATCTATTATAATTTCACTGTGCAAAATCATATGTTTGCACAATGGTAATATGATAAAGTGTGAGCAATAACTTTGAAGTTCAATGAAAATGTTTTTTACCTTATAAAAACATTATTATCAAATTAAAAACAAGAGACACAAATAATAATTTATTTTATTTTAGAAGAATAATATCAAAAAGAAAAAAGAGAAAAAGAAAAAAATGAAAGGATAAGTGAAACTCTTCTTTTTTACTAGTTTACTGAATGAAATAACTTTTTAACTCTTTATGTTAAGATTTATGTTTCTTTTTTTTTCTTTGTGTCCAGATTTCATCCTTTTATACAATTCTCTTTTCCTCTTTATTCTTTTTCTTTTTATTATTATTTTTTTTATTTTATCATCTTCCTTTCCTTCCCTTTTTGTCTTTTTCTTTATCTCTCTTTCCCATTTTATTTTTATTATATTTTCTTTCCTTTTTTTATATATTTTTTCCTTTTTTATGTTTTCTTTTCTTTTAATTATTTTAATATTTTTTCTTTTTCTTTTCTTTTTTACTATGTTTTTTTATATTTTTTTCTTTCCTCTTTTACTTTTTTAAATATTTTTTCTTTTTTCTTTTTTTTTCTTTCATTTTTATTTTTTTATTAATTTTTTTAGAAATGGCGATGGCCCACACTAATCCCCTAGTTCTGCCTCTAATTTGTAGTTTAAATGACTTTCATTACAATAACTTCTTTTACTATATTAAATAAATACTTAACATTAAATTATTAAATAAATACTTAACATTAAATGTATTTGTCATTGAATCCAACAAATACGTTTTCTTTTGACCACATGAAACCAGCTACACGTTACATAAAGAGTTTTAAAAAATCATACAAAATGAAGGGTAGGAGTTAGATTTATTTTCGTAATTTGAACACTATATAATTGAAAAAAAGAGTCAATAAACATAAGAAAAAAAATTAAAACTTGTATGGACTTTACATGTTAGCATTTGAGATAGCAAAATAGGTCTTCTACATAGAATTTCAAAACCACACGCCAACGAACACACAAACAAATTGGCACTAGCATCACTGCATACATCATAAGCCCAAAATAAGTTATATCTTTTACACACACAGACATTGAGAGTGTGTGTGTTTCAGAACTTACACCATCACCATCATCTAAGACTTCAACAAGATAAATCTAAAATTAATCAAACTTCTACAAATATATAAGACAAACCATAATGAGAATTTAAAAAAAAAAAAAAAACTAATAAACCACCATTGAAGAAGATTCTCGTCATTTTTTAAACTCATAATCTCTTTTTCTCATAAAGGTACAAATACATAAAATATTAAAAGAAAAAAGAAAAAAAGCAGGTAAATCAAATCAAACAACAACAAATGAACCTAAACATGTTCTAATTGCCATCTAGATGACATGCATAAGGTTTCTTGCTATCCCTTTCCTCACCAGCACCTTTGATACCAGCCTTGTGATTCTCAAAGTTCTTTGAGAATAGTAACTACCACAGTAACATCATCGGATGCGATAACCTTTCCTCCAACAATTCCAGTAAAACTTTGACCTAAATTTGAACAAAAGGAAATCCTAAAAGAACAGTTATGGTAAAGATTGGATGGTGATGATAAAGATGAAGAAGAAGCGGAAATGTTATTATTAATGTAGGTTCCAGTGAGAGAAATCAAAGTAAAGGGTCCAAAAACAACGAAAGTAGAAGTGTCAGGAAGAGTTTGGCAGAGAGTGGCTTCCACGATAGACCCAGATGCACTTTGCACTGTGATGCTAACTTGACACTGGCGGGCAAATTGGACCACAGCCTCAATAACATCAGAATTTTTTGGGACTTGAATGAAAATGGGTTTCAAGGCAAGATCACTATCTTGGTTAACAATGAGGGGTATTTTTGGTTTGTTCTTGGATCCAATGGGCCTACCACGACTCTTGTTTGAAGATGGTGATATTTGGCGAGAGGAAGATCCAATAGCATTATGAACACTGTATTCTTCAGAGGATGGGGGAGTTATAGTACTTGGGTTAACCATTGTTGAGGGGTGAGAAAGATGTAGTCAGACCTGAGATGGATAAAGGATGTTGAATGAAGAAAAAAGACAAAGGCAGAGAAATATAGAGAGTGTTTGTTAATGAGAATGAATTAGTTTTGTTTTCTAAGAGAGTAGTTCTATTTATTTAAGATAATCGAGATTAGTAGGGTCCACAAGGTTAGAGAGAGAAAAATTGTGGTCCCACCATTTGTCTTATCTGAAGGCAACAATTTCAAGGAAAAAAAGTTAGAATTATGAGATTGCGAGAGGTGGGGTTGTCAGAGGAAGAAGGGGTGGAGGATACGAGAATCAAGGTACCAAGTTCAATTATTGTTGAGGGTGATATTTATTGATCGCATTTCAAACCAATAATCCAAATAAACAAGTTAATGTTTGAGAAATCACATAGAGTTATGTGATATGAAAATGTATTAATATCTAAACAAGAATATAAAAAAGATTAATTATCAAAACTTTATCAATTTTTCTATTTCCTATCTTCTGACTGTTTCTGTATCTATTTATAGACAATAAACAATCCTGTTGAAGAGTTTTCGGTAAATCATTGTGATTTTTGACGATGAACTATCGTGATTATCGGAGTAGTTGGAAGTAGTTATTATTTTTCTAACATTTCTCAATAACTATTAGAAGTAATTATTATTTTGAATTATTAACTTTCTCTTATTCATAACCCATGAAATTTAAACAAAACTCCAACAATATTTGTAATGGATGAAAGATATTGGAAGTGATTTAAAGAGTGAAGGACAAAATGAACAACGAAGTAACATAAAGAGAGAGAATGAAAAGGAAATGGTTTTGTTTGATGCTCATTTATAGAATACTTTGTAGTAATCAAATAAAGTAGCGTGGTTGAAGAGAATCGAGGAAGTGGATTAGGTCCAGAAGTAAGTTTAAGTCAAGTAAGAAACAAGATTGTGGGCCAATTACATGTCTTTATTTGAAAATGATGTAGTTTTTGGTGAAAAATTTATTCGATAGTGGTATAAAAGGTGTGGTCATTAGATGTAAAAAAGAAGAATGAGTTGGAGGATATGGGATATAAGGTAATAAGTTCTACCATTTTGAAAGGTGAGATTCTAAATGGATAATGGATATTGAAAGTGATAAAGAGTGTGAAAGATAAAAATACAAAGAGAGTAAATGAGAAGGAAGTGATTTTGTTTTTATGTTTTCTTTGTAGGATAATTTATAAATGATAAAATAAAGTAGCTTTGTTTTCTAAGAAATTTGAGGATATGGATTGGATCCACAAGTAAAATTCAAGTAAAAAAATAATAAAAGAAAAAAAGGTTAACCACATGCCATATTTGAGGACGATGGTTTGGTATGGATGAAGAATATTGGTAGTTATATAGAGGGTAGGAAATAGAGAAATACAAAGAAATAAAGAATGAGTAAAGGAGAAGGAAATAATTTTTGTTTGATTTTTCATTATGGGATATTTTTTTGTGATTAAAGAGATTTTTTCCCCCATTATCTAAGAGAATGAAGAAGATAGATGGGCACTATAGGTAAGTGATAAGTGAAAATAAATTAAATTAAATTAAATTGTGAGGCTGTTTATATATTATGTAACAAATGATTTAAGGCTCTAAGTTTTCCTTTGTTACAATTTAAGTTTAGGTAACCTAAAAAAAAGTTTAGGATCACTCAAATGGTATTAAATATGGTTTTAAGCTTTTTCTTGTCATTTACTACATTCATTATATATCATCAATGAATCATATTAAATATTTTCCACTAAAAATGCTACATGCAATTTCTCTATTTTTTTATTTAAAAAATATTTTAATTTATTATATCATTTAATTTTCTTTTACCAAAATAAATGTTGTTTGACTTTTTATATTT
>PYAF01004081.1:15267-25952 GCA_007407185.1 Glycine tomentella | reverse complement strand
TGGATGAAAAAAAATATTTTTAGTAAACCAATCAAATATGTGGGTTCCGTAACTTCCTTCTGCAATTTCCGCAATATACGTAATGTAAGCCAACGGCTAGCTAGCTACAGCTGTACTCACTACTCACTACATATAAACAGAAAATAATTGGGCCCTGGGCAGGTGCCCCGTTTGCCCTGGCCCAGGGCCGGCACTGGGTGGCTGTGGGCTTTTTGACCAATTGGAGATAGAAAAATTAATAATTATCATCTAGGAGTGACATTTAAAAAAATTACCAAATTAAGAAAATTGAAACTTGTTAATTTCACCTCATTTTTTTATTAAGTATATTCCAATCATTTATTTTAAATCCTAAATTTTGAATGGTAATATTTTTAAAACATATCCTCAAATGGTAGTTAAATTTTTTTATCCTCTTTCTTAATTAACATAAAATTTTTGAGCTGCCACTAAGTCATATATAGAAAATTAATTAGATAAATAAATATAAAAAAAATTATTTATAACATAAATTACTAAAATATCAAATAAAATGATATAGAAAATACATACAAAAATATTAAGTGAAATTACAAATAAATTTATATCATTTAATATTTTTATGTATTTTTTATATAATTTTATTTAATATTTTAGTAATTTATGTTATAAATAATTTTTTATATTTATTTATTTGATTAAATTTCTACATATGATAGTAGTGGAAACTCAAAAATTTTATGTTAAATAAGAAAAGGGGTAAAAAAGTTAATTATCATTTAAGAGTATGTTTTAAAAATATTATCATTCAAAATTTAAGATTTAAAATAAATGATTGGAGTATACTTAATAAAAATTGGGTGCAATTAGCAAGTTTCAATTTTTTTTAGGAGTGTACCTACTTGACTTTAAAGTGGTGTGATTGCTTACGACTTTAAAGTCGTGATAAGTATATGAAAACATGAAAATTATAAATATATTTACGACTTAGAAATTGTAAATACACATATTAAAAAAATGAAATGAGAAGTCGTAACAAGTGTTATGATTTTTGATTTAAAAGTCATATCACCTGTTATGACTTATCCTTATTTGATAATTTTTTTAAATGTTACTCTTAAATGATAATTAATAAATTTTTCTAACCCCAGTTGGTCAAAAAGCTCAAGGTATCTAGGAGTCTAATTATTTATATATTTTTGTCATTATAGATGTTGTATAACATATTGGTATCAATGAGTCATACTGATAATGAAGAGGTACAATATCTTCTTTTTTTTGGGTTTCTCTTTTTTCTTTTTTCTTGTGTGCTTTAAACTTTGTAGATTTTTCCTCGCTCTTTCGACCTAGCTAGTTCTATTGCCACTAAATAAGCCAATTATTTTCAGATTGTAATTGATAACCAAATGCTACCGGGGTCTTTACCAACTTCTTATGCATCAAAACACAAAAAGCATCCGTATAGAAGCTTGTTTGGCAATCTCAAATATCACTTCTGGGAACGAAGCTCAAATAGAGGTAAAAAAAGGTTAATGTATCACATAATCTATCTTGCTTAGGTATCATATGCATGTTGAAATTTTGAAGTTTCATTTATTAGTGAAATTTTAAAACTAGCTTCTATTTCCCAATAATATTCTTGGTTTTACTTGCATGATATTCATGAGTTATCATTGACATCAAGTGATTTATTGGAGAAAATATCATATCTATTGAAATATGAATGCCAACGGTAGCGTTTAATCTATTCTTTGACTATTTTTAAAAAGATGTCTATGTATTGAATATATGTGACTAAATTAATACTGAAGAAGCTTAATTATGTGTTTTTCCTTTGAGTTTAAGGAGGCGGAATGTGATTGGCATTATTAGACATTCGTTTTTGAATATGCCTTATTATGAATTATGATTATTGCTGCAGGCTATCCTCGAGGCCAATATTATTCCTCTACTTATTCATCAAATTCTTCAACAAGATGAGTTTGAGATCAAGACGGAGGCTTCCTGGGCGATCTATAATGCCACTGTTGGAGGATCTCATGATAATATCAAGTTTTATATCAAGGTTTAGGATTACATGGATGACTTTTATCAGTGGAAAAAAGAAAGAAAAGGCAACACAATATGGCTTGAAAAGAATGCATGTAGTTTTCCATGAAATATGTTGTGATGTGTATGTGGAACATTTATTTTGTAGGTTGCTGGCGGATCAAGGTTTCATTAAGGCACTATGTGATCTCTTGAGCTGTCCAATATGTGTCAGTTTGTATGGAGGGGCTGGAGAACATTTAGAAGGTCGTGGGAGAAGCTGCCAATGCAGGGAAATGGTTTATGAATGTGAAGGATAGGATAAGATTCAAAATTTGTTGACACTGACAATGAGAACCAAGATGAGAACGAGAGCAAAGAGAAACAAGAGGTTTTTGAGATAGCACATAGGATTTTGAAGAAGTTTTGGCCAAACATTGGTTTGGAAGAAAATGAACTTGACAATGTTGTGGATGCTAGTCAGCAAGATTTACCAGTCGAGTTGGTTAACCAACCTCACCAGTGACAACCCCCAGCCCAAGTGGATCATAGCTAGTAAAGTAATATAATACCTGATTAAATCTGTTAACTCAGCTATCAGTAGTCAATAATAGTTTAAGTCTATCTACTCCAGGCAAGTAAGAGGGCTGAGAAAGTAGCCCAAAGCTATCCACAATCACTGATAATCTCATATAGTGTAAAAATTCCTCACAAAAATTTTGTTTAGACTAAAAATCCACATAATTACGTGCTCATATACTCTTTTATTTTAACAATAGGTTGTAATTTTTTTAGTTGGTTTGTGCCCATATTAGAACTGTTCATTAACTTTACTAGTCATTTATGCCTTATATAGAATTAATAAACTTTCTTTTGCGTATAATAAAAAATAAAGAAGAGCCATCTAATTATGCCTTTGTCCTTGAAAAAAAAAAATAACGATAAAACAAATGTGTCACATGGATAAAATAAGTATACTCTAAAAAATAACATTTTTCACATTCTAAGAATATTTTTCAATTGATAGCCTACTTAAAGGATGATTTCTTTACAATTGAAAGAATCATTGAAATAAACACAAAAAATTGTTTTTTTAATCACATTTTCTCATATAACATTCTAATACTTAACAGTAAATATGAGTGTTCAATCACTGTTTTTTTTTTTTCTTACAACATGATAATCACACACAACAAGTCAGACTAAAATTCTTGTCATCCGAGCACCCTCGGTACACATTGCATTCCCTTTCATTCTCTTTCTCATTATTCAATTTTCTATAATAACCTCGATCACACAATATTTATTCTTCCTTCTTGCATTCCCTTTCATTCTCTTTCTCATTATTCAGTTTTCTATAATAACCTCACCCACACAATATTTATTCTTCATTCTGCACATAAGAGCTGTATTGATTCTAAGATTCTAACCAAGTCGATCATCCCAACATATAAGAGTTTAGTTGAACTCAGTGCTTTGCATAATTTTTTTTTCTCATAGCATTCTGGTATGTAATACCAAATACATACTTTGGAAAAGAAAAAAAGAAAAAAAAAATAACACCAAGTACATGTTTATAGACAAGTGTAATATTTTTTTTTTTGTTTTTTTGGTACATAAAAAATATTTTATTGATAAAGAGACTAAATGATTTTTTTATAAAAAAAATAAATAAAATATTAGCATTGAAATTATAAAATTGCCTTGCAGAATTCCAGTTTATATGCGTGTTTTATAACAGAGAATAAGTCTCTTTACAACTTTAAAATAATTCAAAGAATTACAATACATATTTTTTTAGAAGTTAAAAGTAAGTGAATCCTTTATAAGAGAATATGTTTACCTTTGTTTGCACATTGAAGTGGAAGAAAAATAGGAATTTGTTTGGCACATTGAAGTGAAAGAAAAATAGGAAGAAGGAAGAGGAAATGAGAAATGAAAAATGTTTAGAATGTGAAAACAAGATATTAAAAATAAAAAAGGTGATAAGTGGAAATAAATAATAATTACCTTTAAAAATCATATTCTATTTTTAATTGCTTATAGTTATAATTATTTGATTTGAATAGTCTTAACAAAAAACGCATAAACCAAGAGATTATGAGGAGAGGAGAGGACCTCGTCCTTCTCATAAAAAACAAACTCCATGACACTCTCAAAAGAACATAGACTCATACTACCCATTCCCACAAAATGGTACCTATATAAGTTTTCAACCACAACTTAAGGTTTCAACGTTTGAATATTGCTTTACTAGTTGTTGGAAGCTATTAGTGCCATGATATGTAAACAATAGTCACATCAATAGCATGAATAAATCAATAACATGAATAAACTATGTAGACATTCATGTAATTTGTTGCTAAATAAGAGTCACATCAATAACATGAATATGATATTTAAGAATTCATGAGTTTCACATTTAGTAAACAATGATGAGTATACAAACCTTTGTCCATGGTTTATGTTAAACGGTCGACAAGCGCACCGAATTAACCAAGTAATAAAGTTTGCTTGTATTCGAGACTTTGCTTGTATCCAAGGCTAATGCACATTTGTTTTCAAGTAATTAATGAATGAATTTAATTGGTAAAGTGAATGACATAAGATTAAACTATACTTAAATGTAAATGAAAGTGTAATAACTACAAGGAAGAGACACAAACACTCAGAATGATGTGAACAAAATGAATACGAGATGACAAGTGTTGGAAGTTTGTTAACCAGAACTAACTTTGATGCGATACAAAGGGTTTTTCTTTATTCAACATTAATTGTGATCACCTTCATCTACTAATATAATCTAACCTTGATTCCCCAAATGCTAGACCTATACCACTTAACTTCATCCTTAATCCCTCAAGAGTTACATTAACCGATTTGCATTAAGATTAGAGATGAATGTAACATAGGCTAGACAAAACCATTGTATCCCTAAACATGATATTATTTAGAAGCATTTCTCAGTTCTTAAAGCAATAACCATTTTCCAATGTGTTAAAACCTAAAACAAAGCATACACATGGGTGATCAAACCACAAGCATGAATAAAGCTCAGAGAAACAACGATAATGCGCAAATAACATTGAGTAGATAGTTAGAACTTTACATCAAAGCGTTCGATTGATGAACTCCCAACAATGGGGGTTTTAGCTCCTCATTTCCATGAGGAGCTTACAACAATGGAGGTTAGGGAAATGGAGGAGGATAAGATGGAAGGGAATGAGGTGGAGAGGAAGTTCTAATGGTGTAGAAGGATGTCTCCCTTTCGACCTAGTAGAGCTCCAAGCTTCCCAAATGGTGTGGTCTGTCCTAAGGAATGAATGTCTCATTTCATTTCCCTCATATTTCTGCCTTTAACGCTGCCCTAAGTCGTGGTGCACGCTGAATGTGTCCTTTTCGCGCTCAGCGAGCCTCAAATTGTCCAACTGGATAAGTGATCGCGCGTCGAGCAAGCTGGTCACGCTGAGCGGGCCTTCGCGCTAGGCGAGTTTATCGCGCTGAGCGAGCAATTGTAGTCGCGCTGAGCGAGCCTGTGGCGCGCTGAAAGAGCAACTTCAAACTTTGAAATCTATCTTCCATACCCTTGTAGTGAATTCTACAAAAAATACAACCAACACTTCATAAATCAGCTAGTTAAAACATCCACCGGATAAAAGCTCATAGAAAGTTTATTCCTATATTTTAATCACAAAAAGAAACATTAAAAGAGGAAAATAATAGACAATTACTAAGTAATTTACATGTAACTTTACGTATGTTTAGAAATTATCAATTGATGACAACAAATGGAATGACTTTTGACAGCAGACTAGCGACTGATAACTCTTAATGTGGAATAGTTTTTCTCAATCTCTTCACCCTCTTATTTTAGGTCTCTCTTCAATTCTTGATGGCAAAACTCAACCTTTTTTGGGCAGAAATGAAGGGTTTTACCCTAGTCCTTTTATAACTGCTTCCATCACTGACATGATCCAAGTATGATATTGGAGATACAAGAGCTTCAACCTCAACCATTTCTAAAGCAAGTTACTATAATTGCTTCCTCAGCAACCTCCAACTAATCAAGCCACTAATAAACAAAATTACCTTTTAGTCCTTCTTATATTTGACTTGTTTAAATCACTTGTTTAAATCACATGAGTCACTACTAATGGATATATCTAACATGATAGACAACATATGATATGTGTTCCCTATCGCAAAATTGGAGAAAACACGTCATGTTGAGATTTTGTCATCACTAGCTGATAATATCAATCTCTCCTATGTCGAAATCATTATCAAATAGTTTTGTGGGACACTAATTTTAACATTCATTATATTGTTAAGCCCAATGCCCTTAAATTGATGATGTCATTGAGCAAGGTATTGTCCCTCACTTTGCCACGTTTTTGTCAAGGGACCATGCACCCCAATTGCAGGTACACATTGCATTCCACTTCATTCTCTTTTTCATTATTCAGTTTGCTATTAATAACCTCACTCATGCAATACTTATTCTTCCTTTTGCAATTAGGTGCTATATTGATTCTAACCAGTATTGCTTGTGGATCATCCCAACATAAAAGAGTTACCGTTGAACTCAGTGTTGTTCCTTCCTTGGTGAATCTTCTCGGCTCTAGCAATGATGATATCAAAGAAGAGGTCAAGTCTTCTAATTGCATTTTAAACTCTTCAATTTCTTGTGTTAATAATGACTAATTTCTCACTGATTATTTTATTCTTAATTATCTGACTAGTTTTCTATTCATTACTTGTACCCCACCCCTCAAAGAAAGAAAAAAGTTTTTTACTTAATTTTGGTTTCCCATGTCTTGAACAGATAGTATGCACTTTAGGGTTCATTATTGCCATTGATTCCCCGAGCAATAGGGATCTTGTTCTTAACCATGGTGCTCTTCTACTATTACTACATGGACTTTATATAGTTTGGTCCGTGAAAAGCCTCCGATAAATTTTGAACATGTTCAGGACATTTTATAAAATATTGCTTGTGAGACTAATTTGGATTCCATGCATTCACACGTTAAACAATTTGGATAAGTCAGATGATTCATGATGTATTTCAGTAAATCAGTGTTAAAAAACACACATTTAAAGTTTGAGTTGTCCAATATTCATTCAACGGTTACAAATATAGTGACAGTATGAATGTGTACATGCAAGTTGACTACACTGAATCTTCTGCCCCTTATATGCATATTGTTAGTGAGAAATGAACTTGATCTTTATCAAGTAAAGACTGTCTTGCCTGTCCTTCATCAACTCATCCACCAGACCGATGAAGAAGTTGTAGCAGATGCATGCTTAGCTCTCTCTTACCTTTCGGAAGTCTCAATTGACAAAATTCAAGATATTATTGAAGCAGGAGTTTGTCCAAAACTTGTGGAGCTTCTTAGTCAGTGGCTGAGCCAGCTTTTAGTTTTAGGTAGTGTCAAATTTTTAAGTAATGTCACGTTTTATTTTTAGGTAGTGCCAAATTTTATTTTTAATCCTAATTAATTATATAAATATATATAATTATTAAAAAAATCAATCACTCAATAACTGCAAATTTTATTTTTTAGATAGTGTCGTGACCATCGCGATTTTAACATTGGCTCTGCCGCTTTCTTAGTATGTTATCTTTTGTGTGTCTTTCATCTTCTGGAACAATCATAAGTGACTTCATGATGTTCTTGTACTACATTTTCATCATAGTTGATTAAATTTCATTTTAGTATGTGTCAATCAGATAAAGTTGTTTTACCTACGTTTCAGACTCTAGGAAATATTGTTACCGGTGATGATGCTCAGACACAGGTAGAAAGAACAATGTATAACTATCTTCTGATTCTTGTGAAAGCATGCTTGTCATGACTTTTATATTATGTGGGCAAGTTATGACTGTGTATCCAGGAGCCTGACTATTTATACATTTTTCATTATAGAGGTTGTTGAAACATCAACTAGTCATATTGACAATTAAGACAATGCTTATCACTATGTAGCACCGACACCGACACGTGATACGTGACACGACACGACTCGACTCTTCGACACGTCAATCTTAAAAATTATGAATTTCGACACGTTAAGACACGTTTTAATATTAAATAATATTTTTAATTTATATAGTATATATTTCATTTTTAATATTTAATAATTTAAAACAATTAAAATAAACTAATAATATTTATCAATGTAATCTCTTCCAATGCTCACATGTGTTATTATGCATGCATTCCGGGCTCAATTGCCCCTTCATTCCGTCCTCCATTACTCATTCATCTAAATTCAACTAATAAACAAAACCTCCCTCTTTACCCACACCCTCTTTCCTCTCTGTCTCAATCACTCTCACTCTATCATGGAGAGAGAAAAACTATTCTACGCTCTCTACTCCACCTGCGACGGGAGGTTTCACGTCTCACTAACGTGACACGAGAGCGTGTGGCTGTACGAGGCGTGCGAGCGTACCCTGACGGCCTTCTTCTGCAGGCCGACGCGGCCTCCCTTTGCACCTTTGATCGTGTCCGACACGGTCAAATTCGCGTGTCAAAACCGGTCAACGCGTCAGAGTTGTTGACCGTGTGTTGGACACGGTGTCGGGGAGTGTCGGAGAGTGTCGGAATGTCGGGGAGTGTCGGACTCGATACAACCCCTGTTTCAGAGTGTCGGTGCTTCCTAGGCTTATCATTTATTTGGTTCCTTTCCCTTTTTTCTTCTGTGTTCTACATAAATTATGTATATTTGACCTATTTCATCCCAGTTCAATTGCTACTAAATAAGCCATTTGTTTTCAGGTTGTAATTGATAGGAGTTCTCTCGTGTCTTGCGTGAGTACAAAAAATTTAACCATAAAGAAGCTTGTTGGACAATCTCAAATATCTTAGGTGGGAATAGAGCTCAAATACAAGTGAGGAAATGTTAACAAATCTCTTAATCTATCCTAGGTATAATGCTTACTTTTGTTGTAATATAATGTTGTGATGAAACTTAGGTGTATGATGAACAATATTGCAGGCCCGTGACAGCTCAAGGTTGCATTAAGGAACTATGTGATTTGTTCAGCTGTTCAGACCTAGAGGTTGTATCAATTTGTCTGGAGGGGCTGGAGAACATTTTGTGGGTAGGAGAAGCCGACAAGGAAATGGGACTGCATGATAGTGTCAATATTTATGCTCAAAGAGTTGATGAATGTGAAGGATTGGATTAGATTCAAAAATTGCTGGCACATGACAACGATGAGATTTTTGAGATGACATTGAGGATTTTGAAGAATTTTTGGCTAGTGTTAGAGGATGATTTTAAGATATTTTGGATCTTTATATTGATCTGGATTGGTGAGGAAGATATTTTGGATATTCAAGATAGTAGTCAGCAAGATTTTTCTTTCATGCTGGTTACCCAACCTCACCCTTCCCCAAAGTGGTTTTAATTTTGGATCTAGTAAAGTAATCGCCTATTAAATTTGTTAATAATAACCCAGATTTTTTTTTGTTTTTCTGTCTTTGTTGTGAATTTTTCATATTTCTGTTTTTCTCTATAATTTTATTTTGTTTGGCACATGAGGGGATAGTTGTCCGACATATTATTAAAATTTGTACATAATAAATATTTTTATATAGGAAAAAATTATAATAAATAAAAAATTTAAATATAAATTATATTATGATTAAAAATCATAATAAATAAATTATATTTTAAATTTATAGTAAATATTTAAATTTAAATATATGTTTTTTCTCTATAATTTACTAACATCATCAGAAAGTTTTTTTTTTTTTTTTACTAAACATCAACAAGTGTTATATCAACAAAACGATTCAAGTCAATGAAATTTATTTACGTGGCTTGTTGTATTTGGATATCTGATCATGGATAAATTGTCTAATAAATGAAACTAGGCTTTGAAAATAACTAAATCAAGCCTCAAAAGTAATTCATGGCAAATACTAAATAATTTTTGGCCTTATTTTTTTATATAAAAATAATAAGATAGATTTAAGACAAGCCAATGATGAAGTGCATTATGATCTTGGAGTCAGGGAGACGTAGATATAGATGACGGAGGCCTTCAGCTGCCCTGATTTTTTTAATTCTATTTTTTAGGAGACTAATTCTACTTTTTTAATATATATATATATATATAATATTTTAATATTAAATTAATTATTTTCATTTGAAAATTTTAATTATATAAGAAATACTATTTAAGTATTAATTATTTTTTACAAAAAAATTTATTCCTTTTTTATCGTATGGATTGCAAAAATAATGACATTTTTTCTCTCCTTTTAGATAAATATTCTACTTTTTATAAACATTATTTTTCTTCTATAGTTTTGATAATTTAAATAATTACAAATTTTTCTTTTATAAAACAAAATATTCAATGTTATTTTTTTAGTATCTTTTTCTTTTAAAACGTATTATTATTATTTTAAAGGTTATGAATATTTACATTTCTAATCAAATAATTTTATTATACTTAATTTTATATTGATTTGGTTTAATTAATTAGAAGAATTAAATGTTATTTATAATTAATCTTTATATATGAAATAAGCTTACACTGATAAAAAACTAATAACTTAAATTTTGAATCGTCCTAATAATTATTCTCTCTTTTAATTACTATTATTCATATTTCTTTTTATTTTTCTTATATATTTATCTAAAAGGAGAGAAAA
>PYAF01004080.1:0-22982 GCA_007407185.1 Glycine tomentella | reverse complement strand
TTTACGAAAATCCTGCGGAAACCCTAGGGCACTGTTGCTGCTGCCACGTGGCGCCATCTGGTGAAACACGCCCCATCTGGGCGTGTTTAAACACGCCCCAGATGGGCGTGTTTCATCACCCCATTTTGCTAAATTTTTTTGGTTTTGCCCCCTTTTGCCAATTATTTATTTAATTTGTATTATTTTAAAAAATCAGCCCTGAGTTGTTGAATGTTGAAATAGCATGCGTCAAAATATTATCAGAATCTCATGCACTAATACACGAGGATAATGCACTGATTTTGTAGGTATGCATGTTTGGTTTTTGTTAGAACCCGTGATCGTTAAATTTTAAACACGCACCTCTTTTTGTTAATTAAGAAGTAAAAACCGGAAGAGCAGGGAAGATAAATGAAAATGTTCTCTTCCTTTTCATTGAAGAAGAAAATAATCTATACTACTTGGTTAGTGAATCATACTACTTTTCAGCTGCTATATTATTTAGAACATATTTAAATAAAGCCACAAGTGTTTTTGACAACTTTTTTTATTGAAAATATAGAATTTTTTTAGTAGAGAAATTTTAAAGAGTATTTCTAACCTTGTATCAAAAGAGACTCTTATGCTCATTTGGTCATTTTCATTATAGTTTCTTAGACCTTTATGCTTGGTTAATGAATCATACTACTTTTCAAACAAAACACACATAATGGTCTTAGTGTGTCGTAAATTATGAATTTTCATCTTCATTTTATGTTACATTACAGGTACCAGCTTATATAGTAGCACAGGTGGCTGGATCCTGTCTTGCTACCGGAACTCTCAGACTTATTTTCAGAGGCAAGGATGACCATTTTGCAGGAACACTCCCTGCCGGTTCTGACTTGCAAGCTTTTGTAGTCGAATTTATCATCACTTTCTTTCTCATGTTCGTCGATTCTGGAGTTGCCACCGATAACAGAGCGGTAATCTTTCTTGTTCTTGTTCAAAAGAAAAAAACTTGCTAGTTGGTGATTGTTTGGTCTTAATTTCTGTCCAACATTTTGAATTTTGCAAATAGGGGTTGGCTATTCTTGCAAAACACTTTAGGCTTTCCACATAAAAAAAAATGTCACTTAAATTGAATATCTATAAACATATTTGTTACGTTTCAAATCACTTGGAATGCTAGAAGATTATGTACATATCAAAACACATGCAATACGTATCAAATCTATATTTGAATATTCTTCAACCCTATATTTCATTGCTTTTGTTGATTCAAATTCATTTCATTCTAAAATCCTTCAGATTGGTGAGTTGGCAGGGCTTGCAGTTGGGTCTGCAGTGCTTCTAAATGTGATTTTTGCTGGGTATTAACCTATCTCAAAACCCAATTGATTATACAATATACAATAAATTAAAATTAAATGTTGCACACCTTGGAAAACTTGGAACTCACTTTTGAGTACTGAGATTAATTATTTATTAAATTTGACAGGCCAATCACAGGAGCATCAATGAATCCAGCAAGAAGCTTAGGGCCTGCTATTTTGCACCATGAGTACAGAGGAATATGGATATATTTGGTGTAACCAATTCTTGGAGCTCTGGCTGGTACATGGGTCTACACTTTCATCAGATACACAAACAAGCCAGTGCGTGAGATCACCCGGAGTGCCTCTTTCCTCAAAGGTCGCGAAGCTGAGTGATTCAAAAGCAAATGCTAGAATAGTCTTTTTATTGTTTTTCATTTCCATATTTTTAACATTTACCATGTGTTATGGTTTAAGTGTAAGGAAGAATCACCCATTTAGTGTTCATAACCCTGTAATTTAGCGAGGAAATGGAAAATAAATATTCTCCTTGTCTGTGTCAATTGCAATGTAAGTTTTTAATTACATTAGAACTTGTATCAATTTTGAACTAACCAACTAAAGAAACTACATCGATTTCTTTCTAGGATACTGCTAAATTATCTATATGGTCGAACAACATTTTATACCAACCAAAGAATTATTTTTCAAGAGCGATGATTAATTCTATCACTGTAGTTACTAACAGTTATAAACAATGATTCAAACCTTTAATTAAACTGTCCAGTCAAATATATCTTAACGGCTGCCACATGATAAAGTGTGCTTAGAGAAGCATATATGTATCTTTTGCTTCAAAGGTAGTATGTTACTAGGTGTGAAGCACATTGAAAATATTTCCTATATTAAATTGGTGTTAATTAACAACGTCAATTCTATTCTTCGACCGATCAATGATGAACCCAATTTTAGCGTTTTCATGCGACATACACTTCTTTTACCATCATCATCATTTCAATTGCACCACTAGTGACCCTTCCACTAACATCAGGAAACTAAAATTTAATTAATCCTGTAAGATAAGAATTTATGGGTAAATCAGGGATTTTAAAAACATTTAAATTTTTAATAATTTAAATATAAATTGTTCTTTTTAAGATTTCTGGTATGGTGATGCTTTCACTAACACAGATGTCTAAACTATTCCTATACAGTTATTCATTCCATCGTTATGACTTATGACTCATGTACTACGCTGAAATTACGAGCTCGGAGTGTCAACTTGGTGAAGTCGCTGACTTAAAAAGTATAGAGAAAGCGATTAGTTCGTATGGAGATTAGTTTATTTTGCTCTTAATAGAACTTGTTAACTAAAATTAGAAGAAAAAACATATAAAAATACTCAAAGCTATCATGCACCGTATATTGATACGATTATTAGGAATAAAAAAGAATAATTCGCACGACACAACTCAAAATTAGTCGAGATTGAAAATAGCTTTCGGATATCCGAAAATTCATCATGGACCCTAAGGGATATGAACTAAGAAGTACATTTTACTTGAACGTGGCACATAAATTTGTTAAGTTGAATCCCCATAGGAATCAATGCAATCAGTTTTGAATTGATACACCAATAATCCAATAAGTGTCCTTTATTAATCAGTTTGTCATACATCCTACCCTAGATACATCTTCACTAGCACAGCAACAACAGGTTGGCTGAATTTTTTTTCTTCTGATATTTTAATATAAATTACATTTTGTACATAACGTGCCCTAAAGCATGTACAAAGGAAATTCAACAGGAAAAAAACTAGATGTTAGGATGCCTCTTTAACTCAGTTTACGGGCCGATACATGCTAGGTTAAACTGTTACACGAAAACCTTACTTCCATTATTGTGATAGTGCCTGTGAAAGGAGTAATCTCAATGTTGTGCCTGAAGATGGTTTAAGGTTGCAGGACTGCGAGCAGAAGCTACCCTTTGCCTTGTTTTAGGAATTATTATAGGCGTACAACACACAAGAGCAAAAAGTAACTCCGTGAAGAATGCCATCATCGCGATCCATATAAATATGCTCATCTTCCAAAGCCAAATCATCCTCTTGAATAAGGGAAGTTCAGATTCAATGATCAGAGATGCATCATATATTTCAGGAATGCCTGCACCTGGTTGATATTCTGCTCGTTGCTCAAGGGTCACTTTCAAACACGAAGTAGGTATATCTCCTTCTACGAAACCTCTCATCTTCACATTCAGAGTCTGTGTTTCGGATACATAGCCAGTAAGAAGAGGAGCAATCTTGAGGAAAGTCGTGATTAGGCGGATAGGCTCACTTCTGAATCTTAACATGCAAGGTTGACTTGAGCTTGCTATAGCTTTACCATTAGACAATAAGAAATCTACCCTGGTCTATAAAAGAATAGAAATTAATGAAGAAACTCAAAAGCAAGCAACAAGGAAACTATAACTGTAAATTCTGTAACCATCATCAGCAGTTCTACTTGTCTAACAAAAGTATGATGCAAATTACAAAGCAATGACAATTTTACAGCATGCAATAAGAATTTGAAGAAATCATAATCAACAGTCATGAAACAAGCCCAATTAATTCCGTTTTTCACCTAATATATAATATGTAAAACATATTTTTGAACACCTATGCCATACTGACAGTAACCATAGTGGAAACAAAACAGCATTCCAAAATCCACGTAACCTAAAAGTTTTAAAATATTATGCAGAGTCCTATGAAATTATTTTGTCTCTTTAACTCATGTTGCTTCAAACAATTTCAAATAAATTTCCATGCAGAGCCATCTTCAAACCGGCAGACCAAACAAATAGCATATTCCCCAACAGAGGTCCCTATTCTAACATTGTAGTTGTTCTGGAGGCGTAATTGGGCTTACGTTAAGGCCCAATTTGTTACGATGTGTTATTAAGGTTCGATAAACGTGGACTATGACTCAGTCCACCCAAGCAGTTATGAACGTGCGAATGGAGGCCGGAAATATAGGAAGCCGTTCGTGCACGTTGCAGTTAACCAACGGTCAGGTATTGCACTTATAAATACAGGATACTCGTTGGTGAAAGGTACACACACTCTAGCTCTCTTTCTTTCAATCACACTGAGCACACACCCCACCCCAATTTCGTGGATCTCAGTGATCGTCAACTATGAGGTATCAGTCACCATTGATATCCTCAGAGTTGCAGAGTTAGTGTGATCAGACAGAAACCATACGGTACTTTTGTACTGTACATTTGTGTTCTAAAGACTATACAGAACAGTAGTGTATAATGTTTCACTGGAGAATCAACATCCTTCCTTGTAGCCATACATAATAAACACAAATTAGTACAATTAAATGACAAAATCCACCACAACCACTTCAAAGAGCCAAAACAAAAAATGTTTTAAACGCAATTTAAGCCAATCCCTCCATCCCCCCCCCCCCCCCCCCCCCCCCCCCCCCCCCCCCTTTCTTCTAATCAAAGCATGGCTTCCCAGTAGTAACACCACAAAAGCAAGCAACTTTGCATAGTTTCAAAGTTTCATGTGTGTAATAATCTCAATTGCAGTGAGAGTGGATAACAAGTGCCACGATAAATCAGCTAGCACTCTATGAATCTAAATTCAAAGAAGATGTTGAACAAGTAAAACTACACAAGAACAGAGTTGAAGAAGTTCTGCAGACAAGTTTCCTGTTTACATTGAAGTGAATGGGACAGAGAGATAAGCACCTGAAAGATCCCAAGGTTTCTGTTATATCCTGACTCTGGCACCCTTAACTCAACAGTGACCTGCACCTTATGCTTAGAAGGTATAGCTCGCTCACCCACCCAGTTCCTTGCATCAACCTTATTCTCAGAACTTCTCCCACCAACAACACCAGCACACGACATTACAGGCACATAAGCCACAGGACTAAGCCTGGTATAATCAAAGTTCAAAACTTCCCTCATCTGAACAGGCTTCTCCACCAAACATTTCATCACAAACCCACTAAACACAAACGACGAAACCAGAAGACCAAACAAAACGCAACAAACATACATCGACCACATGAACCCCCACCCCCACCGAAACGCCACGCTCCAAAACGAATCGTTCTCCTTCACCCATCTATTCACATAAGGCCTAATGCACGAAAACACAAAACACCACATTCTGTTCAAAATCCCTAGCACGAAATCCTTGCCCTTCCTCGTTGTCCCCAAAGGATCCATGAAGAACATGCACGAATAAAACATGAACAGCAACGGGGAAGTTATGAACATGAAAATTAACTTCATCTGAAACCCTAATAGGTTAATCACCAGCCCCGCGGCGAGTTCGAGGAGACTCGAAGACGAGTCGGCGAGTCGCGGCGCAGAGTCAATGGAATCGCCGGCTGCGTCGTCGTTCGTAGCTGAAGTTACGGTGGAGCCCTCGTTGTTCTCTTCCGGCGAGGCATTAACTTGTCGCGGTTCTTCCGAATCGGGTTTCTCCTCCGAATTCTTGTTTTTGTTGAGATTTCTAAGCCTCGGTTTGTGCCGGAAACTCCGTCTCGAATCGCCATCGATCAAATCGCTCACGATGCTCGAATCTGACGATTGAGTACCCGGAATACCGCGACGGAGTGGGCGGCGCCGGATTGTGGTCGCCGGAGAGTGTGGCTTGGGCGGGGGTGGATGGTCCGAAAGCGTGGAAGCGGAATCAGAAGGTTCCGTCGAGCCCTCGGCAGGGCATTGGTGAAACGCGTCGACGAAAACGTCGTCGTCTTGATCGACCGAAGATGGCGGGTCCATTCCGATTATGAGTCTTAGTTAAGCTACATATTCAAAGCCACTGTATGAAAAAAGAAGTTGTTCTGGAGTTATATTTGCTACGATATGTAATTGAGAATCAATGAACGTGGACCGAGACCTAGTCCTACCTAGCAGTTACGAACGTGCAGGTGGAGGCCGGAAATATAGGAAACCGTTTGTGCACGTTGCAGTTAGCCAACGGTCAGGTATTACCTCTATAAATACAGGATACACGTTGGTGAAAGGTACACACTCTAGCTTTCTCTCTTTCAATTACACTGAGCACACACTCCACCCCAATTTCGTGTCTCTCAGTGATCGTCTACTGTGAGGTATCAGTCACCATTGATATCCTCAGAGTTGTAGAGTTAGAGTGATCAGACAGCAACCATACGGTACTTTTGTACTGTACATTGGTGTTCTAAAAACGATACAGAACATTGGCGCCGTCTGTGGGGACGATAAATTTCGAGTCCCACACCTTTCAACGATGGTTAACACAAGAAATAGTCATTCCGTACCACGCTCCGAGATGCCGAACAGGGAGATTTTCCTGCCGGAGAACCAGAACGTGGCACGGAGAGAAGAAGTACACGTGACCGAAGCCGTTTTCGACGAGGCTTCCTCTCCCGCCCAGACAGACCAGCAGAGGACTCCTATAGCACGGAGGATAGGTCAGGAGGGTGAGCTCGGAGGACAGCTGGTCGGCAATGTCCTCAATTCAATCTTAACTCGAATTGAGAACATGGAGAGACGACAAAACTTACAGAGACAAGACGACATCCGAAACATCACTCGTCAAATCGAGGAACGAAATGAGGAGTGGAGACGTGCCGAGATGCAGCGAACGGCACAATTGGAGCAGCAGTTACAAATCATAGTTGATCGGGCACAACTGTCAAATCCTGAGGGCGAGACGCAGGATTTGAGGACACATCTGAATCAAAGAAGGAGTACAGACCCGGAAAATCAAAGGCGGACAGAGCAGCCACTAGATCTGAGAACTCACATAACTCAGAGACGCGACGCCGACCTAGGAGACCAAAGAAGGACCGACGAACCAGATCGGAGTCAAATCCGAGCACAAAATGAGACACGCGACGAGGTCGATGTAGAACAAAGCCCCGACGATAATCCTAATCGACGAAAAAGTAATGAGAAGGTCCCACAAGAGGATGGACATGGCACGAAGGGGGAGCAGAACTTTTGTCAGAAGACGGGACCGATATATCGTCGGAAGTATAGTCGGGGGCATCAGAATAATAGTCCTTTCGTAGACGACATCGTGAAGGCCCGATACCTTGATGACTTTGATGGGTCTTTCCTATCAAAGTATGACGGAACACAGGACCCGCAAGTGCATATCGACGAATTCGATTTGCAAATGTGTGTCCGAGGAATTGACGAGCCCATAATTTCGAGGATTTTCGTCACAACCTTGACGGGCCCGGCGCAGACGTGGTTCCATACACTCCCGCCTAGATCGATAAAAAATTTCGAAGACTTTGGTCAGAAGTTTTTATTAAATTTCGCAACCAGCAAAAAGCAGCCAAAGTCCGAGTTTACTCTGGGCAAAGTCAGACAGCTACCCGGAGAGACACTCCAGAGCTACTTGGACAGATTCAAGGAAGCCGCCCTGCAAGTCGAGGGGTTGGGGGAGAGAGTCCACGTATACTTGATATCGGCCGGACTCGATGGTTCATCAAGATTCGCAAAGTCCATATATAAGGACCCGGTGAAATCGTTGATGGAATTTCGTGCCCGCGCGAAGAAATATTTAGAATTGGAACAAATGGAAGTCGTCAACAACCCGGGACGAGGAAAGGAGCGTCATGACAGGAGGAGTCCGCCCCCGAAGAATAGAGGATATCCCGAGAACCGAACTCGGAATAATGATCCGAAGTCCCGGCCAGGGAGATATGAAAACAAGTACGATAAATATACTCCATTGAACGTATCCCGATCACAAATCTGGAAGGAAGTTGCGCTTACCGAGATGAAGAAGGTCGAACGGCCCCGCCCTGTTTTCAACAAGGCCGGATTGGATAAGTCACGATTCTGTGAGTTCCATAACGGACTCGGGCACACCACAGACCAGTGTTGGGACCTGCGGGATGCAATTGAAAAGTTTATTCGGGAAGGAAGACTAAAACAGTACGTCATCCGGACACAAGGAAGAAAGAACAAACGAAAAGGAGAAGAGAGTCAACGAAAAGACGAAGGGAAGAAGCACCGGGAAGATAATGACGAGTTCCCAGAGCCCGAATTCGAGTGTAATGTAATCTCGGGAGGTATGGGTGGTGGCGGCGACACTTCCACTCAGAGAAAAAAGTACTTGAAAGAGGTATTGTCGGTCCAGGCACAACCCAGATTCAAAGCCCGGGTCGGAAAGCCAGAACCTCCTCTCTTGTACTTCACCGAACAAGACATGGAGGGAGTGGTACCCGGACATGAAGACGGACTAGTTATATCAGCAACAGTGGGGAGTTGCCGGGTAAGAAGAATGTACGTAGACAATGGGAGTTCTGCCGACATTATCATGTTGACTGCGTTCCGGAAGATGAAATTAGAAGTAAAGGAATTAAAGCCCTGCAAGACGATGCTGATCGGTTTCAACGGCGGCAACACAAATGTGATGGGGTCCATCCGCCTACGTTTAACCCTAGGAACGAGAGAAGCTTATAAATCCGAAGAAGTGGAGTTCGTCGTAGCAGATTTCCCATCCCAATACAACATGATATTGGGAAGACCGACTATCCATAAGTGGGACATTCTAATGTCCACTAAACACCAAAAACTCAAGTTCGTGGGCAACAATAGACAAGTGGTGACTATATGCGGCGACCAGAAAAGTCGCGACAGTGCTATTACGACACGGTTCGTAAAAGTGAAAGAGACATCAACGATGACAGTTCTAGCCGAGTACGTTCGGTGAACGTCGTGGAGCTGGATATGCGAGAAGCCCCAGATGAATGGAGACCAGAACCCGTGGAGAAAGTCGAACAGATTGTAATTGGAGATTCGCCCGGACAGGTCACCAACATCGGTGGGGCATTGGAACCCGAGCAGAGGAATAGGTTGATCCGTTGTCTGAAGAAAAACAGTGACGTATTCGCGTGGAAGGCGTCGGAGATACCCGGCGTCGATCCTGCGTTCTGCAGCCACCGATTGGCAATGTACCCGGGATCGAAGCCAGTAGAACAGAAGAAACGCAAATTGGGGCCGGAAAGAGCACAGGCCTTGCAGGTTCATATCAACGAACTGCTGCAGGCAGGTTTCATACGCGAAATTCAGTACACCACTTGGTTGTCGAACGTCGTAATGGTGCGAAAGCCGAACGGAAAATGGAGGGTGTGCACGGACTACACCGACTTGAATAAGATGTGCCCGAAGGATGCATATCCCATGCCAAATATCGACCAACTGGTCGACAATTCATCCGGGTACAGGGTATTGTCGTTTATGGATGCTTTTTCTGGATACAACCAGATCCCTATGCACCCAGATGACCAAGGGAAAACGGCATTCATCAGCGACAGGGTTAACTATTGCTATAACGTCATGCCATTCGGCCTCAAGAACGCAGGGGCCACGTATCAAAGGATGATGAATAGAGTTTTCGAGCCGCAGCTCGGACGAAATATCGAAGTCTACATAGACGACATGATCGTCAAATCGGCGGATGATAACAGACACGTCGAAGATCTTGAAGAAACCTTTGACCGACTACGACGGTTCAGCATACGGCTCAATCCGCTAAAATGTACTTTTGGAGTCGGGGCCGGAAAATTCTTGGGATTCATGTTAACACACCGGGGGATAGAAGCCAACCCGGATAAGTGCCGTGCCGTATTGGACATGCAATTCCCGACGAGCAAAAAGGAAGTTCAGCAATTGACGGGCCGAATAGCTGCCCTCACCCGTTTTATGCCGAAGTCAGCAGAAAAAGCACTGCCATTTTTCAAGATGCTAAAGAAGCAGGCCGTCATAGAATGGAACCCGGAGTGCGAAGCCGCCTTCACTGATATGAAGAAATCATTGGCGTCGCCCCCGGTACTATCAAGGCCGGAAACAGGAGAAGTGCTGGTCATGTATTTGTCGGTAGGCGAAGAAGCCGTAAGTGCAGCCTTAGTAAGAGAAGTAGAGACCACGCAGCAGCCGGTATACTTCGTGAGCCGAGCATTGCGCGACTCCGAATTAAGATATCAAAAGTTGGAGAAGCTAGTTTTCACCCTAATTGTCGCCGCCAAAAAGCTACGCCCATATTTTCAAAGTCACACCATTATTATACGGACAGACCAGCCAATCCGACAAGTGCTACACAAACCGGATTTGGCAGGGAGGCTGACCCACTGGGCCGTCCAATTATCCGAGTTCGATCTGAAATTCGAGGCTCGCCATGCAATTAAGTCCCAAGCGCTGGCAGACTTCGTACGAGAACTTACCCCTCACAACCCGATGGTTAACGAGTGGTGGACTCTATTCGTAGACGGGTCCTCCAACAAGAAAGGGAGTGGAGCCGGAATTATAATCGAGAACCCGGAAGGAGTGACAACGAAAATATCGTTACAATTAGGTTTCCCAACGTCGAATAACCAGGCCGAGTACGAAGCCTTGATCGCCGGGCTAATACAAGCAAAAGAACAGGAGGCCAAGAACGTCAAGGTGTACACGGATTCACAGCTAGTCGCGTCCCAGATCGAAGGACGATATCAGGTGAAAGGGCCCTTGTTGGCGAAGTACTTGAGCCGAGTAAAAGAACTAATGACCGAGTTCGATGAGATCACGGTGAACCACATCCCTCGAGAAGACAATACCCGGGCAGATATCCTTTCAAAGCTGGCTAGCACTAAAAAACCCGGCAATAACCGAACAGTCATTCAACAGCAGACGTTGCAACCGACGTGCATAATGATGATTACCACCGATCACGATTGGCGACGCCCGATAATAAGCTATTTGGAAAAGGGATTATTGCCGGACGACGAGCTAGAAGCCCGATGCCTGATAAGAAGTTCGGCAATGTACACAATCGTCGACGGAGAGTTATACAGGAAAGGGCTGCATAGTCCGTTATTGGTATGTGTGGATCCAGACCGGGTGAGTTATATCCTATCCGAGATACATGAAGGAATCAACGGACAGCATATGGGGGGTCGGGCACTGACAAGGAAGGCACTCCGGGCAGGTTATTTCTGGCCGACTATGAGTGCGGATGCCGCCAAACATGTGAGGTCCTGTGAAAATTGCCAGATGCACGCGTCAAGGTTACTAGCCCCGCCAGAAGAACTGCAATCTATCTCGGCGCCCTGGCCATTTTATAAATGGGGCATGGATCTCCTGGGTCCATTCAAGCCGGCTGAAGGACAGATGAGGTGGCTGATAGTCGCCGTGGATTACTTTACCAAGTGGATCGAGGTGGCCCCATCAAACACCATAACTTCGGCCCGAGTACAAAATTTTTTCGAAAGAAATATAATTGCTCGGTTTGGAATTCCCGGAGAAGTAATCACCGACAACGGGACCCAATTCATGGACAAAGGATTCCAAGAGATGATGGCTAATTTCCACATCCGACACCAGTTCGCATCAGTAGAGCACCCCCAATCCAACGGACAAGCTGAGGCCGCAAACAAAACAATTCTGGAGGCTCTACGGAAGCGAATGTATGAGGCCGGGTCGACTTGGGTGGAACAGCTATACTATGTCCTATGGGGGATCCGGACCTCTGTCCAATCATCAACCGGGGAAACGCCTTTCCGGATGACCTACGGGAACGAAGCTATGATCCCAGTTGAGGTCGGACAACAGTCATGGCGACGAAGACAAGCACTGCGATACGGAGAGGAAACAAACAATGAAGTCTTGGCTCTGGAGTCGGCACTCATCGATGAGGTCCGGGTAGCAGCACATGCTCAGGAATTAAAGATGAAACAACGGATGGCACGCGCCTACAATAAAAAGGTGGTTCCACGGGAATTCGAAGAAACCGATCTGGTATTACGACGTGCTGACATCGGCAACAAAAACGCCCGGGACGGAAAATTTGCGGCTAACTGGGAGGGCCCATACCGGGTCACTAAAAAATTAGACAAAGGAGCATACATGTTGGAAACGTTGCAAGGCAAGCCAGTCAAACGAACATGGAATGTCGACAAGCTGAAGAAATATTACAGCTAAACATTGCCGGCCTCCTTTTTTAGGGGTATGGACCTGGAATATGTTGCATCCGGGTCCGTATGGTCCCTATCCATCAGGAGTTCACAAGGCAATCTCGTTATCGAGGGTATGGACTCCGGATAAACCTATCCGAGCCCATACGGTCCTCTTTCACGATGAAGAGTTATCCTCGGAAACATTTACCTTCCGAGCATGTTGTTTTCATTTTTGAATAAAGTATATCGTTGTAATTCCAAAATGTCGATCCTACTTGGACACATATTGTTATTGTAACAACGAATATAAATGCAAGTATTATCAATTATTCTACGTATTGAGTCATTATATATGATTTCGTAGCATGATAACGACTATAAATGATACGCTAGCCGACCCTGATCAGGCTGGATAACGGACTCGTTTGGCGAAGTTATTTATGGTCGAACAACGTGAACGACAAATGATACACTCGAATATAATAAATGGTCGTTGGAACCAAAAAGATGCGCGCTCAAGATATTTTTCGAATCAAGCTAAAAGCTTGAGAAATATATACATCAATTCAGTAATTGTTCCGGGCACCGGGCCCAACAAATAAAATGTAAATTGTTCCGGGCAACGGGCCCAACAAAAGAAAAATAAATACAAGTTAAAAATCGGCATCCCGGCCCTTCATTCCTGGAGAGCTGGGGAGTCAGTACCGGATTGCGGGATAGCGGCATCAGGAGTAGGGTCGGCTACAGGTTGGATGTCGTCGGCAGAAGCAGTGGCATCGGTAGGGGCGTCGGCAGGAACAGCAGGAGTCGGCTCCATTATTCCCATTGCGTCCGCCGCTTGATTTTCGGAGGCTGGAGGAGGAAAAAACTGCCCATCTTCAACATAGGCTAGGAAATGCATCCCGGCGGTTGTGATGGCCACTTGGGGGTTTAAAAAATTAATTTGCTCAAGGGCATTGGCAAAACCCTCCTCGGCAGCAGCACGAAGACTTGCCTTCATAGCAACCAACTGACCCTCATAATTCTGAACACAGGCTTCTTTGTCAGCCTTGACAGAATCCAAATTTGAGGTCAAGAGGGCCACCTTCTGATCAGCAGCTTCAAGCGAGCCTTGAGACCGAGCCAAGTCTACCCGCAAGGAGGCCGACTCAGCCTGGGATTTGAGCAGTTCCTCCCTCAAGAGCTTAACCTCCGACGCCGACTGCGTTTGGAGAGAAGCGAATTGAGCTTCGAGGGAAATAAGTGCCGAACAGGCCTTATCCTTTTCCCCCAAGGCCCTATCCTTCTCCTCCAAAGCTTTCTCCTTCTCCTCCAAAGCGACCCCGTACCTGAAACATAACCACTTGAGACATATATACAATGAACAAATAGAAATGAAGCACGGAGGAAGAACACATACTTTTCCCGAACCGAAGTAAGTGCCCGGGCCAGCGAAGCGCTGCGGTAGGCATACTCCTCGATCCGCACAATTTCCTCCAACTCCTCCCCCACCGGGGCACCCGGCTTGGTCAGATAGGACGGAGGTCGGGTCAAGCGGATTAACTCTCAGTGACCCCTTTCTTCCATAAATTATCAGAGCGAACCCGTGCCCGGAGGTCCTCGGAGTCGGAAGGAGGGGCAGTGCGAGGCTGGCCTCCGGCCACAGTAAGGTCCACAGTGTCGATCACTGTGACCGTGTTCAGAGTCGGGGAGGATGTAGGCCGTGGAACCGGCGGTGCATCCAACGCCAAGACTTGGGGGCCTTCATCAAAAAATGCCCTATAAGAAGGACCACCCCGTTTCTTGGACACGCCGCCAAGGTTGTCGTTGGCTTGCCTCTTGCCTTACCCCTGGCCTCGGATGGTTTGGAAAGGTGGGCGGCGTCGGTCTTGGCTTTGGGAGGAGGTCGGGATCCCATTCCGGCAAGAATCAGAAAACATTACAAGGTTAATACAAGTACAAGTATAAACCAAGAAAATATAGTTATTAAAACAGACCAGTTCGGCGTCCACTGCCGATGTAGTCAAAAGTTTTAGGCTAACCATGAGTGCCTACAAATTCAGATATGGCGAAGACAGATGAGGCGTCCGAGTCGGACAGTTCCTCCTCGACAAAACGGTAGTTGGAATGATCCTGTTTGTAATGGTCATGCGACCAGTACAAAGGAAAGACCCATTCCACATCAGAAGATTCGGGCCCGGACAAGAAGAAGGGTTGACTATGGGGTGACGCAGCAACTTTGAAGTACTTGTCCTTGAAGCCCCGGAACGAATCCGAAAAAGGCTCAAAGAGTTTTCTTTTATTCTGACTACGGAAGGAAATCCATCCCTTCCGATTAGGTGGCTCCCTACCCGTTCTAGGGGTGTGAGGAGAATAGTAGTAAAAGAAAAGAGGGACTGTGCAGGGAATTTTTAGGTCCGCACAGAATAATTCAAAACAACGGATAAAACCCCAACTATTTGGGTGGAGTTGAGAAGGAGCTACCCGAAGATGGTTCAAAACTTCAATTTCAAAAGAAAAAAAAGGGAAGGTAATACCTATTTGGGTTACTACGTCTTGAAAAAAGAAGAAGAAATTAGGATCATTACCCTCCCGTTGAGCACAAAGCGGCTCGCCGGGTAGGGGAGCTTGCAGGACGAACCCATCCTGCCTCCCCACTGGGGTCGACAATATACTATGCAGACCAAGAACGGAAGAGGTCCGAAGAATTTCATGAGTGACCCAGGGGAACCTAGACGCTAATGCTGGGGGGACCTCGGACTGAGACTCGACAGAAGCAGATTCGTCCACTGTGTCTGGAGTAACACCCATTATACCTACGAAAATAAAGTAGGAAAGTGAGTTAGCAAAACGTACCTGGAGACAACTCATCAAAATCACAAGAAACCGAGGCCGAAACCCCGCCGACGACAGCATGGGCGGACCGCCCAGGTTGCAAGTCCTTGGAAGCAGGACGCAAAACAGGGTTATGACGACACGTTCTAAAGATTGAATTTGCAATGTCGTCGGATCCCAGTTGGACAAAGTAAATGGCCTCGGATACACAGTTCATGCAGGCCTCGTACTCAATATTCATCACTTCAACCGAGGACGATTCGTCCTCGGAACGAGGAGAAGGGCTAACCGGAGGATTGAGATTACGACTAGAGACGACTAAAGAGAGATTTTGGGGGTCACCAATGTCAACATTGGGCCCAAGAGAAGAAGGGCCCAAAGAAGGCGCAGTCCTAGAGGAGATGGGACCGGACACTATTGGGCTTGGAAGTTTTGGGTTAGGGTCTACAGGACCCGGATGTAGTGGGAGAGATGAAGGAGACGAACCACCGAGAGAGGCGGTGGTTTTTTGCTTTCTGGAAGAAGAAGATCCGCCTGTATGGCGGCGCAGGGGATCACTTGGGTCCTCCCCCGCCGGAAGCGGAAGGCCATACAGCAGCCAAGCGGAACGCGGCCCAAATTTTCTGCGTATCTCCGCCTCTATCTCAGGAGTTATTTTCATGATAACTCAATCACAGGATGGATTAAACAAAGGGGGAAGAAAATGACGAAACCTAGGAGCCCAGAAAACGTGAAGAAAAACCCAAGGACTAAAGAAAAGCCAGAAAGAAACTATGATGCAACCCTAAGAGATGCTGATACCGACAGAACTACAATAATGTCAAAACAACAAACAATGCAGAAAAAGAAGAGAAGAGAATACTAACCTGTTAATAATAGAGGATTGAAGATTGAGAAGGAGACGAGTGAAAGGGGAATTCGCAGAAAACGCGAGAAAGTACTCGAAAAGGTGTCGATAGAGAAGAGAGGAAGTAGCGAAAAACAGGCAGAAATGACAAGCGAGGGAGTATTAGGCACGAATGGACAGTTTTGAAAATCAAATTTGAAAAGTAATGTCAGTTTGCAGTAACCGCCAGAAGAAAAGAAACGGCTAGTAGCCAAACTGAAGCGACACGAGGGTATTATGGTAAAATCGCGTCCATGGCAATCATCACCAGGTCAGTGAAGGGACGGGTGCCTTAAATGTGTTTATTACCTTTAATGGTAAGGAATAGTAACTGATGCAAAGGCGGAAGTCTAAGAGCCTCTCAAGACTCAATGGACAAACGTCTGGGGGCAATTGTTCCGAGGGCGGCTGTCCGGGTAAAATTTAGATCGACTATGCTTTATGCCAAAAGTCCGGACACAATCCCTTAAAGGAACAGGGCCGGCAATATTTCCTTTCTTGAACAGTTATGCGACTCCGACCTCAAATGTTGACCGTATAAGACAATTACGTAGGGTCGCCCGCAAAGTGTCCGGACAGAATGTACCCGGATAAACGGGAATGGAAAGTCGTATCCAATCTATATAGCAAGGCAGACGATTGTAGTCAGAAAGGCTATCAACCCAACGATTGTGACGTCATGGGAAGCACCCCGGTTACCAAGTGTACTCGGCAACCGGGCTGGGGGGCAACTGTTCTGGAGTTATAATTGGGCTTAAGTTAAGGCCCAATTTGCTACGATATGTAATTGAGAATCAATGAACGTGGACCGAGACCTAGTCCTACCTAGCAGTTACGAACGTGCAGGTGGAGGCCGGAAATATAGGAAACCGTTTGTGCACGTTGCAGTTAGCCAACGGTCAGGTATTACCTCTATAAATACAGGATACACGTTGGTGAAAGGTACACACACACTCTAGCTTTCTCTCTTTCAATTACACTGAGCACACACCCCACCCCAATTTCGTGTCTCTCAGTGATCGTCTACTGTGAGGTATCAGTCACCATTGATATCCTCAGAGTTGTAGAGTTAGAGTGATCAGACAGCAACCATACGGTACTTTTGTACTGTACATTGGTGTTCTAAAAACGATACAGAACAGAAGTAAATAGCGAATATTCTGTTCAAAAGTGTGAAGACAAAAATGAAAAATATAAATTTAATTAGTAAACTATTAAATTTGTAAAAATATTATTAATTAATAAATTATTATTTTTTAATATTAAGTTATAAAGATTAAATTCGAATCTATCACCATCCTTAGTATCTTGTTAATTGTAGGCAACCAGATGTTAAATAAGATTCATTTGAGGTTGTCTTGGCCCTCGTATTCCACTTGAGTGAGCATTGCCATGGCATGTATCATGAACATCATCCATCAAGGGATAAAGTATAAAGCCACTCTGCTAATTCAGTTTTACGTACAACTAGCCTAAATCCATAATTAATAATTTTGTATATACGAGCTGCTAAATTCATCACTTCTCTTGGGTTTTGGAGAGGAGAATCCAATTGTATTCTCTACATAACTTTGGTGAGAAAAATATATGATTTTTTTTTTTTTTGAAATGGACACCAAATGCTATATGATACTCGAATTGAGATAAAAAAAAACAAAAACAAAGAAGAGATATTTAAGTATGATAGGTGGATTTTTTTTCCTGTGTGAATTATAATATCTTTTTTAATGATTGATATCTTCTAATAAATATTTTTTACATACATATATTTAAGGAACAATGTTATCTATTAATCATCATGTATGACTTCATACCAATCATATTGATATAGATGGATGATATTATGTGATTGAAAAAATAAATATGAGATTGATGAGTTATTTGATATTTAGGATTGTCTAAACATAATTGTTCCTATATTTTTGTAACTTATTGTGAGCGTATATTCATTTCATGCAGCTTACTGTGCGAGTATATTTAGGTTATTTGCTGGTGATTTTATTTTCTTTTTATATATGTTTAATTATAAATGAAATATTTTTCAAATATTCAGTGTTTCTTGTGTAAATATTTAAAATCACAAAATAACAGATTAAAAAGTAAAAATAAAAAATAGAAACAAAAAATAAAATCGCAAGTAAAAGGCCCCTTCATTTCTTCTTGTAGCTTAGTTTACTAGTTTTGGGTGATCGATTTATTATAAATCTAACTGGTATTGTTTGTTGAAATTAATTTCATTATAATAATAAATATTATATAATGCTAATTGGTTTAAAAACAGGATGAATTATTTATCTAAAGTAAAATATTTTTTAAGCACTCATTTATTTATATTATAAATTATATTTCTCTTATCAATGTATCATATAGTAAAATATAATACAAATATATTTACCTAAAGTTTTAATTAGCCTGTAAATATTTTTTTTAATAAATCATGTTAGCACTTCAACTTGATTGTAATAATATTGACTGAGAAAAAATAGAACAGTAAAATCATAACATTAAAATGAGTTAACCAAATTTTAACCCCAAGTATGAAAAATTTTAAAAATAAGAGCTATAATAATAATAATAATAATAATAATAATAATAATAATAATAATAATAATAATAATAATAATAATAATAATAACAATAATAATAAATAAGAATAATAAATTTAGACAAAATTAGGTGTTTAGCGTCTCATTCTTTTGAGCTCGTGCCTTTCTAACTTTTTATTTTTTATTAGGATTATTTCTGTTTTTAGTTCTTATGGTTTATCAAATGGTTCAAATGAAATTCTCATACTTATAAAATTAATAAAATCTAGTCAAGCACTTAATTTACAATAAAATGTTCTAATGGTGTTGGGTACATTGTTTTCATTATCCACGGACTTTGCTAACGTAGCCTAGAAAGAAATTACGTGACATGCACTCATATATTAAATCCTCGAAATGGGGATTTTAAAATTGAAAAAAGTATTCAAGGTGAAGTTTGAACTCATTATATCATATGCCTTAACACCATAAACAAGAATAATTAAATCACTTCCATTTGGCATATATATGAGAACAATATTTATATAACTTAAATTCTTAAACTAGCTAATTAAGGATAATAAGTTGTTAGTTGAAGTGCTAAAAAAGAGTTGTTAATTTAAATAATATTAAATTTGGTCTTCTTAGATAATATTCAGGATGGACTAATGTCATGAAAAAAAATACCATACTTTTGTAGTTGGCGCGATCATTTCCCTTTTGTAATTTGAAGTAGGGGAAAGTTCAGAGTTAATTAGAAGGATACTTGCCTTGGCAGGTGAGAAAATATTTGTTGGAATACTTGTTATAGAAGGGCAAAAAAAGAGAGGGGGAAAGAATAAAGGTATAGCATCGCAGCAGAAGAATGGCTGTACATATATTTTGTAACAAAGAAGGAAAGATTTGACACTACTAAAAGATAATGATTAGCACTGCCACATCTAGATTTGACAAGGCATGGCCAACACCGAATTAGATGATAGAGTGATGAGTGAGGAAACGAAAGAAACAAGCAAGCGTCGTTTGTTAAAACTTTGCATGAAAGGCGAATGGGGGAAAGTAGTTGATACATATGAGAAAGACAAGATGGCTCACACGGCAACAATAACGAGCACAGGTGACACTGCACTGCATCTTGCGGTCACCGATGGCCAATACTACGTCGTCCGACAACTAGTGAAACTGATTTCCTCCGAGGATTTGGCAATTATGAATGAGAGAGGGAACACGGCCTTGCACTTTGCGGCTTCAATGGGGAGCTTGGAAATGTGTGAGTGCATTGCTTCAGCAGAGCCTTCTTCGTTGTTGAGAATGCGCAACGTTGATGGCGAGACTCCTCTCTTTCTTGCTGCTCTCCATGGCTCAAAAGAAGCTTTCCTTTGCCTTCACTATCTCTCTATCACCTACCAAATGGATCTCAACAACTATTCCACGTTTATAAGATATGACGGTGACAACATTCTTCATTCTGCCATTGCCGGAGATTTTTTTGGTAATTAAGACCACTCTCCTGCAGATTTTTTTTACTCGTCAAACTATAGTTATTTTACAAAAAATTATTTATTTGTCATTCAGGGTGACAAAAATTATTTAATCATGATAAATAAATAGTTTGGTAAAAAAATTCCCGTGCATGTCATTTTTATTTATTAATAATTCTATAGGGTATATTTATTTTAGCTCATAATTAATTCATTTATTTGACAGATTTGGCATTCCAAATAATTCATTTGTACGGAGATCTTGTAAACTGTGTGAACAGGAGTGGTTTCACTCCTCTTCATCTCCTAGCGAATAAGCCTTCTGTTTTCAGGAGTGGTAACCGCTTGGGACGATTTGAAGCAATTATTTATCACGGTAAGTGTTAAAAATTTGCACAATAATAATTCTTATGAGGAGGGATCGATATCATAATGTTTCTTTTTTAAAAAAAAAAAATCAAAATCATATATAATGTATATGTTTTATTTATTTGGAAGCTGTAACTGTCAAGGAGCTCAAAGTAGCAACCAGTTTTCAACAGCGATGTCTAAACACCGGTAAAGAAAAAAACAGTTATCCGGAAAATTACCAGACATGCATGGGGCTTTGGAGGTTTATAAAACAGTTCACCGTAGCTGGTATGTAAAAAAATATACTCCCTCTCTTTCTCTTGAGAAAACGTATAAAACCATTCCTATTTTTAGCATTATCTTTTTATAGAAATTGTCGAATAAACTTATAGTATTCTCACTATTATTTGCAACTGAATTTTAGAGAATTATTATTAAAAACCTAAACTTATTAATGAATATCATTTAAGAACCATAACTTTAGATTCATTTTCCACATATCCAGTGAGTAAGCCCTTCACACAACAAGATCAAAATGGAACTGAAAGAGACCTTGAAGCATCAAAAAAGATTGCTACAAATAATGGAGCTGAAACAAATTCTCCAGGTACGGACAAAATGGTTAATAAAATTTGTACTAGTATACATTATGATAGATATAGATATACACTTTCATGTTATGCCTGATCCTTTCTATGTGACGCATCTTACTTTGTGTGCTCTCCAATATGCATGTACATCTGTTTCCCACACACCATATTTGGGCATTCCATTATCTACAGTCAATTACCAAAGCTGTGTGGATCTCTACAAGTTTATATTTAAGATAATTGAGATAATGCTGACATTCTTTGGAACAGGTATGTCTCCATGAACATGCATGTACAGCAGTAGAGATAATATATTTTGCACATCATGCTCACCATACCTTTACTATAAGTTTGCACTTAATTTTGTGAGATTAAGAATACATTTTACACAGAGAAAATAGAGAAAATAGGTGATACATTGATAACACAAAATATTATACTGTTATCTAATTATAAATTATAATATATGATAAGCTTATTGATAATGTAAATAATTAAAGTATAAATTTAAATAATTAAATCAAATAATTTAATTGGTTGAAATTAATTCTCAAAACATATTATTATTGTTATAAAATGATATTATAAACCTTAATACCATTATATATATATATATATATATTTCCTTCATTCCTAATTTTAATTTTTTTAAATTTGTATATTATTTTTTATAACATCATTTTCTAATTTCTAGATGTATTAATTATTTTTCCTACATACTCTTATTTGATTATTCTCTTTCTAAACATTAATTAGAAATAATTAATTGAATAAAGAAATAAGAAAATATAATTTTAGAATGATAGTATAAATAGTTAACATATTTAATACAATTAATTATTTTTATTAAGTAACGTGAATTAGTTGAAAAAAAATCTTATAATTAAAAATGAATAAATGAAAAAGTTATACGAATTGCATGCTAACATAGTCTCACCTCTTTTTTGGTTAATGTTTATTAGAAGAAGAAAGTTAATTGGTGTTTTTTGTCAACAATTTTTTGCGTAGGATGCTAACATATTTCAACTGAAAAAGAAAAGAGTTAAGAGTATGCTAGCAATTTGGTATAGCTTTTTTCTCTCTATCATTAAAATTTTTATGGTTATTTTCCCCTATTTTGAAAAGAACCTATCATAAGGAACATACGAGAAATGAAGGAAAAGAACGTGTGGTCTGGTCAAATAATGGATGAACTTCTGAACCGAGCTTACTATGATGACAATGACATGGGGGAAGGTCAAAATCCGACAGAACCTTATGATCCTATGGATATCATCGGAGTGCAGCATTATTTTACCACCCCAGGTGAGACCAAACAACAAAAGAATAGAAGAATAATTGGGTTCAATAAAATCTTGAAATTTGAATTTAGTTCAAGGGGGTGTTTATGGGCACTCACTTTGTATTGTCACTCCTATTTAAATAATTTTATTTATTTATTTAAGATACTCTTATTATTATTTTTAACAAAAAATCTTTAAATAGGAGTAACAATAGACACTCTTATTATTATTATTTGACTTCCTTCTATTTATGCGCAGGAGATGATAAATATGATGAAAAGAAGAAGCTGGAAACACCGGTGTTAATAGCGGCAAAGAATGGAGTGACAGAAATGGTAGAGAAAATCCTAGAACAGTATCCGGTAGCTGTTCATGACATGGATGCCAATGAGAAAAATATAGTGTTATTGGCAATAGAGAACAGGCAAATCCACTTATACAAGTCCTTGCTCAGAAACAAAAGCTTAAGGGAAAGTACATTTAAGAAAGTGGATAGCGAGGGAAACACCGCATTGCACTTGGCAGCCAAGCTTGGAAACTATAAACCTTGGCTCATTTCTGACGATGCGCTGCAAATGCACTGTGAATGGAAGTGGTACCTGGTATGTATACGTTTCAATGCTCCATTGATAAGTTGATAAGATATAGTAATTTTAGGATAAAATAATTAAGAAAATAAAGATAAAATATCAAATAAAGACTTTAAACAGATAGAAATTATCTTATCATTAATTATTGTTAGTAGTTATTGTTATTTTGTTATTTAGGAGCAATAAAAGGAAGAAAAGGAGCTAAAAGATAAGATAAGAAGATAATCTCTTTGAG
>PYAF01004079.1:236175-250244 GCA_007407185.1 Glycine tomentella | reverse complement strand
ATGGCATAGTTTCCTCAGCCTTAACCTCAATTATCACTAGAACGGACTGAGTTTCACTCCAAGTCTCGTTCAACTAGCCACTTGGGCTCAGCACAATGCAATCAAGGCTCTAGCCTATCAGAGAACCATCAACAAGTGACTCTACACAAGTCACACAGGCATATACAGAGCCAAGATTCAAAGTCATCAAAATCAAAAATTGAAAGCTAATCCTTCATCACTACCTCGCTCTGAGCAAGTTTCTCTTCTAGACCTGGGCTAATTCTAGCCCCAACTCATATGGGTCACTATTCACAGGAACCCCCAAATCCCAAATTAACCGGAGAAACTCGAGTTTCTTACCTCAGTGACGACTAGAAAAGCTGCAGGATTGCTTTCCTAAGCTCCGTTGTCTCTGCTAAGCCCTGATTCCTTGCCAAACTCAAGTTCCATGGATTTTCCTCCCAAGAGGAAATCTCACCAAAAGGGGTTTTGAAAGAAAAAGATGAAGGATTATAGCTTCCTCAGAGTTTCTCTCAAGTTTCACAGCTAAAGGGACTTATTAAGGCTAATATATATAAGGTCCTAAAAGCTTGGAAGTAGCTCCAATGGAGGTTGGAAGGTCCAAGGAAGAAGAAGAACTGATTTTCCCTCTCCTTTTCACGTTTTGACCCTTATATACTGCCCCTGACCGACATGCGGAGCCCTTGGCGCCACCTTGGCGCTGATGGCGCCAAAGTCCAATGCATCTGGCGCCCCTGGCGCCACTCCGGCGCTCCTGGCGCCAACTTCCAGCACCTATGGCGCCACGCCGGCGCTCCTTGCGCCAACTTCCAACACCTGTGGTGCTCCTGGCGCCACATCGGCGCTCTTGGCGCCACATGTAGAATTAGCCTATGTACCACCGGTAGTACATAGGCTTGTTGGCGCGGTGCTTTCTGTTCGGCTTAATTCTGCTATTTTCACCTGCTAACCATCAATTCTAGACTAAAACACCTCATGAAGGCACATAAGCTATATACTTACCAAAAGGAAGTTATTTATTCCTTTTACTTCTTTTTATAAAAAAAAAAACCTAGGTTATTATACTTAGCGGTCTATCTCATCTCAAACAAGGCATTTGAGTCACCACAGACTCGATGCACGTCAAACACAATGAGCTCAAAGCTCTATACAGACAAAAAGCTCAAGGATTCATATATGGCTTGAACGGTTCTTTTCACCCACAAGACACCGTTCCAACAGCCTTTCAAGCACATCAAAACCATATTCCAAGGTTGTTGCATGTCACAACATAGTCAAGCAACTCAGCATACTACTATACATGCATTACATAGAGCCAAGAATCAAAGTTCACCAAATTAACATTTGAGAACTAATCCTTCATCCTTACAACATTCTAAACACATGTTTCTAAAAGACCCAAGGCTAATACTAGCTCTATCACAAATGGGTCACTATTCACCCAAAACCCCAACTCACAAATCAAACGGTGAATCTCGAGTTTCTTACCTCAAAGATGGCAAGGAAGACCTCTGGACCACTTCCCCTAGCTTGGGTGTCCGTGAATCACCGTCGTTCCTCGTCGAACTCGAGTTCTACGAACTTCCCTTAAGAAAGGGATTCTCTGATTTAGGGGTTTTCAAAGAAGATTGATGAAGGATTATGGCTCACAACTTGTTTCTACCAAGTTTGGTGTATCAAGGAAGTGATTTGGGTCACTAAACAAAGGCTTGTGGAGCTTGGAAGCTCAACAATGGAGGATAGATCGTTGGAGGAAGAAGAAGCAAGGTTTTGGGCCAAAAACTCGTAAATGGCCTTTATATAGTGGGTCTGCCCGAGCTGCCTCGTTGATCACGCCAACTGCCAGAACCCATGGCGCCAACCGTGCCACACTCGCTCCAACAGATCCAACCACGCCAACCTTCAGGGATGGACAGGTCCTCTGGGTTGTCTGGCGGCACTCGCGCCATCTTCCAGTGAGCATGGCATTGATCGCGCCACCCCGACGTTACCAGCGCCACACCTCTGTACTGGTTTTCTATAGAAGAACCCTGGCGCTAACCGCGCGAGATCCCGCGCCAACCGCGCTAGGACTCAGGGTTATTATACGTAACACACAACACTACTAGCCATAAGTAAATTAAAATAAACTTCAAACAACTGACATAACAAAGAGTTTACCTTTGACAACCCATTAACAAGCAGGGACCGTTTTAAGTGCTCAAATCTATCAAACCCACCAAACAAACCTATGTATTCGGCTGACCATTGTGACAGTTCCTTTAGCAAATGATTGCGTACCAAAGACCAACAATCTTCACCATATCCTAGCAAGGCAGCAATTACACGAAAGCCACAATTACCATCAGCTTTAACATCAATAATGTTTACAATGAAATCATGCATAGATGTATGGAATTGATCCAGCATAGGCATGCTCCTCTTTGTCCTAGTGTGCTGCTGAGACGATGAAGCTGGCTGTTTTAGGGTGGAACAACTATTTTGTTGAGAATGTAATTCGTCAACATACTCCCAGTAAGATGGGTCCCGCTTGGTGGATCTGGCATGTTGCGATACTTGCTTCTTTTGAGCACCTTTTGTTTTAACCTTCTCAGGAGGCGAACACATTGAATTTATGTCAGGATATGCAAGGTCTTTTAGTTTGGTCTTTAAAGTCACTTTGCCACACAAGTCAATCTTTTGAAAATGCAAATTTATGGCTTCCATCTCATTACTTATATCAACCTCGCAGTCACCAACACCTTGATCTTTAAAACTTAACCTCCGCCAAAACACATGAACTGTCTCAAGTGGTATGCTCCCAATGTCATACTTTGCTAACTCACATGCACAAGGTAGCCCATGCGCACTTCTCATCAAACATCCACAACGAGTTTTGCTTTTACTCGCATAATGAACTCGCTCATACTCCGCAGCAATTTGGTTTAACGCATACCTTGAAATTTTCCCAATAAGTCTATTGTACAACGTTACTTTAAACACATGACCAACCACATGCGTGCTTCTCTCCAAAGAGGCCTTTATCTCAGTATGTTGCAAGGTGAACATGTTGTGCATTGCTTCCCAAACACTACAAAGATCTCCAACGCTATTTTGCAGTAGTCTCTTTAAGGCCCAATGGGCAGACTCTACCCTGCAATTTATGATTAAAGTAAGCAACAATGCCCCACAATATATCGTTATCCAGTTAACAATTTGAAAAAATTCAAAGATTTTTATACCTGTTAGTTGTCGTATTACCCAAATGCATCACCCGTCTTGTCCATGCTTTTACAAGTTTTTCTTTGTGTGGATTCAACCATGTGTCTTTAACATAATCAACAAACGTTGGCCATGGCGAACATGCAACTTCAAACTTCGTAAGACAATCATCATACTGAGACTCCTTATCACAATCCACAACACTCCCCCAAGCTTCCATCATATACTCCCATGCGTTACTCTGTCGGACATATGTTTTACATTTTGCCTTCACATTCTTATCAATGTGGAACCGACACAGTAAATTGGTTGTCTTAGGGAATACAATTTTCATTGCATGCATCAATGCTGCATCTCTATCAGTGACAATGACATGTGGAAAAAATTCACTCTTCAAAAAAATTCCTCTAAATCTTTCTAAGGCCCAAACAACATTGTTAACGCGCTCCGCTTCTAAATAAGCAAATGTAGCTGAGAAGGTCATCCCAGTAGGAGTCACGCCAACAATGTCAAGTAACGGAAGTTTATACCTGTTTGTTTTGTAAGTGTTGTCTATCAAAAAAACAACATGATATGCATTTCTTAACTTCACTGCATCCGGATGTGCCCAAAACAAGTCACGTATCACATTTTCATCCTTCACTCTATGCCAATGGATATACATGTCGCGTTCAAGAAGTTTCATTAAATGTTGCAATTCAGATTTACCTTCTCTCATACGGGTACGGTATGTATATCTTGCATTGACTACTTGCCTCACAGATGTACAATTATTGGGATTGTGTTCCTTCAAAGTTAGAAGAATATTTTTCAGTTTCACCATTGACCCAGCAACAATACTCTTCTCCTCCCCTGTTAGTCGTCCAGCATATGGGTGTCCACATAATGAATTTGCCATAGCATGATTATGAGTGCCACATAATAATTTCATCATCCACCCTTCACCTCCAGGCACTGGTTTGGCTCGTAGCTTAAACGGACAATTACATTTTCTAGTGCTAGTGACACTAGGTACCATACCTTTATTGAATGCTCGGTACTTTCCACTTCTTTCACAACCCATTAAAACAAATGATGTTCTTCCCTTCTTTCCATTTGACATGTCCGACCTCATTATGACAACTACAAAACCATTCTGATATGCAATAGTTCGAGCCCATTTTAATACATCCTCACGGAAAGGAAACACCTACAAAAACCAACAACAAATGTTTAACATCCATAAAATTATGCATTTCACAACTTTTACCAAAGCAAAATTACTATACATACCTCAGAAGTCATAAATGCTGCAGAATAATCTACTAAACATTCATTATTTTCAAACGCATTTGGTTCATCTCCGATATCTTCGTTGATATTAATTTCTTCAGACAAAATAGCGTCATACATCCACTCATCGTTGTCCATCTTAACAAATTATAATAAATTTAAATCAGTAACAAATTAAACACATTATAATAATATTTAACCACATTACATGCATATTATAAACAAATCCTATATACTACAAATTAAATCAATAAAATAAAATGTTCAATACAAAAATTTAAATACCCTACAAATGCTTTTCAATATACAACTAATTTAAATTTTAACAATAAAACAAAAACTTTTTAAATACACATTTCATCATTTTAATTAATTTTTTTTATGCAAATCAACACACAAATTGTATATGAAAACAAACCAATACAATACTGCATTCATAAACTACAACTAACAACCTATTTTCACCACCTTATTTTGTTAATAATTAAATTAATTTTTTAATATTTATTTAATTTTTATTCATTCAGTACGGATTGGTTAATCCGTATGTATTTCATGGATTACTGAATCCATAATAAACATACGGATTAACCAATCCGTATTGGTTATTCGGATTATACAATACATATCACATAATTTGTATAACCAATACGGATTGGTTAATCCGTATGTTTATTACGGATTCAGTAATCCGTGAAATACATACAGATTAACCAATTCGTATTGGTCATACGGACTATGCAATCCGTATATTCTTTACGGATCATGTGAATTGTGCGGATTGTGTAATCCGTATAATCTATACGGATTACCTAATCCGTAAATGCTACGAAACTTACCTCTGCCACACAGCTCCACCACTAGACCACCTTCCAACGCACCCAACGACGATACCAGCTTCCACGACCAGCCAAAACTACCCACCACCATGCACGACCAACGCACACAACACCACCAACAATCCTTCTTCAAAAAACCAACAAAAGCTTACGTCTCATCACCGGTGTATTGGCTTGCAGCAGTTTATAACAATGAGGTTAATTTTGTAATTTAAAATTTTAGAATGGTGTATAAGACTTTCCGCTGGTTTATAAAGACCATCCACTCAGTGTTTGTCTCTTCATCCGTGTTCATCTCTTCCACAATGTGTGCATTACCGACATGTGGCTGTTCATTTAAATCAAATGAATGCTGGTTTTGGGAGGATGTTTCTAGAGAATCTGGAACAGTATTGAGATCAAAAGCAAATTTGTCTTCTACACCAATATTCAAATTTGGCAAGTTAGTGTGAGATTCCTTTGTAGAATTGTGTTGAGTCCCTTCAATTTCAATTCTTGAATTGATTTCAGCATTTAAATCTACGTGAGATAATGAAAATGTATCACTTGAAGCCATATTTGTAGAGTTGAGAATTTTTTTATCATTGAATCAGAACCATATATACCGTGTAAATTTTTGAGTAAGTTTTTTTTGTGGGAAAACAAAGCCTTCAAATCAAAATTTTTGGTGGTAAAAATTTAAAGATTAAAAATTAAAGAGGGAAAATTATTTTTGCTGAATGTGTTTAAGCTTTAGTAAAAATCTTGAAAAATTTGATAATATTTTTAAATATTGAGATAATGGAAAAGCTAACAAAGAAAATTATGTGTATAATTTGAAGAAGATTAATTGTGATGAAATTTTAATTGAAAAAGTGAGGTTGATGAAGAGTGATAATCATGTATAAAATAATTGATAAATGTATTTTTCACTAAGGAGCTTAAAAACCATTTTTAATTTTTGTAACTCCATGTATGGTATAAAATAGTACTTTTTTATATAATCAATTGAAATTGTTTCGACTTAATATTTTAAAATAAAATAAAAGTAGTATTTTAGATATATTATAAAAACAATTCAACTAAAGAATTATAATTTTGTAACAAAAATAATATATATATCACTCAATTAAAGATAGTAAATTTAACTAATTAAATATTTATAGGAATATAAAAATTTTGAATAACTATTTCTTTAACTTTTGATGATATTTAATTACAAAAGTCAATTTAAAAATACCTACAGAAGATATAAATTATAATTAAAATAATTATTATAATGTTTAAAAAAAACATTATGCATCACATGGGTACAAAGATTATTTTTTTTATAAAAAAACGTATATTACTTTCGTAAATTTAAAAGTAAATTATCCTATTTTTGTAAAATAGCCCAAAATATTTCACATCCAAAATGAGAAGGCTGCTAGGTGATTACTACTAATGTTGGTCACTTTTCTCGCAATCATTTTTGTGCATTTCTCGCGTGCACAAACAACAATAAGAATGCTTATCACTTCTACTATAGCTTGAACCAGCTCTCCAAGGTATTGCTATATATAAATAACATGAGAGCTAAACCATCATGCCACATTCACCATAACTACTATTAGTGTTTATTATCATTCTTTTTCCAATTAATGGCTCCAACAAAGTTTACAAAAATCCAACCAGGTAGAGGTGGTGGTGGTGGAGAGGAAGTAATTGAAGATGACAAAATAAGCCAACAAACTAAGGAGCTAATTCTCTCCCTTCCAAGAGAGAAAGGTTGGTGAACACCATATGTGTATCTATTCCAAGGGTTTTGGTGCCAACCACATGAAATCCAAGCCATAATCACTTTTCAAAAGCACTTTCAAGCCAAGGACAGTGATGTTCTTGTGGCCACTGTGCCAAAATCAGGCACCACATGGTTGAAGGCCCTTACCTTTGCCACTGTGAGCCGCCACAACTTCTCTTCCTTCAACAAGAACCACCCTCTTCTCACTTTCAATCCCCATGACCTTGTACCCTTTTTGGAGTACACAGTTTATGATAAGCATGACAAGGTTCCTGATTTGTCCAACATGCATGAGCCAAGACTCTTTAGAACCCATGTTCCATTTGCTGCATTGCCCAAATCAATCAAAGAGTCCAATTGCAAGGTAATCTACATCTGCAGGAACCCTTTTGACACTTTCATCTCTTCTTGGTTTTTTGCCAACAAAATCAAGCCAGGGTCACTACCCACATTGGCACTAGATGAGGCTTTTGAAATGTACTGTACAGGGGTGGTTGGTTTTGGCCCATTTTGGACTCACATGCTTGGTTATTGGAAGCAGAGCATAGAGAGACCAAACAAGGTTCTGTTTTTGATGTATGAGGACCTCAAAGGGGACATCAATTTTCACCTGAAAAGGGTTGCTGAGTTCTTGGATTGTCCTTTCACCTTGGAGGAAGAAAATAGAGGTGTCATTGAGAACATAAGCAAGTTGTGTAGCTTTCAGAAAATGAAGGAATTAGAGGTAAATAAGTCTGGTACATTTGGCAAGAACTTTGAAAATAAGTTTTTGTTCAGGAAGGGTGAAATAGGGGATTGGGTTAATTATCTTTCACCTTCAATGGCGCAGAAATTAACCAAAGTCATAGAAGACAAGTTACGTGGGTCTGGTTTGACATTTAGAATGAACTCTTAATTAGTACCATTATTCTATCTAGTGGTGCATGTTGGATATAGTTCTAGCTAGGAATCACAATCACCATGGACAGTGATGTTAACTATATATGACTAAATGTTGTATGTAAATAACTAGCTGTACTGAGGTGAGTTCCTATCTAGTGTTGCGTTAATGTGTGCAGCAAATGTTGTTTATGGAATTCCTTTTCAGAATAAAAAGGGTAAAGATGTTGTCCTTGAGACCACATGGGTAGGGTAGCAAGGAGCTCAATTATTTCCATTAGGAACCAGTTGGAAAAAACAAAAAATCTATGAATGCATGTAGCCTTGTTACATATTTGTATCAATTATATATGTTTATGGTTGTTAAAGTTGTTGTATTGTATCCTTTTGTTGTGGTTTTTTATTTAAAATAGCAAGTGTCCTCTTCAATGTACGGCGCCTGCATTTATATAAATATAAAAGATTTAATTAGAAATATTGAATAAAAAGTATTTATCTTATAAATAGTTATTTTAATGATAATGAATAGGAATATATATAGATAGATATTTAAAACTTTGGAAATTTTAAAATATTACAAATTATTCTAATTGTGATTTGTGGGCATTCTATTATATTTAAATTAGTTAAGTAAGCTTAATGATTAAACAAGTAATGAGATTATAGACATAGTTTTAAAATCTGCCCAATGACTCATCCAATGTTCCAATAAAGGTACTAGATGGGTCATTGGATTAATGGTCGGACTAATAGATCACTAATTGACTCACATGATCCGATTTGTATTAAAAAATATGAAAATTTTATATTTGTCTAAAAAACCACAAAAAAAATATTACTCAAACAAAATCAAAATGTCATGTAGCTAAAACTATGATTATTATAGAAAATAAATCTTGAAAAAATCAACAATTGCATTACAACAACAAAGCAAAATGTGCAATCAAAGAGGGAACATATAATAATGAAGAACAATGATTGATGATATATTAATAAGAAAACATCATAATTCATAAGCTCGTAAACAAAAGGAAATGGAAATAATGAAGGTTTGACAATGGCAGAAGGTAATGTCGATAATGGTGGGAGGGAGTGTCATTGACAATGAGGACTAATACTAAGGACTGAAAACCTTTAAAGAACATTTTCAAAGGAGTGAGACCGCCAAACACAAGCATGAGCCTTTCTTTCTTCTTTTTTTTTTATTCACTGGCAAAACAACATTGTTTTAAGTAATTTGAAAAGGAAAAAAAAAGTTGTGATCCAACATGAGTCAGCAGGTTGCGAGTTCAACCACATTGAGTCACACGGCGTTTAGTGCACGAATGGTTCGATAGTCAACCTGACTCAATCAGATCATCGATTTGCACTCACACCTATCAAGTAAGTCCAATTGTTAAAACTGTTATTATAGAAAATATTTTTTATGTAAATAACTAATTAAGAAATAAATTAATCTTTATATTAAAAAAATAAAAAAAAGTCGTGGAATGAATCCTTATACATTTGAACATAAATTTTTTAGACAATTTATTTCTAGAGAATTTTTTATAATTATAAATTAATTATTATTAAATAATTATGATAAGTTTTCAAAATTTTGATTAGTTAGAATAATTACTATCAATCAAATTTGAAATTATAAAGAAAAAATAGATAACTTTTATAATTGTAAATTAGTATGATGTCTTAAAATTTTAAGACCATAATTGTACTAAGAGGGCCAGTCCCACTATTATAAAGTATGTCTTAGTGATTTATTAATAATGAGTTTAAATTTGAAAATAGAATTATTTTTTTAAAATTACATTGACTATGTAATTTCTTGAAATTTCAAACCATATTCTATCTTCTTTACAAGACCTAAAGCACTACCCTAATTAAATACATTAGAAACATTATATTTTGAGCTCTTGTTCCTCAAGAAACTCATACTCCTAAAAGCAATTTTTCTACACTAGACACTAAAAAAAATTAGAAATATGGTAAGAAACGTGATGAAAGGGTAATTTTCCCTAATACTATAATTAAAGTCCCTTTAAATCATATTGGAGCGTGTATGAGGAGCCGTTTCCCATCCAACGGCCACGATGGAGCGCCTATCCTTCCCACCATTGTCTAATTTGGTTTCTTCCTTCCTTCCTTCCTTCCTTCCCCCAACGGTCACTTTTTTCTCAAAATACAAATATTTCCCTCTTTCACTCTCACTACTACTCACTCTTCCACAATAAGCATGAATGACATTCAAGTGTGGAACAACGCCGCGTTCGAAGAAGAATCCTTCTTCCCGATGAAGACTTCTTGGTCTTCCTCCAAGTGCACCAAAGAAAACCTGAGCCCGCCCGCAATCGATAATTCGTCATTCAAGAAAAACATCACTGCCACAAAGAAAAACCCCAAGGGTTTCGGCTTCGTTTCCGATGATAACAAAAACATCGACAGCGAGATCGAAGAGATCAAGCTTGAAGTGTAACACCCCGTATGCATCCGGTGTATTAACAATTATTTTATCAGATAAGCGCAGTAATTATGCAATTAAAAAGCTGCGGAAGAGATTTCGAAATCATATTTCTTGATTCATTATGTATGGTTCGCGGTAAATACTCATCATAAACAATATCCAGCCTCAAAGATCCAAACAACATAAATAAACCACGGTAGATGCATTAGCGATATCTCTATAGATATATCCGGAGGTAGACAAAGGTATATATATATACATATAAATCAACTGACACTCACAGTGTCTATACAAAAGAATAAGCATCCAAGTACTCTGATCTCCAAGATCACTTCCTCACACAAGGGCATACAAGTATACAGTCCATATACATAAATAATCCAAAACATATGTGTCTACGCACATCCTCCCTCACAGGGGTATAAAACAACAAAACAAAAAAAAGGAGCCTCCATGTTCTCAAGGTGCTGCAATAGTTATCCCTACTGGGGCCTTCTGCCCTGGGAACCATCATCTCTGCCAAATGAATCTCCTGCAAAACATAATTCTCATACGGGGTGAGATACACATCTCAGTAAGCTCAGGGTCCTTGGAGGCATCTCCTCCACCCTAGCTCACTTCCATGACACACAGCATCAAAGGCATCACAAACATTGGCCTCCCGACCCTCATAATAATACACAGCCAATCATCTAGCTCTAATGTATATTTGCGGAACTACACCGCCACGAAGCATCATCATCAGCATCTGGACTCTCAGTCCTCAGTGTGAGACCGGAACTCACACCTGTGCCATCCCATCGGGAGCTACCCCTTACGCATGGGTGCACGTATATGGCACCTCCGAGAATAGGCTTCAACTGTGACGGGACCACCTATCTCTTGGTCTTAAGGGATCATCATCACCCTTTACGTGAGCAAACCAAACTAGGAGGTGCGCTCTTCTCCTAGGGAGGTCCATATCTATCTAACTGGTTAGAAGATCTAATCACAGGTATCCATACATACAAGGCATAAAATCATGCATACATATCATTATGAGAAAGCAACACCAATTCAATGCATGCATCATGAATGCAACCATCACTCCCTCGGAGTATGGTCAAACACAGCAGTGGGAACACTCCCAAGAAACCAAGAACTTACCTGGCAAAGCCATGCTCTGCAGTTCAATCCCAGAAAGGTGGTCTACGCCACTGACACCCGCGGTGTCACGCCCTATATAAAGGCACACAGGCATAATCAAAGCCAAATCAACCTCACAAGGCATAAGCATATAACACGGTTCTCAACCGTCACAATGAAAGGAAGCATCATTCCTTTCCACATAACCATCTATGTCCTCTATCTTAGGGTTTCAGAATCAAACAATCTAAAGCTATACAGGCCCAAAGTTCAACAATGAACAATATGGCTTCACGGCTTTTCCAGCACAAAACATCGTTTATATAGCTTCCGGAGTACATATAACTCCAACCACAAGGCTCATGCATGTTCAACAATCACCAGTAAACCAACATACCAGTTACACATACATTTCTCAGAGCCAAAAACCAAGGTCCATGAAACTAACAATTGAAAGCTAATCCTTCATCACAACAACATTCTAAACATACTTTTCTAAAGGACCCAAGCTAATTCCAGCTCTAGCTCACATGGGTCACTATTCATCCCAAAAGCAAAATCACAAATCAATCGGTAAAACTTGAGTTTCTTACCTCTAAAACGACAAGGAAGACCCGTGGACGACTTCCCCTAGCTTGGGTGTCCAAGAATCGCTGTCTTTCTCCACAAAACTCAAGCTTTCCAAAGTTCCCTAGAGAAAGGGTTCTCTCTGATTGATGGCTTTTAGGGAAAAGAGATGAAGGATTCTAGCTCACAAGAAGGTTCCCTACAAGTTTTATGTTTGAAGGGAAGTGTTTTGATGAAGAATGAAGGTGGTATTAAGCTTGAAGCTTCAACAATGGCTGCCAAGGGTCAGAGGAGGAAGAAGGGTTTTTCCCTTCAAAAACGCGCAAGTGACATAGTGGTTCTGTCAGAGGTCCCGCACGGATCGTGTTACCTCTGGTGCTAACCGCGCCACGCTCCAGAAACTATGGTGCTAACCGCACCACCACGGTGCCAATTGCGCCAACCCCCAAAACATATGGCGCTACCCGCGCCAACCTCCAGTGCCTGTGGCGCTACCCGCGCCAACTTGGCGCTACTGGCGCCAAACCATCAGGGGTAGGCCCTCTGAAGCACTTCTGACGCTACTCGCGCCAACCTCCAGTGAGTCTGGTGCTACTCACGCTGGTCCGACACCACTCACACCAACATCCAGTGTGTCTAGCGCTAACCGCACCACACTAGCGCCAGTCACGCCAGACCCTGTGGTCATTATATAAAGCGCCTTACCACGCGCCTTGATGCGCTCCGTCTCGAGAAGGCGAAGCGAGGGAAGCGCGAGGTGATGGGCAGAGTAGTCCTCGCGAAGTTCATGGAGCCGCACCCAAGCTCCATCGTTTCAAGAAAACCTGAAGAAACACTGAAGACAAAAGTTAGGGTTAGTAGTAGTAGTAATAATAATAATGCGTGGCGGCGAGGGATGAGTCTTGGACCGAATGAGATTGCGGTGGCTACGCCGGTCACCGCCTTGCAAAGTCGTCGGAAATCGTGCTTCTGGAAGATTCTTGAGATCGGCGAGGAATCGAGGGCGAAAACCACTATTGGGAGAGTGAAGAAGAAAGACGAAAATTCAACGATTCAGGTTCAGGGGAAGAGGCTATTTGAGAAGGAGAAAGTGAAATCAGTGTGTGAGAGTGGCAAGAAGGGGTTGTTGAAGCAAGGGAGGATGGTGGCAAGTAGGTATAATAGTGATGTGAGGAAGAGGTCGTTGCCAGAGGGAGGGACTGAGATTAGGGTTAAGAAGAGGTGGGAGATTCCAAAGAACAACAAAGAAGAGGCGGAGGCAGTGGCGGTCGTGCTTCCAAAGATTAAGATGGTGAAGTGTTTGAATGAGAGTCCCAGAGATTCCGGTGCAGCAAAAAGAGTTGCTGATTTGGTGGGGAAAAGGGCCTATTTCAACACTGATGAGAAAGATGTTTGTCAGATTCTGAATTTTGCTGAAGAAGAAGAAAGGCAATGAAGTAAATCATCATGGTTTTAAATTGCGGTTGAGTTATGAACTATCGGGAGTCACTTACTTAGTTGTGGTGGCTCACGATAGGATTGACAGACAATTGGAAACCTTGGGTTAATGAGATATGGAATGATAATGGTTTTGATTTTTGTATTTCATTTTTACTTTTTGTCTGGTATAGATGGAACTTCCTAAGTTCTGATTGATGAATTTGATTTTTGTGAGATGAACCATGAGGTGAGAGTACTGTTGTTGGTTTATGCTTGCGTATTGTAACGCCCCGATCCACTAATCAGGGTCATTACCAAACACAAATCACAATCAAGCAGATAATTAATCAGAGTTTAAGCAGTTTGGAAGCATATACTAAAAAGTGACATCATCAAATGTCATCTGTATAACACTGTACACTATAATATGGTGAATATACATATAAGTTTCTCTGTACAGTACAAAACTATACAGAATCCCATCAGGGTACATCAAAATACAAAACCAAAGGCTAAATACAAAACATCAGAGCACAAGCTCATG
>PYAF01004079.1:224266-236075 GCA_007407185.1 Glycine tomentella | reverse complement strand
AACATAAACTAATCACTGTACAAGTGATCCGCAGACCCTCAACAGGATCCATCTCAGCCTCTATAAGGCTACAGAGCCTCCACAAAGACTCTGATCAAGCTATGGTCAAGCATATTCCTGCTTAAAACCAACTTCTCATAATCAGCAGTTTCAACTCACAAACCGCATCTACAACATCTCATGAGCAACTTTGTCAACTACTCTAAGGTCCAGACTAGTCAAATAGTCAACCTTTTATCTCTGCTCATACAGACTCAGAGTCAAAATCAAACTTCATCAGTAATGATGATTCAAGGCTCTAAACTCCTCAGAACATTCCTCTGAGCATAAGACTCTACAGAGTCTGAGCCTAATAACGACTCTAACACCTCCAAAAACACCCCTCAAGATAACCCCAAAACCCCGAAATCCAAAACACAGAACCAACGGTTAGAGCTCGAGTTTCTTACCTCTGTGATGTTCAGAAACACCAGGGAATCGCTTTCCCTAAGGTAACTTGCTCAATCAAGGCCTCCTTCGCCTCTAGGTCTCAAGCTCTCAGGGGTTCTCTCTGAGAAATCAATCTCACTGTTTCTCGCTCTTTGTCGAGAATCAATCGGGGTCTTTCTCTCCTCTCAGGGCTCTGATCACTTTCTCAGTTGGGTCAGAGGTGTTTAGGTGAACGATGGAGAAGATATAAAGCTCTGTAGCTCATCAATGGAGGTTTCTCTCTCTTCCTTCCTTTTCTTTTTCCTCTCTCTCTCAGCCCCAAAATGGGCTATTTATAAAATTGATCCGTCGGTCCCGTGCTGATCGCGCCGTTCCCACGCTGATCGCGCCATGAACTCGGCCAAGCCACGCTATTCGCGCCAACTCCACGCTGGTCGCGCCACAGGCTCGGGTAACCCACGCTATTGGCGTGAACGTCCACGCTACTGGCGTGGAACTCCAGAAGAAAACATGGTTTTCTAGAGCTCTTCCCACGCTACTAGCGCCATACTCACGCTACTAGCGCGGGATGGCCGACAGCATTGGCATGTTTTATGCATCTGGCGCAGATCGCGCCACACTTCACACGGGTCGCGCCGAAGGCCAGAACAGCCTATTTCAACTCTTTCTCAAGCCTTTAAGCCTCTTTTCAATGGATTCCAAGGCCTAATTATATTTCCTCCATCATAAGCTTAATCCTAAGCTTAACACGTGCTTAATTCAGGCTTAATCATATGTTTAAAAATTCAAGATATTACACGTATTGTATGTTGCTAAATAATAATGGAGTAAAAGTAGACATGTGGTTCTTTCAAGTTGTATACTATGTTATCAATTTTTTTGTTTTTTAATATGATTGAAAGGAGTGTGTGATTGTATGTGTATAGTTTGTTTGATTTCGTTGTAGGAACTAGGAAGGAGTGTTTTCTTCTTGTTTAGAAGATTGTCTTTTTGGCTTTTTTTTTGTTTTTGTTTTGTTTGCAAGTGTGGGTAGGTTCGTGAGTTGTATCATTATGAAGGTTAGAGTCATGTCATGTGCATGCAAGTGATGAAAATTGGTTATGTGCTTTGATTGGGATGCAGCAGTCATACAAGTTTAGGATGTAACTGCTATTCTGCAAAACCATACGGCAGGAATATCCTTATTAGAAATTAGAAGGGGATGCAATGTAGTGACGCAACGATGCTTAAATCAAGATTGATACCAAACCTTGAAATGGAAAAAAAATACATTCCTTATTTTTTTGCCTACCTTAAAAGAGTAACTACAATACAAACATGATAATAACCACACAAGTAATAACTACAATTAAATAATAAATAAAATTAAAAAAGATGATTGATTACCTTAACATATTCATTCCATACAATTTTATTTTCAATGGTAATCATATACTTTGTGTTATCCCAGACAAATTCACTTTAACTAAGAATATTACTCACAATTCTATATCATGTTCTCCAAAGCTTAAAACGGTTCTTAGCATTATCTTCCATGAGATGGTGAACCCCAAAACACTTGGATAAAATTTGAGTTGTTGTATGTTATTCAATTTTCATTACCTTTATTGTCCAAATTTCTTTTATCTCTAAGCACATCAGGTTGCACACTCCATTTCCAAATTCCATGAGAAGTAACTTCTTGTGTCTTCACTAGCCATCTTTCTTTTTCCACTTGACTTGTTCTTCACATTTCTTGATTCCATTTCTCTAGACCAAAAAATAATAATTTCACATATATAATAGCATATATATAAAGGTAAGATATGTCAAATTAGCATTATACGAAAGTATAAAGTTAATTACACATAAAAAGAAAACAAAATCAAAAGTATTATGAGATACAAAAATCCTAAGTATCACACATACATGAGTATATAATCAATTACACATAAGAAACAAAATCCAAATCCACTAAAAACATCTCCTTTATCAAAGTTTCTTCTTATTTGATAGGTAGCAAACATACTCATTGCTAAAGCGTCGCGAAATCTTGTCCATTCCTCAGTTGCTTGGATAGTTGTGACTTCATCTCCATTATTACTTGTGACTCTTTCCATTTGTTGATTGGTTAACTCATTGTCAACAACAGATAGAAGTCTCAAGTCTTAGGTTTCCAAAATTGGATCATTTTGTTGTTCATCTCTTATGAAATTATGTAGCATGAAACAAACATTAATAATTCGTATTTGTGTTTTAATATCAAAAAAAGGAGTTCTTAATATACTCAATCTTTTCTTCAATACGCCAAATGACCTTTCAATAACATTCCTTGCATTTGCATGACGAAGATTAAATAACTCCTTGTAGTTTTGAGGGGTGTTTCCGATCCACTCATTAAGATGATATCTAGTCCCTCGATAAGGTGCTAAAAATCGAGGGCCATTTGTATACCTCCCCCACCCCCATCCACAAGAAAATATTTACCAACAATGGTTTTAAAAAAAATTATATATAAAAAATCATTCATATTTTTTTACATGTTAAATAAAGTATTATCATTTCATGATATTACCATTTGGAATATGGAGACAGTTTTGACGATGTAAATCATCTCGCAACTCGAGAATCTCCTACTGACCCTTCCTATACAGGCAAAACATATATAAACCTTAAATCTGGACGGCAAACTCTTAAAACATTTGAAGAGATATCACATTTTCTATTACAATATTTAGGCCTATCTTCTGCAGAAATTGTTACTGGAATATGTATCCTATCAAGTGCTCCAATCAAATTCTAAAAACATTTCAAAATAAAAAATAAGTTGTGATCACTTAAAGTACCTTATAATTACTAACAAATGACAAACTTACCTTAAACCATCTCCATTTGTTTTCCACCAAGCCCTCTAGATTATAGTCATGGAACTTCATAGATTCTTTGCTTACTTTCAGTATAGCTAGCAAGACATTCTTGAATTGCCTACTTATTGTTTCCATGGATCTACAATAACTAAAGTGCACAACTCTATATTTTAGGTTGTGATCAAGGATATGCAAAATCATTGTCACAACTTCAGTTAAAGGAACATTTCTTGTTTTTACCAATTGCCTTTTCTCTTGTAAAATTCTACAAAGCTTAAAAAAATGCCCTTTTACTTACCCTTAATTATTCAATGCAATCAATTTTTGTTCCCTATATAAACGATTGAGGAAACTTTGCCTTTCTAATTCCAAATTTTGGTCAGGTTCCTCAACAAAGTACTTGTCATGATACCAAGTCATTGCACCCAAAAGCATAGTGGCAACACTAACAATAATGAAAAATGCTTGTTCAAGTTCTTCTTCCTCCTCTTCATCTCTTCTATGTTTTCTTGAAGCAACTGAAGCATCAACTATACTACTTTCCATTTATCGATTATCCACACTATATAACTAAAAGAAAAGTAATATAATAACAAAAAGATGTCATTAACTTTAATATAAGATTATAAGCAAGATAGTGTCACAAAAACTCTATATAATTATTGACTTGTACTTTATAAATTTGACTTGTACTTTTCTAAGCAAGATAGTGTCACAAAAATTATAAGCAAGATAGTTATTTATTTATAAGTGATTTGTATAAAAACATAAATTATTTTGTGTTTGGTTACAATTATAAAAAGCACTTTTCTAATTAAAAGTGATTTTGAACTTGTTTGGCTATGATAATTGTAGAAGTACTGTTTTATTACAAAATTACATAAAAGACATCCACTCCCAGAAGGTAAATGTCCCCAGTTAAAGCATGTGTTATTTAATTTTCAAGTCACCAAGTTATCACCAACCAATGAAAACTTCCCTGTTCCTAAGTTATATCATCCATGAGTATAACCATATACAAAAAAGACCCGAAAACCACCGCTGCATAATTATGTAGCTGACAAAAAAAAAAATTCCCTCTCTAATGAGAAACCATTCCACTACAATGGCACAAGTGTCTATCTACTAACACCATATTCTACATATAGTTTAACAAACCAGAAACTTGTTGTACAGTCCAAAAATAGTAAAATGTCACGTGACCATCTCTTAAAGGTCACCATACACGTGGACACCCTTCACGTCAGCACTGCCACATTAAAGAGGTGTTTATTCAACCTTCAAGTGTCGACCTGGACATATCTGTGTCCAAGTTCCAGGCCAACATCACTATAGGAACGCGGACACCAACCTTCAACAAGAGCACGAATACCAACAATATTATCTTCTATGCCCGGATATTTAAATAGGTGTACCACCTTATCTCCTTAACAAGTTATCTACAAACTGTTACTTATCTACAAGTAACAGTATATTCAAATAGGCGTAACTACCTTATCATATAATATACCAACAAGTTATCTACTAATTGTTACCTATCTACAAGTAACAATATATCAACAAGGTACACATTATCTCTTATTTAAAATATAGATAACTGTCTACAATTATCTGTTATTATTATCTTATCAACAGATTATCTACAAGCAACGACCCAAGGTCCACACTCCACGCTATAAATACAATCATCCAGGTTCTCTTTGAACCATCTTATTCTCATCCGGTATTCACACAGAATACCTCATTCTCATCTATACTTGAATGCATTACTCAAGTCTCTTATTCTCTACATCTTAGACTGAGTTCTCACACTTCGTCCTTTTCTAAATTGATGTACTTACTTGAGCGTCGGAGTGTTTTTCCTTTGTTTTGCAGGTCCCTCCTCTAAGCAAAGCCTACTCGCTTCCTGACGACACAAGATTTGGAGTCCACTAAGGCCACATCTAGCTAACAGGTGGAATTTCCAGATTTTGGTAAGAACATTTGGCGCCCACCGTGGGGCCCAGGTAAAACTTACCCTACGACCTCTCATCCCAATCACTTGACGGTACCAGTTCATGGTCAGCACACGTTCCAACGTTAGACGCGACACCCCGATCGACGCGTCTAACCCCCCACAGACTACCATGACAAACGCCGACACCATTCAGCAACTCCAAAACCGCATAGTAGAAATGGAATGCAAATACCAGGAAGAAATCAGAAGGTTGAATGCTAAACGCGATCAGTACAAAGTCGGGGTGAGACATCCTGAGAGAGATGAACGTTCCCCGGTCACCCTTGAAGAACAAATGCAAGGCGAATCACATCCTCTGTATGCTGACCCCTCACCCATTCGTAGTTCATCACAAGGCTACTGAATGGAAAGGCGTAATACACGGCGCAATCCTCTTGTTGATCGCATCAAGGACTCGGCATGAAGACCCGGGGGTCCGCCCTCGGAAGAAGGTTCGTAATTCCATCCAACTGGTTGACCTTACTAAGACCGAGATCCATCTCGGCATGAAGACCTGGGGGTTCGCCCTCAGAAGAAGGTTCATAAACCCAAGCTTTAGTAGACCGTCATGGTTCATAAACCCAAGTCTTGGTCGACCTTTGCCTTTACAGGTTCATAAACCCAAGCTCTGGTAGACCGTCATGGTTCATAAACCCAAGCCTTGGTCGACCTCTGCCTTCACAGGTTCATAAACCCAAGCTCTGGTAGACCGTCATGGTTCATAAACCCAAGCCTTGGTCGACCTCCTCCTTCACAGGTTCATAAACCCAAGCCTTGGTCTACCTCCACCTTCACAGGTTCATAAACCCAAGCTCTGGTAGACCGTCATGGTTCATAAACCCAAGCCTTGGTCGACCTCCACATTCACAAGTTCATAAACCCAAGCTCTGGTAGATCGTCAAGGTTTATAAATCCAAGTTTTGGTCAACCTCCACCTTCAAAGGTTCATAAACCCAAGCTCCGGTAGACCGCCAAGGTTTATAAACCCAAGCCTTGGTTGACCTTATTCAGCCCGAGATCTATCTCGGCATAAGGACCCGGGGGTCCGTCCTCGGAAGAAGTTTCATAGTCCTATTTAACTGGTTGACCTTAGCAAGTCCAGGATTCGTCTCGGCAACCCAAGAATCCGTTCTTGGGCATTTACAGGTTCATAATCCAAACTATGCCGAATTCATGGTTCTTAAGTCTAAAGTTTAGGTCGACCTCAATAAAGCTACCGACTTCAACATGTAACACCATTCGACTACAGTCGGGGGCTGACAAGACTCATTATACTACTATGACATTAGACACTATGCATCAATACTAATTCACCCTCTTTCGCCTATAAATTGGCTCTGAGGCTGGGGGGCTTATGTACAGTTCAAAAATAGTAAAATGACACGTGACCATCTCTTAAAGGTCACCATACACGTGGACACCCTTCACGTCAGCACTGCCACATTAAAGAGGTGCTTATTCAACCATCAAGTGCCAACCCGGACATATATGTGTCCGGGTTCCAGGCCAACATCGCTATAGGAACGCGGACACCAACCTTCAACAAAAGCACGAACACCAACAATATTATCTTCTATGCCTGGATATTTAAATAGGTGTAACCACCTTATCTCCTTAACAAGTTACCTACAAACTGTTACTTATCTACAAGTAACAGTATATTCAAATATGTGTAACTACCTTATCATATAATATCCCAACAAGTTATCTACTAATTGTTACTTATCTACAAGTAACAATATATCAACAAGGTACACATTATCTCTTATTTAAAATATAGATAGCTACCTGCAATTATCTGTTATTATTATCTTATCAACAGATTATCTACAAGTAACGGCCCAAGGTCCATACTCCACGCTATAAATACAACCATCCAGGTTCTCTCTAAACCATTTCATTCTCATCCGGTATTCACACAGAATACCTCATTCTCATCTATACTTGAATGCATTACTCAAGTCTCTTATTCTCTACATCTTAGACTGAGTTCTCACACTTCGTCCTTTTCTAAATTGATGTACTTACTTGAGCGTTGGAGTGTTTTTCCTTTATTTTGCAGGTCCCTCCTCTAAGCAAAGCCTACTCACTTCCCGACGACACAAGATTTGGAGTCCACTAAGGCCACATCTAGCTAACAGGTGGAATTTCCAGATTTTGGTAAGAACATTTGGCACCCACCGTGGGGCCCAGGTAAAACTTACCCTGCGGCCTCTCATCCCAATCACTTGACGATACCAGTTCATGGTCAGCACACGTTCCAACGTTAGACGCGACACCCCGATCGACGCGTCTAACCCCCCACAGACTACCATGACAAACGCCGACACCATTCAGCAACTCCAAAACCGCATAGTAGAAATGGAACGCAAATACCAGGAAGAAATCAGAAGGTTGAATGCTAAACGCGATCAGTACAAAGCCGGGGTGAGACATCCTGAGAGAGATGAACGTTCCCCGATCACCCTTGAAGAACAAATGCAAGGCGAATCACATCCTCTGCATGCTGACCCCTCACCCATTCGTAGTTCATCACAAGGCTACCGAATGGAGAGGTGTAACATACGGCGCAATCCTCTTGTTGATCGCATCAAGGACTCGGCATGAAGACCCGGGGTCCGCCCTCGGAAGAAGGTCCGTAATTCCATCCAACTGGTTGACCTTACTAAGACCGAGATCCATCTCGGCATGAAGACCCAGCGGTTCGCCCTCAAAAGAAGGTTCATAAACCCAAGCTCTGGTAGACTGTCATGGTTCATAAACCCAAGTCTTGGTCAACCTCTGCCTTTACAGGTTCATAAACCCAAGCTCTGGTAGATCGTCATGGTTCATAAACCCAAGCCTTGGTCGACCTCCGCCTTCACAGGTTCATAAACCCAAGCTCTGGTAAACCGTCATGGTTCATAAACCCAAGCCTTGGTCGACCTCCTCCTTCACAGGTTCATAAACCCAAGCTCTGGTAAATCGTCATGGTTCATAAACCCAAGCCTTGGTCTACCTCCACCTTCACAGGTTCATAAACCCAAGCTCTGGTAGACCGTCATGGTTCATAAACCCAAGCCTTGGTCGACCTCCACATTCACAAGTTCATAAACCCAAGCTCTGGTAGATCGTCAAGGTTCATAAATCCAAGCTTTGGTCTACCTCCACCTTCAAAGGTTCATAAACCCAAGCTCCGGTAGACCACCAAGGTTCATAAACCCAAGCCTTGGTTGACCTTATTAAGCCCGAGATCTGTCTCGGCATAAGGACCCGGGGGTCCGTCCTCGCAAGAAGTTTCATAATCCCATTTAACTGGTTGACCTTAGCAAGTCCAGGATTCGTCTCGGCAACCCAAGAATCCGTTCTTGGCCATTTACAGGTTCATAATCCAAACTACACCGAAAGCATGGTTCTTAAGTCTAAAGTTTAGGTCGACCTCAATAAAGCTACCGACTTCAACATGTAACACCATTCAACTACAGTCGAGGGCTGACAAGACTCATTATACTACTATGACATTAGACACTATGCATCAATACTCATTCACCCTCTTTCGCCCATAAATTGGCTCAGAGGCTGGGGGGCTTATGTACAGTTCAAAAATAGTAAAATGACACGTGACCATCTCTTAAAGGTCACCATACACGTGGACACCCTTCACGTCAGCACTGCCACATTAAAGAGGTGTTTATTCAACCATCAAGTGCCAACCCGGACATATATGTGTCCGGGTTCCAGGCCAACATCGCTATAGGAACGCGGACACCAACCTTCAACAAAAGCACGTACACCAACAATATCATCTTCTATGCCCGGATATTTAAATAGGTGTAACCACCTTATCTCCTTAATAAGTTACCTACAAACTGTTACTTATCTACAAGTAACAGTATATTCAAATAGGTGTAACTACCTTATCATATAATATCCCAACAAGTTATCTACTAATTGTTACTTATCTACAAGTAACAATATATCAACAAGGTACACATTATCTCTTATTTAAAATATAGATAACTACCTGCAATTATTTGTTATTATTATCTTATCAACAGATTATCTACAAGCAACGGCTCAAGGTCCATACTCCACGCTATAAATACAACCATCCAGGTTCTCTCTAAACCATTTCATTCTCATCCGGTATTCACACAAAATACCTCATTCTCATCTATACTTGAATGCATTACTCAAGTCTCTTATTCTCTACATCTTAGACTGAGTTCTCACACTTCGTCCTTTTCTAAATTGATGTACTTACTTGAGCGTTGGAGTGTTTTTCCTTTATTTTGTAGGTCCCTCCTCTAAGCAAAGCCTACTCACTTCCCGACGACACAAGATTTGGAGTTCACTGAGGCCACATCTAGCTCACAGGTGGAATTTCCAGATTTTGGTAAGAACACTTGCATAATTCCTAGGCTAGCAAACCTTTGAAAACTTCATCCCTTTCAATTAGTAATGTGACACTTTGTATTTGATCCACCATATACCATTCCTAGAAAAGTACCTTTCACACCACAATTCCCTTTATAATAATGTATTAGCTTCACAAATTTTCATAGATAACAACTGCATAAACAAATATTGGTTCCAAAATATCCAATGGCAATGAATAAATATTCTGCAAACAAGGTTAAATGTATTTACAGAAGGCACTGTATAGACTGAATCAAACATCAACATTTCATAATCATGCTACCCATTGATACAAAAATAAAACCACAACCAATATTTATTCAACACAAGATTACCAATTTCCAACAATAAATCCCGAAGCCCCAAGGGACAACATTGACCCTCCTTTAAAACAGAAACCCGCAACAAATCCCATCCCTATTCACAAAAATGACTTGTACTTTATAAATTGTAATAACAACCTCCCTTTTATGTTTTCTCTTCCCTATAAATTTGTATTGGATCACTAGATTCAAAGGTTTAATTCACCATTTCAATTTTCAATCCAAATCAAACCCTATGAAAAGACCCTAATCAAACTTTAGGGGAGAGAAAGGTGCAAGAGAGATCAAAGTTGTGAGAGAGACGAACCTGAGAGAGAAAGTGAGGTCTTGAGTGCGAGAAGCGGAAGGGGTTAAGGGTGTGAAAGCAAGAGTGCGATTGCGTGGTTGCGAGCAAAAGGTTGCAGTGTGGTGCAAGCATCTATAGAAGAAGAGAATTTCAATTTCTCACGTTTTAGAAGGAAATTAAAATTCCACCTTTTTAGTTGTTTAAAATTCTGTTTTAAAATTTCAAAAATTTAAATTCTTCATAAAAAACATTCAAACAATGAATTTTATATTAAAGAATTTTAAATTCTCTGATAAATTATTTTCCTTAGTTAAAATTCTATATCCAAATGCACTCTTAATTCATTTTCATAAATATTTTATTGCTCTCTCAATTTTTTTTAAAAAAAAGTAAGCTTCTCTTCTCTCTTAACCCCTGCAACTAAATTTACCATCAGTATCCTATTATTAGTATAAAATGAATGCCCTTCAAAACATGATATATTTGAGACAAAATGATAGCTCCAGCATCACAATATCAAATACAAAGATGACCAAACACTAAGATATTATTGCTTCAACACTATTTCATTCAAGAGATGCTACAAATTATTCATCAATAAAAAAAACTCAAAACTCAAAATTAAAAACTACATACCCCATTGCCAGAGGCTCCTCGTTATTTGAACCCATGACCAACAAGTCATCAATCAAATTGAAAAAATTACAACAAAAAAATCATATTTTCAGCCTATTAAAGGGATTAATAGTATAAATTATAAAGTATGCTAAAAAGGTAAGAGACAACATGATACAAAACAACTGGATCAGAAACACAATGTCACAACCTACAACTAATCTTGTAGATCTTATTTATTGAAGGTAGTATCACAATATAATTGTAAATGTATTGAATCATGTGTAGAGAACCATTACAAAATTAGACAAATTTTTATTCTTGTCCCTTTTACAAGTAACCTGATTCCCTTTTTAATGGGCACAAATAATTATTCATAGCTTTGCAGACCATAAAAGCTACCAATTCCTATTGTGACAAAGTGAAATCAGTTGTATGCATGAAAATGTAAACATAGCATGTTATATACCAACTATCTCAAAAGCATTAAGTTGTGTTGGAGTACAAGTGTGAGGTAAAAGTCCCACATTGAATAGAAATGGAAAAGTTGAGTACCATATAAGTGAGGAGAAGACTCATAAACCAGAGCCTTAAGGTTTTGGGTTAAGTGTGGTGTCCAATTCACTTATATGGTTACTAAGGTATAAATCTCCCCGATATTTACCCCCCTCAATTTCCCAACAATTGGTATCAGAGCCGATGGTTCGACTTGGTGACTGTAACACCCCAATATTTTTACCTATTAAATATGGATTGGAAGAAATATTTTAGGATGATTAGAAAATTAAAATTTACTAACTAGCAAGATTTTTAGAATTTAATATATATTTTGAAATAAAATTCAATTTAAGTTATTCTAATTTCTAGAAAATTCTGAGAAAATAAGGAACATAATCTTGGGAATTTTCTTGTAATT
>PYAF01004079.1:204046-218608 GCA_007407185.1 Glycine tomentella | reverse complement strand
CAATCCCCACTGATTTAAAATGGGTATAACAAATGATAAAATTCTTATATACTTATTTATTATCTTAATTTAAACTATTTGAAGAATGTGTATTATTATATTAAAATAATTCAAAAATTGATGAAAACTATTATTTATTTTCAACTTTATTTTTTTCTTTTTTGTTTGATAAAATTATATTAACCAGTAAAAAAAGGTGCCTATTTTTTTTAAAAAAAAGAATGCTACTAATTAATATTTTGATTTTATCCATGAAACGTTTTTTCATTAATTGTTAATTAGTACCAATGAAAGCATAAGGAGATTATGATTTTTGAATCAGCACATTAATTTTTTAAAAAATCATTTTTATCTCATCATTGCAAAGTATTTTTCATACAACTCATTTATACAATTATTTTCTCCAAACTACCCCACCTACTTCCTTTCATTTTTCCAAAAATGCTCCCACCTCTCCTTTTATATATATAAATATAAAGATAAACATTCACCATTATGTTAGAATAATTCTTTTTTTTTATTGAGAATTTATTGTTTATCCCCTTTTGATAAGAAAATGTTGACAAATGAATCAATGAAAATTTAACAATTAAATATATAAAAGGAATTTCTATTCTCATTCCCTTTGTGCATTTTTTTTTCCAAGATGCCCTTTCAGCAAAAATATGTTATGTTGTATAAAATATACAATAAAAATATATTTCCCTTCTATTATATGGGAGTGTGAAAAAAATCAAAACAAAAATACGATTTTCTTATGAAAACATATTTCCATTTTGATTTTTTTGCAATCCCTATACTATAACGAAAATACAATTCCATTTTTGTTGTGCCAAATAAAAAAGGAATCATGATTCTGTTACAGCTAAAAGTTGGGAGAGGGGAAAGGGAACGGGTCTAAGGAATGGGGGAGGGGTAATTTTAGTCCATTACATCCTATTTTTTTTAAATGGTGAGGGTGAGAATAGCAATTTAGAGTATGAGAATTCAAAGAAAATAGGGAAATGTGCTTATGGGCTTTCACCTATTTGAGATGAGTCCAGACCCAACTGTACGTTGGGCCGGGTCTAAAGCTACAAGAAAAGCCCAAATAAACTCACTCAGAAACCCTATTTTTTGGTGTTGTGAGTGAGACTACTCAGATAGAGAGCGCGGCATAACCTAAACATACCCTTCTTCTCTCTCTGTGTGTGCGCATCAACCGCAACAGGAAGCAGCCATGGCCACTGCAAGAACTGTGAAGGACGTTTCTCCTCATGAGTTCGTCAAAGCTTACTCTTCTCACCTCAAGCGATCTGGCAAGGTCACATTCCAATTACCCTTCTCTTTTCTCTTCAACAAAAAGTAGTGTTAAGTTTGATTCTGAGTTTAATGTGAAACTCATTTGTTACTTTTCGTTTTTTTGTAATGTGTGAAGTGCTTCTGATTCGTTATCGCTTCTATTCGCTAATCGGGTTCTTGGAATATTATTTATTTCATTTTTTTTTTTTGTTTCATGAGTTTTTGCCATGCCCATGTGTGTGTATTGATGGTTTTGTGATTAAAACGGTGTGTTTTGAATTGGGTCGTGTTGTAGTTTGAAACTTGATCTACTTTGTTGGTGTGGTGATTCTTTTACCTAAACTTTAGGTGTCATGAGTGAGTTTTCTGTGTTGGGCATCTGAGTAAATGAACAAATGAATTGGTTGTGCGGTGATTTTGAATTTGTTTGTCTTTGTGGCATTGGTTCCATCTGTGACTACTGTGTTGGCCTAGTTCTAGAAAGATTTCATCTGGGTTGTCTGTTTTGATTGCTTTCCTTAATGCTATGGGTATGATGACTGAAAGTAATGTCCTTTATAAAAGCCCTTATTATTGATGTGTCGAGTTAATTTCTTTTTTATTTGGTCCTAAACAGATGGAGCTGCCAGAGTGGACTGATATTGTGAAAACTGCAAGATTTAAGGAGTTGGCTCCTTATGATCCTGACTGGTACTATGTCAGAGCTGGTGAGTTTCTTTTTTGTCTATTGTCTGATTACATGTTTCAGATGTGTGAAAAAGTGGAACTATGAAGGAAGTCTCTTGTTGAAAGTTGCAATGATATGTTGATGTGTTTTGTTGTGTGTGTGTGTGTTTAATTCAATTTTGAACAATCTCAGCTTCCATGGCACGAAAGATCTACTTGAGAGGAGGACTTGGTGTTGGTGCCTTTCAGAGGATTTATGGTGGGAGCAAGAGGAATGGTAGCCGCCCTCCTCATTTCTGCAAGAGCAGCGGTGCGGTTGCTCGTCACATTCTACAACAGTTGCAGAACATGAGCATCATTGAACTGGACACCAAGGGGTAAGCTCTCCTTTAATTTGCTAGCCTCCAACATGTATATAGGTAGAGTCATACTTATTGTCATTGATGGGTTAGTCTCGGTGGAAATCTAAGTTAATCTGTTCACTTGTATGTGCGTGCATATGTATTGATTGATTCGGACTAATTTTTAGTCAAAACCACACCGCGAACCCCCGTACCTATATATTGATTGTATGTGCTTGCATATATATTGTGCAGTAGCTTCTGTCTGATTTGAAATTTTGCTTTTTTAATTGTTACATTTTCCTCTCTTTGGAAGTTTTTAATGTTTTTCTATCTTTATCTATCTCAGTGGCAGGAAAATCACTTCCAGTGGCCGGCGGGATCTTGACCAAGTGGCTGGACGCATTGTGGTTGCACCTTGATTTGAAAACGCCATAAGCATATTGAGGTTTTTGGTTTCTTGTTAGAGAGATGTGATGATAACAGATTATGCTATAGTTTTGATTTTAGACTGTGTCTTTTATGTATTGGACATGCTCAATGTTTATGTTGCTCCCAGTCCTTTTTAGATAATATTGCTATATTTAATCGAGTTTTTTCCCCGGACATTCTTGTTCCCTAAGTGTCTTTTACGTATGAAATGAAAATTAAGGGTAAATTAAACTGATTAAACGGTGTATGTTTTGATGACACCATACTACCAAGTTAGGCCCAATTGTGTTCCTATTACATCACATGTTTTCAAGTATTTGTCACTAAATGTTTTAAATTCCCAACCTCATTTTGTAATCAATGCGCATTTGCCTTTCTTTAAGGTGTATCTAAGTTGTTTTAATTTTTGCATGATTAGGTGTTATTTTTGTTTTCTATTTTTGATTTTAAAGTAGCGGTCAAGCTAATTTGTAGAATTATTTAATTTATTCCAAGTAAAAATTATGTAAAATGGTTCTTGTAATAGTCATTTTGGTCTATGTTACGAGAATTTAGTTCTTAATTTTAACATTTTTAACTGTTGAAATTGTCCAAGTTATGCTTTATTTAGACTTTCAACTTTATAGCCGTGAATCATTATTGACATTATGGATAAATTATTAAAATTTAACTGACATATTACCGAAGTTGGAAACCAAACTGGATTAATTGACAGGTTCAAATAATGAGACCCAATGTCACGACTTTTAAGAACTATTTCGGGTGGCCAAAATCAGTAAAACTCGTCCTCAAAATATTAAGTTAGTATTTAGATGCATCAAGCATGGTACCATGATAAGAATATCAAATTTATGTTATTAATTTTTATTGTAAGGCGTTAACGGAGTCATTTCTATTTCATCTGCTTGCTCACTTTTGGAGCTTGATTTGGCATAGCATTGCCCTTTGTATATTCCAGGTTTCTCTGAATTTGAAGTTCGCACTTGGTAACAATAACAAACAATAGTATTCCAAGTATTGTATTAAAATCAGATCAGACCGGTTAATTGGACTGGGAATCGTTCGTGTAATAGGTTTGAGTTACCGATTAAATCAAGTCTTAATTATTAATTTAATCAGAAAAGACCGGTTAATTGGACCGAGAATCGTTCGTGTAACAGGTCTGAGTTACCAATTAAATCAAGTCTTAATTATTAATTTAATCCCTAATTGTGTCAATTTGATCTGAAATTTGTAAAAGCTTCAAGTTCCTTCAATTTTTAAAAATGCATTGCTGGAGTAATTTCTGTCTAATTGAGGTTAACTGTGTTAAATTGTAAATTGTGGTGGTTTAAATTAAGAATGGTGGCAGTTAAAAATTGTCACTATTATTATTTTTAAATTACAAATGGTGTCTCAATCAAAGTTCAAAACCCATAACGTCAGCTATAAAAGCGAGGCACTAGTGCACCATGTTCGACATCATTGACATCATGGTTTTGTTGTTGGCTGCCATTGCAGTGGAGGAGCAACGCGAGAAAAAGGGTTTTGTTGCTGTTGGGGTTGGGTGGGGGTGTTGGTGTTTGACTCATATTTGGACTTTGTGGGTGTTGTTTTTGTGGGTTAAGGTGGTGGACTGGTGGTGATGGGGTTGGTGTGGTAAGTGAAGGGTGGGGCTTGAGTGCTGGCATTAGGGACCTGGGTGGTGGTGTGATGGTGGTGCAGGGTTTGGGAACGGGTTCATATGCCCAGATCTGATAGACAATGGTGGACTGGTGGTGATGTGCACATTTATGATTGATTGGAGGTGTTGCAAATCTGATTTGGTCGCTTATGATGGTTTGGTGGTGGTGGAGGGTTAGATCTAATTGAGGATGGTGGTGTTAGGGCCGGCGGCCACTGGGTTTAGGATGGAGGTCGTGCACGGAGCTTTGGAGGTTGAGCTGGAGGTTGACGATCCAATTGATGGTGGTGTCGATGTTTACACGATTGAATTTTTAGGCAGCGTCGAGGGAGCTGCCAACAAAGGTGATAGGAGAAGGCTGGTCATCAAGGGTCTCAGGGAGATAGAGACCAAGTCGATGTTTGCTTACTTTTTATATATTTCTAATTTACATAATTATAAAAATAGTGGTGGTTTTTTAACACCCTAATTTATTGTTTACGTCGTCACCCTCAATTGGACGAAAAAGACTCAATTGATACATTTTTAAGAATTAAAGAATCTAACTGGAACTTTTAAAATTTTGGGAATCAAATTGACATAATTTGAGGATAAAAATTGATAATTAAGCCTTAATGAAGTAATTTTCTCTCTCAGGTATCATTTTGATTCGTCATGTTTCAACTAGACTTAACTATAATTATATCAAGGGTATATAATCAAATTCGTCCATAAAAGAGTGAAGTGCTGACAAATTAATCATTGAAAGATAAAAAAATTAAATTTAGTCCCCAAATATTTAAAAAGTGCGACAAATTAGTCTGTAAATAATTTAATGACGAATTGGTTCATAAACTTTGCAACTTAATGTCAAATTGGTCCTTGAAAAAATAATAAATTATCAAATTGATTCTTAAACATAATGACAAAATGGTCTCACAAACACAATTAAGACTTTTAAGATTTTTTAAGGCAACAAAATCTTGTGGTATTCAATTATGATTTTTTATAACTTATAAAAAGTTTTTTGCTATTTAAAAATATATAAATTTTGATGGATTGTTTTTTTAAGAAGGATTCCTTTGGATTTTATCACACTTTTTAGTACAAAATATCTATCAAACAATCTCACTCAAACCCTTGAGATTTTGTTAGACTTTTTTTTTTCTCTATTGGTTACCAAACTTTCTTTTTTCTCAACAAAGATACCCTCTTCTCTCTTTAATATTCTTCAAGATGCATGTGTCATATATGTTTATCCTATTCTTTTGGAATAAAAAATGTCAAATATACTTCTTTCCTGTGCTAAGACTAATCATATTTTTTTTATACTAACTATACTCATCACTTGCTTGATGCAATATTTTCGTGATTGTCACCCTTAATTTTGTCATTCACGTAACTAAGTAATCCTCCTACCGATTTTTCACTCTCATTACTCTCTTCTAGTATATGTTTATTATTGCACAACATGTCGTTGGATTTTTCATGAAATAATTATAGTAATTAAAAATCAGAAAATCAACGTATAATTTGAAATCTATTGTTCAAATCCAAAAGTGAGAATGAGAAGATATTATTGCAACAAGAGTTAGTATAGGAGGACATAATGTTAGAATCAATTTAGCTATTAAAAGACTAAAAAAAATTATATTGATTTTACTTTTTTTTATATCCAAACCTCGTCATTTCTTATTATTATTTCACTATTGTAATTTTGAATATTTTTTAAAAGTTCACAAAATTCTTTCAAGTCTAATAAATCTATAAAATTCTTTCAAATTCTTTAATTTTTTGATTTAAATCCATTAAAATTTAAACTATTATAAAGTCTTGTAAAAAAATTTGATAAGTCGTAATATTTCTACATAATTTTTAAAATTCACAAGAATTTTTTATGTTAAAATAGTCTTTCAAAAATCATGATTAAATACCACAATTTTTTTTATAAAAAACAAATTCTTTTAAAAAAATTTGAAGTCCTAATTCAATACACTTTCCCTAAATTTGTATTTTTATCTTTCAAGAACAATTTGTCATTGTATCACGCTTTGAGGAACAAATTTAATTATTTACCCACTTAAATTGATTAAGCAATTGAACCGATATGAAGTGGCTTTTAAAGTAGGTAACGAGAAATGAACTTAAGACCTGTAAATTCAGGCTCATTCGCTTTAAACTATGAAATCCTCGCATTACTAGCATCAATGTTGCTTCATATTAGCTTTTGCTACAAAAACGAATTGTTTTTGAGCATATAATACGGTTGGTAGTGTTGGATAAGGTTCCATTTAATGTTTAACCCAAATCCCTAAGTGTTGTAAAAGGGAATGTTGACTTGGGCCCAATTCCCAAGGGGCTGACCCCGGCCCACTTGCAGTTTAGGGTGCTGAAATCCCTAAACCTAATTCATCTTTATAAATACTACATTTATAGATGGAGGCGATAACAACAACATAGTGGGTGGAAAAGAGAGGATTCAGAATTCTAGAAAATGGATGAGAGGATTCTCGTTTGTGTCTCCAGCATTAGGATGTTGAGAAAGCTTCTCCGAGAGGCAGAGAGCAACTCTTGTTGAGAGTGTTTCCACCATTGTTGTTGAGTGTCTCCGACCAACTGAAGGCCGTTGAGAGTGTTTGTAACCATTATTATTGAGAATAGTGGATTGTTTTGGACAAGGTCCCGTGGGTTTTCCTTTTGAGGTTTTCTCCCACATAAAGCTATTGTTGGTATGTTTTTCTCTCCCTAGTGTCTCGCACACCCTTTATTTGATCGTTTCATGTTGCCACATATATTTTACTGTTTGATCGCTTGAGGGTTGAGTCCGGTGACTCCCCAATGTTTATGGTTGGTTGAGGCGTTGCTCCCAACAGAGAAGGAAATTGTGTGGTTAATCCCAACATGTAGGTGTGGTTGGAACTGGATTATTCACTAGAAGTATACTAGAATTCTATCCATTATGAAATATGTGACTTCGTACTGCAATCCAGAATCGTGGAAAGTCAAATACAACGTAACCACAATTTGTTATTGATGCCTATTTTTAAGGACAAAATCCAAGTGGTTTTGGTTTTAATTGAATTAGAATTGGAATTTTACCTCAATTTGTGTAATGAAATTTTACATAGAAGAGTAGTGTAAAAGTAAAACTCGAACTTTGATTAAAGAACAAAACCGAAAACATCCAAAGAATTGTTGCATTTAAAAAAATATTTTAAAAGAGGGAATCCAAGCAAGCTATAGTACTTTTTTTTATCAGCGGATATGGAGCATGATACCATACAGTTTACAACATTCACACACAATAACGGATCCAGAAACCTTATAAAGTGGGAGCTGGGATTTTTTTTCTTCCTTTATAATTGTTTAAATGTCTAACTTTTAATAAATAATATTTTTTTTATTAAAATTACTATTTTACACAAAATTAAAACTAATTTTTATATTAAATGATGATAACCTTAATTGTTATTATAATAACAACAACAAACACACAATTAGTTTTACATAATTTTACACTAGTTATCACTTTAATCATTACAATAAAACAATAAACATAACTAATTTTATACTGATTAACATTAATCATTATTATAAAAATAACATAAAAGTTCCAAGAGAGAGGAGAGACTCAAGCCCTTGCCCGCCCTCTAGATCCGTCCCGGCTCACACATCTTCAAACTAACTAAATTAAAACCCCTTGTTAAGCTATAGTACTTAGATTTTTCCTTAAGGCTTTGTTTGGGAGTTAGAAGGGGAAGGGAAGGAAAGAGATTCAAGGGGAAGGAAGGGGAAGGGAAGGGAGGAAAATGAGGGAAGTTCCTTTCTCCTTGTTTGGGAGTTAAAAATATATTAGGAGAGGAAAATTGAGAGTTAATAAGAAATTTTTACAATTTTTTTTATTTCAAAAATTAATAAATCCTATATTTTACACTAACTAGGGTAGAATAGTAATTTTATTAACACTGACTGGGATAAGATAGTAATTTTAATTACTTTTCCTTCTAAAAATCCCCAAATAGGGGGAACAGCAATTTTAAGGCTTTGGAGGATTTTAGAGGAGTTTTGAAAATCCTCAAATCCTTTCCCTCAAAAATTAAAACTCCCAAACAAGAAGATCTTCCTACCTAAACCTTTCCCTTCCCTCCCCTCCCCTCCAAAATCCCTCTCCCAAACAAAGCCTAAGCGGATCATTGAGGTCAAATTGCCTACCGTTTGTGTTTTGATTTTTGCTTCAAGACAAATGGACAATGCAATATAATTCTGAAATATTCTTCTCGTATAAGATTATCGAAATCTTCAGAAAACAAATAAAGATTTTTTTTGGGGGGGGGGGGGGGGAGGGGGTGTCCAGTAAATTGAGCTCAATGCATTCATTTGTATTACGTGCAAAATAATGAAAAGCATAGAAGGGAAAAACAATTGACTGAGAATATCAATACTAAAAACTCATTCAATAGAACCTTTAAAAAAAGCACCCCATAGATTTGAACAAGTCATTGTTTCCAGCTTCCATTTATGCTAGTGTATACGAATATGACAACAAAAAAAGGAATCGCACATATTTTTTGGTTAAGGACGGCCACAGAACATAGATCACCCCAAAAATAACCTCTGGTTTCATGATGTAATAAATGTGTATATATATATATATATATATATATATATATATATATATATATATATATTGTCAAATGAATCCCTAAAAGCACAATTAGGCAAGTTCTCATACTTATGGTTTTCAAGCAGTGGTCTCAAGTCTGAATTTTTTTTACCTTCACCGTTAAGAGGTATTTGGATAAGTTCTTCCATAAACACTTGTAGGAGAAGAAAATAAAATCTGGAAATTATATGCAAAAGTTAGTTTTAGCTTATGGAAGAAACTTATTTTATTTTTCCTTCTTGTTTTATTTTTTTATAAGCACTTATGAGAAACTTATCCCAACAGAATCTAAGCATAGACTTTCAATTTAAAATCCTTGCATGTTTTTTTTCTTCCAACTGAGCATAATTGAATAGTTACAGCAACAATGTCTATTTTGATTCTGTTCATTGCAAAAGATTATTCCATCACATTATTCTAATGTAAATAAGACATTAGAAAGTAGCAGAACATCAATTTCTTTTTCTATATAAATTGGATAGTACAATCCTTACTCATACACTCACTTGATTTCGAAAACAGGTTTCAGTGCTACGTATTGGAAGCACAAGTTTCAGAAACACCGCTTGGATAATGGAAGCAGGAAGTTATTCCGAAGCAAAAAACTAAGTTAGTGCCTAAAGTGCCTCACATTGGTAAAGAGTAGTGAAACACCATACTTGTTACAACAGTCTATGGCATCCTGGTCTCTGATACTCCCACCTGGTTCTGCAATAATACCGATTCCGCTCTCACATGCTTCTTCCACAGCATCTTTCCATGCTGTTCATAAATTAAGTTACATCCTAGTTAAAAATAAATAAACAAAAAGAAAAGGCAATCTATCTCTTTATCTAATATCTTTCTAATTTGCTTCCATTATAGTTTATTTAACAATTTATCATTATTTCCTTATAGTTTGATAAGAACTGAAAATGATTATTTCCTTACCACAGGAAAAATCCTCTAGCACACACATTCAGTAACATAAAGATGAAAAGAAAGAAAAATATTAAGGGACTGCAATAAACAATCTCCACCCTGGCCAAAGGCCACCATCTTTACCCTGAAATTCAATTCCCCTCTCCACAGCTTCTCACAGGACACCACACCCTCCCTATATAAACATTCTGGTGTCTACCTGCTAGAAATCTCTCCATTTACACACCGCCAGCTGTCAATTTAGCCCACTAGTGAACATTTACCCTAAGGATCTGCTAGTCTATTTGGCCCACTAGTTAACATTCTTTCATTGCTTTCTCCCTCATGGCCGTACTTCGCCCCTTATTTCTCGCGGTGTAGAATTTAATATTGGTGACTAACAATGTTTCAGCAATTGTCTTCGCAGAATGTATTCATCAAAAAGAATAAATAATCCATCCGCCACTAAATGTCTTCTTTATAACACAGCAAACACAACGAATTTCTCTATTGCATATATTTTGTATGACATTAACACTTACCAAATGGGAAGAAGGCATCACTGACCAAGGCTGCTCCTTTAACATCATCTCCAGCTTTCCTTATTGCTATTCTCAAACTGTCGACACGGTTTGGTTGCCCACTTCCCATACCTAACATGCAATTGTTCTGCAAAAAATTATTAAAGGGATCAGATTTTTAAACCTTTTTCATTGAGGCATAGAAAAGATTCATGATATGAGATGACAACCTTAGCTATCACAATAGCATTGCTTTTGACATGCTTCACACACAACCATGCGAACTCTGCATCACGAAGCTCATCATCCTGTGGAGCCTTCTCAGAGACTACATTGAACTTGATGTCGTGTGGGGTTAAGTCATCTGAATCCTGAGCTAACCATCCTCCACCAACTTGTCTGAGTGAAAGTTTTCCAGCTTCATTCTTTTTTGCTTCAAGAATCCTTAGAGTCTTAGACTTTCCACGGAGAATCTCAAGTCCTTTCTCTGTATAGCTGGGCGCAACCACTATTTCATAAAACATCCTTGTCTCCCCATCTGTGGGGCTTCTAAATTCTCGAATTTCTTTAGCAAGTGCCTAAATATTAAAAAGCATTAATTTTATATCACTGTTCCTCCTCATTGCCAAGATGGGATCTTAAAAAGTAATTGGGAAAGTGCCCCTATCTACATAAAAAAGACAATGTGAAACAAGACCCTAGTCCTGGCTTAAAATTTGAAAAACAATGGACTAGGTCACCCTGCATCACTTGAAAAGAAGAAAATATATATTTGAATTTAGACAACAATGCAAAAACAACAGTAACAATCAAGCATTATCCAACTAGGTGGAGTTGACTATTTTGACATTTGTATGCCCAAATCAAATTGCTTGCTCGATTGCACAAGTTCCTCATATACATACTCAGAAAGATATTTCATATTCCTAACAGACTAAAATTCAAATAGAACATTTACCTCATCAATTTCCACATTGAAAGCTACAATTCCACCAAATGCACTCACGGGATCAGCTTTAACAGCTAGTCTGTAGGCTTCAAGAATATCATCACGCGATGCTACCCCACATGGATTAGTATGCTTTACTACTACACACGTGGGGTTCCTAAACTCGCATACACAGTTCCAAGCGGCATCAGCATCCAAGTAGTTATTATATGACATCTCCTGCATGACAATGTTAAGGATGTAATATAAGGGACATTAACTTACATCAAGACTAAAAGAAATTGTACAATTTTTCAGTTAAAGGCTCTTATCCCCAAACATAATATAATCATGTTTACACACACAAAAACACACATACATGTGTGTGTGTGGAGGGATCCACTTACTCCAAGTGTAAGTCTAAAGAACTACTCCTTATCTTGTCCATTCATTTATTTAAATTATTTTAAGTTTAACAGAAGATTAATTTAAGATATTGTATCATGTGACCTGTGACATTGTTTTTTCCTTTTCCTCGTTATTTCAGGTTTGCATCAGAGGTAGGCACATCACACAAAAAAGAAAAGGAATTCATTGAGCACCAGCGTCCAAAAGCCATCAGATCAAGAACCTAGAAACTCCCTAGACCAACGACCGTGAAACACCATCAGATTAAGAACTGTAGCACCAAATTACCCAGTCTTCGTTCAATCACACTTTTCGAGTTGCATCTGTAAACTCCACAGCAAAGCCATCACATTGCTGCAATGGGCTTGAAGGCTTATTCGGCATGATCAAAGAACTGGAATGAAAATAAAACACCACGTTCCCTTTCCATTTGCAGAGAGAAAGAAGAAAAACACCAGCAATAGAAGCACACGAGTTGTAAAGACACTAAACTAATTTTAGTATTGAAAATCCATTCTGATTTTGGGTTTAAAAACTAAGTGAAGCATAATGACCAAAACCATAACAGGACTCAACAATTTCTAGTGTCAAGCAATATGTGAAACAGACTAGTACTATACATACCTTCATCTTTAATTGGATATCTAAAGAGGCTTTATGCGTTCAGATATCATACAGAAGATTCATGCATTTATTAAACCAATGCAACAAGATTATTTTCATATTAACTTGCCTCTCAGTCAAAAGTATGCAAAGACAGAACCTATCTCAAGTAAATGCAACAAATTACAAAGGTTCAGTCATTCAAGAGTTTTGGCTAGATATCAAGTATTATCAATCAATCAGTTCAAAGGCTTTATTTTTCATACAAACAAGGAACATCTCATCAATCAAGTTTCAGATTAAAAAAAAAAAAAACTCAAATTACAGGTCAAACAATCTCAAAGCAGAAAGAATTGTGCATGATACTGATGATAGTTCCTAATTTCATTCATTTTCTCATTCTCATTTGGCCAAATTCTCAATTATTGCATAAAATCATTAAAATGGTAGCACAAGGTACCTATCACAGCTAATAACAATTCAAGCAAGGAAAATTCAGGATCAAACTAATACACAAAAATCAATGTTGAATTCTTTTGTTCCTATATGTATTCTAATTAATTCTGTAAATTTTTGAGCTTGCATGAATCGAATCACAGTGCCAGACAGATTCTCAACGAATTACAAAAGCTTGCATGAACTTGCTTTAAGATATTACATCACTGATTTAGAACAGATGGGTTTTCCATCCAATACAAAAACCTGGTTGTCACGTTGGATCTCTAAAGTGCTACAAATATCACAGATATGGATTCTACACTAGAGATGAGGTGCAATACCATGGAATCTTAGAGAAAACAGAGGCAAAGTGACAAATTCTGTATAAGCAAATAGTGAATGAAAACCATAAAACCCAAAAAATACTGTCATTTGGTCTTTTGAGTGAAAGACGCTTGTGTGCCACCCAATCACACAACCAGAAATAAGCAAGGGTGAGGTTGTGTGACCAGTGGGTGCAACAAAAAAGGTGGAAATTGCAAGTTAAACAAAAAATTATCTGAACGTGTGTTGAGAGTTAGGGTAACCAATGGGGAAACGAAAGGGCAAAGAGAAATGTGGTTCCCTATTTTTTTTCCCCTTTCCACCAAAGGCATTCGATATGAACATGAAACAATGAGGAAGGGAGAAAAATGAGTCACGTTATACGGTGTCTTAAATTAATCTATACCATTAGATTTTAAATTATGAATTGACAAGGTAAGGGGTAACTCTTCAAACTTACTCTTGCAGCAAGTGGATCCCTCCTATATATATATGTATGTATGTATGTATGTATGTATGTATACACCAGTGATTATATATCATTTAGACAAGAAATTAGTAGCTGATTCCCACCTTTCCATGGTGTTGGATGGCTGTAGCAATTCCACCAGCATTAACTTCAGAAAGGCTTTTGTCAACATAGAATGCAGCTTTTTGATGAGGATTTTCACCATAACGGAGAGGACTTTTGAGTGAGAGGGGCACTGTCAAGCTAGGAGGGAATTTATCTGTCATCAAAATGAGAACAAGTCAATGTATGGAGCACATCAAAATTAATAATATCACTTGAGATATTTAAACTAAACACATTCTGCAAGTTATTTTAGAATTAAATATATGATTTCAATTTTGTTCACTGATTTCACAAACTTCAAAATTAGAAAATATATGAAAATTAGTATACCAATTAATCTGCTGGCTGTAGATTAAGCTTTAACATTCTAGGATTATATTTATAAATTATTTGCATTTTCCAGTAATTGATATTTCCATCTCACAATGAGTGTGAATTAATGATCCTCACAAACTAGAAACAGAAGTACCTCCCACACTCTGCTTCCACAACCACTCAGATACTGCTGAGTCATAGGAAGCAACATGTTGAAAAGCTTTCCATGCAAGCTTTAGCCTGAACTTTATATCATCCTGGTTTCCTTTAAGAAATTCCAGAAGGGCAGGGTAGTCTTCTATATCAACCACCACCAAAACATCCTTGTGGTTCTGCTCAAATAAGAATTTATCACCTTATAGTTGAGATATTCCAATGGAAAACTAAAAATTTCAGGAAAAAAGGTCCTATTACTTTCCACAGTAGTCACTTGGTGGTATTTGGCCAACACATTATTTTCTGAGCCATTTTACAAACTTTTGAGTTTTAATGTTGATTGTTGGGGGGGGGGGGGGGGGGTTTTTTT
>PYAF01004079.1:160824-189856 GCA_007407185.1 Glycine tomentella | reverse complement strand
CCCCCCCCCCCCCGGCTGAAGAAGAGGGTCAACCCATTGTCCGAGTTAGTCCTAACGAAGTAGCCGTTATGTTCCCCAACCCTTCCCCTTCTGAGTTAGCAAAAAGAAAGAGGGATGAGGGTGTCAAGACGTCTGGCTGCAAGAAGTCTTGGGCTGCCTATCCTCCTCGTGGCCTGCTTGCATTAAGGGAGGCTGTCTGGCTTCTGCTGACTTCACCTCCTCTTGTCTGGGTTCCGCTTCCTGTCCGGGATCCACCGGAGGCTGTTGGACTTCTGCCGACTTCTCCTCCTCCTATCTGGGATCCGCTAGAGGCTACTGGGCTTCTGCCGATTTCTCCTCCCTCTATCGGGTTTCGCCTTCTGTCTGAGCTCTGCCTCCTGTTGTTGCTGCTTCTTCTCCTTCTCCATCTCCTCCAGCTGCGATGCCATCGCCTGCTACTCGTCCTGTTACTCCTTTGGTGTTTTTGAGTGCTCCAAGGGAGGTTGACTCTTTGTGGAGTGTTGGGCATAGTCTTGACCGAGGACTGTCGACTCCTTTTGATAGGAACCTGATTAGGTCGGTTGGGGCCCATCGTTCACTTGATGTTGCCGAGTTGTTTTTGAAGAGGGGCCTTGCTATCATAAGGGAACACTGACAAGTGCATCAAGAGACTATGAGCAAGGCTGTCTCTTTGGAGTAGGAGTTCAACAAACTGAAGGTTGTTGTTCGTAATGTCTGGCGGGCGGAGCGCGACAAGTTGAATGGTGTTGTGGTTGCCCTTGCTAAGGTGATCAGGTGTAACCGTCAGCTGTCCACCCAGATTGGTGAAGCTTTGTCCAAGTTGTTGCGGACTAGGCTTGATGGTGATGAGCTGGTCGCCCGTGGCAGAGTAACTGCTGCCAAGGCTGATAAGGCTTTGGCCGAGAAGGAGGAGTTGGCGAAGAAGGAGGCTGAGTTGGAGACCAAGATAAAGGAGGCTAACGTCGAGCTTAATGTTGAAATGGCGGTCAACAAGGAGCTTGATGAAGAGCTGAAGATGTACAAGCGTTGAAACAGTGGAGTAGCATGAGAAAGCTTCTCCAAGGTCGTGCACCAAGCTGGTCTCTTTGTGAAAGACCTTGACTTGGGTTAGTTTGATCCTTTCAAGGATGTGAAGGATGGCGCCCTAGTCGATGAGGAAGAGCTTGGTTCTGTTGAGGAAACTGCTAGTAATGTATTTGATGTATAGGCTACTTTATGCTTCTTTTGTCTTTTTGTACTACCGGCCGTTGGTGGCCATGTAAAGTTATTTTCCAACTTTAATGAACGTATTCCTTATTTCTCCATCTTCGTCAATCTTCTTTACGTTGCAAGCTATCTTTACTTCAAATAATTTTTAAGACGTTCTATTGCAGTAACATCTTGTCATTTTCGAGTGATTTGATGTATTAATATTGCTTGCTGAATCATCAAGTGATTGAAGTACCAAGAATGCCTCTTGGATTTTGCATGTCATGAACTCATGTTGTCATAGAGCAATGTCGGGTTCCAAGGATGCTTCTTGGGTTTTGTACGTCATAGAGCAATGTCAGGTTCCAAGGATGCTCCTTGGGTTTTGTACGTCATAGAGCAATGTTGGGTTCCTACTTTTGTAAAAATAGCTAAGTCTTTAGCTTTGTTTGTCGAGGTTCCCATTGCTGATGTATACTAAGAGTATGTCTTGACCATGGACATCTGCATTAAACTCTTGCTTCTGTAAATGACTAAGCCTTTAGCCCATCTTGTCAAGGTTCTGCATAGAATACCAAGAGTGCTTCTTGGATTTACAATGTCAAGGGTGGACTCATTTGTCGAAGTTGCCACCGAATTAAAGTATCAAAAGTTTTCTTGGGTTTGAATTGTAGAAGGTGGACCTCAAGCAACTATTCCTGCAAAATAGATGATCTTATGGTGCCAAGATTCCATAGGAGTTAGTACCAAGAATGTTCCTTGGGTTTAGTGCGCCAAGGGAGCCTTGGACTTTGATACACCAAAGATGTTTCCTTGGATTTTTGTGTAGCTCATATTCCTCCGTGAATAGAATTTATGGAGCACTAAAATCGTTAAAGTAAAGCTTTAAATACCTCATGTTTCCATAATGGAGAAATTGGTGAATGCGAGGTTAACCATGGGTGGTCCTCGAGCTTTGTGAGTTGTTGATAACTATGTGGATAACTATGTGAGTCAAAGATAGACTTTGAGCATTTGTTTCTGCAACATAATTCTATGGCATTCGATGTCGGGGTTCCATAGTGTGTAGTAGTACCAAGAGAGTTTTCTTGGGTATTAGGAGGCCAAGGGTGGACCCTAGCCTTTGTATGCCAAGCGTGTATCTTGGGCTTTGTATTCCTGAGAACTTGTATTCCTGCAAGGAAAACATGACAATGGTAGCATATATTGAGAGTTGACATAATCGTACCTCATGTTTTGCCAAAACTGATAACAGCGAAGTTGTCTATGCTGGATTTCGTCAAGTTTTTCCAAGATACGATTTTGGGTTAGTGGTCCTAAGAGCTGGTCTTAGGTCCTTTGCGTTGTTGTAGATGTACCAGTGGCGCATTTGCCCTGGGTCTTTAGAGGTCGACCAAAGCTTTAGGGTTTATGAACCTTGATTGTCTACAATAGTTTGATTATATGAACCTATAAATTATCAAGAGCTTGTCTTGGGTCTTCCTACTAGGAGGTTGTCTTGGGTTTCTTACCAAAGGTAGACCTTGGGTTTTCATACCAAAGACGGACCTTGGGTTTTGTAAGGGTCTACCAAAGCTTGAGACTTATGAACCATGGGTTCAACGTTGTTTGGATTTACAAACAGCAAGTTACCAAGGGTGGACCTTAGATCTTCATACCAAGAGAAGCTCTTGGGTTTTGTACCAAGGGCAGACCTTGGGTTTTTCTACCAAGACGGATCTTGGGTCTTCGTGCCAAGAGAAGCCCTTGGGCTTTGTACCAAGAGCGGACCTTGGGTTTTGTTACCAAGATGGATCTTGGGTTTAATAAGGACAATCAAGGCTTTAGACTTACGAACCTTGACGGTTCAGCGTAGTTGGAATTACGAACCTTCTTCCAAGGACGGACCTTTGGGTCTTCACTGAAGGTCTACCTAGGGGATCCCTAGGGTTTACAAACCTATAACCGACCAAGGGGTTGCCTTGGGTTTTGCTGGAGGTTCTCTTAGGGGAGCCCTAGGGTGTTATGAACCTTTGGAGAGTACCAGGGGCTAACCTTGGGTTAATGGCTTTTAAGAACCTATAATCGACCAAGGGGTTGCCTTGGGTTTTGCTGGAGGTTCTCCTAGGGGAGTTCTAGGGTGTTATGAACCTTTGGAGAGTATCAGGATGCGTCTGCCCTGGAGTTTTAGTAAGGCTTGTCAAGGACGAACCTTGACAAGTAACAAGACATGGTCCTGGGTTTTGTCGAAGCTGGACCTGGGAGAGTGATTAGGTGATAGTTCATGTAATTGGTCAAAATCCTGCAATCTTGACATAAGTATTCGAAAGAAAAGAGATATGTGTTTTATTAATACGACATTTTACATGTCCTCTGTTATTTTCGGGATGAGCCTCATTAAAACCTTTCAAGCCAAAACCCAGAGGAAAAAGACTTAAATAGGAAAAAGAGTACGCCATCTAATTCTGAACAACTCAGCTAAAGTAAAATTTGAAGTGGGTAGCATTCCAAGTTCTTGGAATGTCTTTGCCATTGAGTTCCTGCAGTTTGTAGGCGTTGTTGTCCAGGTTGGTGATAACTCGGAAGGGGCCTTTCCAGTTTGGTCCAAGCTTTCCTGCACGGGGATCTTTTCTGACTTCACACCAGACACGCTAGACTAGGTCGCTTGGTTGGAAATTTCGAGGTTGAACTTTAAGAGTTATATCTTCTTGTTCTGCGAAACTTGGCTGCTTCTTCATTAATTATGACTATGTCTTAGAGCTCTTCACAAGTTTCTAGTTCAACTCTCATGATGTCCTCGTTGCATTGTTCCTGAAAAAGTATCATTCTTGACGAAGGTTCCTCTAGCTTGACAGGAATCATGGCATCAGTACCATATTTGAGGCGAAAAGAGGTTTCCTTTGTAGTGCTTTGAGGTGTGGAATGGTATGCCCATAGTATGCTGCGTAGTTCCTCCCTCCAAAGACCTTTGGACTTATCAAGTCTAGTGAGAAGGGCTCGGAGAATGATTCTGTTTGTTGCTTCCACCCGACCGTTGGTCTGGGGATGTTCAACAAAGGTGACCAGGTGTTTGATACCTAGTCGTGTGAGGAAGTCTTCGTAAGTTTGTGCCTTGAACTGCGTATCGTTGTCAGTAACGATAGCATAGGGTAGACCGTATTTGCATATGAGGTGATTCCATGTGAAGGTTTTGACTTCGCTGGCTATTATCTCCCGTAGTGGCTTTGCCTCAATCCATTTGGTGAAGTAGTCGATTGCCACTAACAGAAATTTGATCATCCTTTGAGCTTTAGGGAATGGTCCCAGGGTGTGTCCACACCCCACATAGCGAAAGACCATGGAGAAGAAATGGTATGAAGGTTGTTAGGGGGACTCCGTGGGATGTTCGCAAACTCTTGACACCTTTTGCATTTCTGTGTGAACTTGAAGGCATCAGCCCTGAGGATTGGCCAGTAGTATCCTGCTCGTACTACCTTGGTGGCTAGGGAACATCCTCTTGTATGGAGCCCGTAGATCCCTTTATGAAGTTCTCTCAGGACGTAGTTTGCCTGTAAGCTGTCAAGGCACTTGAATAGAGGTGAGGTCAGCCCCCTTTTAAATGGCTTGCCATCAATGGTGACGTAGTAGCTGACTTTTCGCTTTAGACCACAAGCCTCGTTTTCATCTGTGGGGAGTGTTCCCTTTATGAGAACGTTTCTGTTGGGGGTCATCCAATCAAGTTCCTTCAATTCAACAGCGATTACAGCTTGGGTGTCAATGGTGGGTTTATGAAGTGTTTCTTGGATGATTGTTTTGAGGTGCCCGGTCTTTTTGGTACTGGCCAATTTGGATAGCAAGTCGGCCCTGGTGTTACTCTCTCGTGGTATGTGACACATCTCAAAACACTCAAAGCTGTCAATAAGTGTTTTGGCTAGATGGTAATACTGAAGGAGTATGGTTTCTTTGGTTTGGTACTTGTCTGCTATCTGTCCCTGGACGAGCTGTGAGTCAGAGTAGCATCTCATATATTGAGTCCCGACCTCTTTTGTGAGTTTGAGTCCTGCTATGAGCGCCTCATACTCGGCTTGGTTGTTTGAGACTTTGAAGTTAAGCTTGAGGGCTTGATCTAGCGAGATGTTGCCGGGTCCTTCAGGTATGTTGCCTGCTCCACTTCCTTATACGATGGATGCTTCGTCCACGTAAAGGTTCCACCAGTCCGGGATGGACTTGTCTTTTCCTACAAATTTTGCGAGGAAGTCTACCATGAATTGTGCTTTCATGGGACCACGTGGTTCATATTGAATGTCGAATTCTGACAGTTCGACTGACCATGCCACCATCCTGCCTAGCAGTTCTGGTTTCCGTAGTACTTATTTGATGGGATAGTTAGTCTTAATTATCACTTGATGACTTTGGAAGTAAGGTCGAAGACGTCTGGTGGAGGTGACTAGTGCCAAGGCCATCTTTTCAATCATCTGATAGCATTTCTCAGTGTTGTGTAGCATGCAGCTAGTGAAGTAGATAGGGAGTTCATGCTTCCCTTCTTCTTGGACGAGTGCTGAATTGACAGCGTCGTCTGCTACTGAGAGGTATAAGAGCAATGGTGCTTCCTGCCGGGTCGACTCAAAATAGGTGGTGTAAAGATTGTCTTTTTAAATGCCTCGTTGACGTTGGTCGGGTTGTGCATCTATAAGATGACTTAACATTTGTCCAGGTTAGCCTCAATTCCCCGGTGTGTGATCATGAAACCAAGGAATTTGCCACCGCCCACCTCGAACGTGCATTTTTTAGGATTGAGACGCATGTTGTACTTCCGAAGCTCTTCAAATACCTCTTCAAGATCTGCCACATGCCGGGCTACGCTTTGGGATTTGATGACCATGTCATCCACATAGAACTCAACATTGCGTCGATTTGTTTTCTAAAGACGCGATCCATTAATCGCTGATATGTAGCTCCTGTGTTTTTTAGACCAAAGGGCATGACCCTGTAGCAACAGTTGACATCTTCAGTGATGAAGACCGTCTTTTCTTCATCCGAGGTGTGCATTCTGATTTGATTGTAACCATAATATGCATCCAAGAAGCTTAGCATGTGAAACCCGGATGCCCCGTCAACCAGTCTGTCGATGTTGGGGAGTGGATATGCGTCTTTTGTAACATCCCGGGCGCTGACGAGGACGGGGAGTGATCGTCGGTGCAGTAAGGCACGGACAAGGAGCGGCTCCTGATAGGCTTCCAGTGGGAGGGGTACATGAATGAATCAAATACACACCCGAACAAGAGGGATCCAGAGGCTGTGCAGGTATGAGACTGTATTGTTAAGGATAACTTAAAGGATTTAATAGGTACTACCTATACCAACAAGGTGCATCTACTTTTCGGTAGCCCATAACATAAGAACTCCACAGTTAAGCGTGCTTAACTTGGAGCAATCTTGGGATGCATGACCTTCTGAGAAGTTTCTCAGGAAGTGTGTGAGTGAGGACAAAGCACACTGAAAAGTCTTGTGCTGGTATGTAGGGACAATAGTTGATCCTACAAGTGGCTAGGCGTTACATCTTTCGGGCATGCCTTGTTGAGGTTTGTAAAATCTATGCACATGTGCCACTTGCCACTGGTTTTTTTGACCATGACAACTGATATGCACCTAGCATATAAAGTTTTCCTAAGCTTTTTAGAGCAAGAATTGAGCATGAAGCATGAATAATTGCCTTGTTTTGTCATGGTTTGAGCTAATGTGATGAATTGACAGGAAAGCAACCACAAGTGCCAAAACTAAGCAAAAAGCAAAAGAAAAGAGCCAAGTTTGAAGAAGTTGTGGCGCCATCAGCGCCACATGTGGCGCCTGGAGTGCCATTCACACTAAAAGCTGGCTCCTGGAGCGCCAGTCTCACGCTAGAGGCGCCAGAAGCACTGGAACCTGGCGCCTGAAGCGCCAAGTCAGTGCCTGGGGCGCCATCAATCCTGGAGTTCAGCGCCTGGAGCGCCATTCTGGCGCCCAGGGCGCCAAAAGCCATTGCCAGCTAGCGCCTGGGGCGCCAACCTCATGCTTGGGGCGCCATATTCTCTGGAAGTTGGCGCCTAGAGCGCCACACCCACGCCAAAGGCGCCACAGGTCGATATAAGCAGCAGTTAAGGGCAAAACAGAGACTTCACAGGCTAGGCTATATATACTTCCATCCTCAACATTCAATGCACGAACTACTGGAGGGAAACTGCACAAAATAGGGTTTTAGGAAGCTTGGGTACCTTAGTGAGGGTTTAGGGAGAGTGAAGGTTCAAGTGGAGGTTTCTTCATCTTCTTCTTCCTTGCTTCAGCTAGGTATGCCATTTTCTTTTATAACATAACCACCCATAATGAGGTTTGGCTAGTTTTTCATTGTAGTTAGGGCTAAGCACTGAATGTAACCTCTTTTGGGATTGTATTGGATGCTATCTTTTATTAATGCTAAGTTATTTCATTTTATTCTGTTGAATGCATGTTCTATCTCTCTCTGGAATTGATCACTCTAGTTAGATATTAAGAGCTGGGGTTGGCAATGGGAATATTGGGGCCTTATGCTTGGACTTGGGTAAAGTGACAAGCTTTACATTAACTAGGGATAGGAGTGTATGCTTGCAACCATTTAATGCATCATTTAATGCTTGACCCAATCAATATCACTAAGGGATTAGGGTATTAGAGTGGGTTAAAGGGTTGAGGACACTACAGGAGTAGGACTTAGCTATTATTATTGAAGATGCATGTTGGGTAACTTAGGCTTAATGAAAGTAGTAGACAATGCATGAACTGAAGTAGGGAGCATTTGGTGTGGATAGCCCTAGCTACTTAATCACATATCTTATTATCAACCTCCATAGTTTGTCTATACATTTAGGTTCATATTTAGTTTTTAGTTTATCTTGCTACACACACACAAACAAAAACAACCTATTTCATTCTTTATTTGTTATCCAACTTATCGATTGAATTTATGATTTAATTGGCCAAACAATCCTCGTGGGACGATAACTCTACTCTATCACTTTATTACTTGAGCGACCGGTGCAATTGCCGAGTACGCAACAACAACATTGGCGAGCCAAGTAGAGTACCTGACTTCTATGATAAAATTGGCTTTAATTAGCTTGTCTACTTCCTCTTTTACTGCTTTTCGTCTTTCTTCTCCCATATTTCGCTTTTTTGTGTTATTGGCTTGGCCTGTAAGCATATTGCCAGCTTGTGGCATATGACGTTGGGGTCAATACCTGGCATATTGGATGGTTGCCAAGCGAACAAAGATGCGTTCTTGCAGAGTACGTCCGTTATATGTCTGTACTCATGGCTAGTGAGCTCTTTGCTAAGCTGCGTACATTGTCCGGGTTTAGGCCCGAGTTGCAGCTTGACCATTTCTTCGACCAATTTTGGTCCTTTGTCGATCTTGTCATCGCGCGGATCCACGTCGAATGTGTCGTTATGGTGAGCTGTGTAAACCATCAGTGTATAAGGAGTAAATTCTATGTCTATGTTCATGCCTGGGTGGTACCCCCCGAAATGGTACGATGTATGCCTGATCTTCTATCGGGCGGATATGACACCACTTTAAGGCTTTCGACATAGCATTGTCTAGCCTATTTCTGATCTGCTTTCACAGTGACAATTTCCCCCGTCATGGTAGGAAATTTCATCTTCAAATGAGGCGTAGAGACAATAGCCCCCAACTCGTTCAGAGTTTTTCTGCTAATAAGGTTAAGGTATGATGTGTCCGCGTCTACAATATTGTACTTGATTGTAAAGCTCTGGAAAATGAACCTTGACCGAATAGGTCGACATATCCCAGGGTTTCTACCCTTTCTCCTGCAAAGCCTAGGTGAGGCTGTATAGTGCTTGATGAAATCTCCAATTTCTGAAAAGTCTTTAGATATAGGACATCAGCGGAACTGCCCTAATTGATGAGTACTTTTGTCACTTTGAAATTGGTGATTATGAGGGGAACGACCATGGGGTCATCTTGGTTGATAGGGTTGATTCCCTCAAAATCAACGTCAGTGAACGTGATGGGAGGTAGACTCCACAGTGGGGGAGCATCGACATAGTTTATGTCAATGACTCGGATGGAGTGTAAATGTCCTTTGCGAGATTGATTGGATGATCCTCCATATGAGAAATCGCCTGTGATGGTATTAATCACACCACGAATGTACTGGGCATGTTCCTCTTCTTGTTGGCGAGGGGGTTGACGTTCGCGTCTGGGTTGTGGTTGTCTTTGTCTTCCTTTGTCTTCTGCACCATCCCTTTGCCGGTCATTGTCTCTGTTCCGGAATCGGTTTTGTTGCCCTTCTTGTCGGTTTGGAGGATTATCAGGTCTTTTTATGAACCGTGATAAGGGCCCTGCTTGGATAAGTTCCTCTATCTTATCTTTTAATGCCACACAGTCTTCAGTGTTATGGCCATTACCGCGATGATAGCGTCAATACTTATTAGGGTTTCCTCCTTGTTTTAGGGGAGTGGGTAGTGCCACTTGTACCTCCGTGTTGAAGGCTTCTTCCATGACTGTGGCGTAATTGATCGTCAGGGGAGTATATCTTTCGAACCTGGGCCCTTTTAGAAGGAGTTGTGGCTTGTGTAGCTTTCGTTTCCTGTCGACCTTGTGGGTGTCGACTTTGATGGATATTTCGTGCTTCTCTCGCTTTTGTCCAACCTGTCAGACTTCATTTCTGAACTTCGACATTTCTTCCATCTGTATGTATCCTTTGGCTCGTTCATGTATTTCGTCCATGCTAGAAGGAGGTTTTTTGCATAGACTATCTATGAACTTGTCTGTTCAAAGGGCTAACATCATGGAATGTAGTGCTACCTCGAGATTGAGGTTTCTGATCTTGGCAGTCAAATGTCCAAATCGTTCCATGAAGCTACGGAGAGGCTCATCATTTGCTTGGCGTAGCGTCGCAAGTGCAGCGGAGGTCAGCCTGTGAGTTCGACAAGTCGCATATTGTGCGTTAAATTTTTCGACAAGGGTGTCGAAGCTGTCAATGGACCATTCAGGGAGGTTGCCATACCATGCCAATGCTGCCCCTTTTAAAAATATGACATCGTTGTTTGTGTAAAGGTTTGCTTGCGAGAGGAAGGCATCAAGGTGTTCTTCTGGGTCAGTAGTGCCATCATACCTCTCTAGGTATAGAGGTTTCCAATTGAAAGGAATTTCAACTTCCTTGATGCAATCGACGAGAGGATTGCGCTGTGTGTTATGCCTCTCCGCTCGGTAGCCTTGAGTTGAACTACGAACGTGAGGAGGGTTGACATGTTGTTGAGGATGTAATTCGCCTTGCGTCTGTTCTTTCTGGTGGTAGGGGAGCGTTCATCTCCGTCGAGATGTCTCGCTCTGGCTTCGTGCTGGTCGCGTTCAGCTTTCAGCCTTTCGATTTCTTCCTAGTACTTGCATTCCATCTCCGCCATGCGGTTCAAGTGTTGTTTAATTTTATTTTATACATTGTTTTGCATATATCGATATATTAAAATAAAAATTATATATGAAGTATTTTTATGATTAATTATGTATAAAGTATAGCACATAGGGGTGGATTTTTTTTCTTAAAAAACAAGTAATTTTTTCACTTAATTTATGGGAAGTTTTATAATAATACTATTTTTTATTAAGATAATAATACTATTTTCATATTAGGTGTGTCATACATTCTATTTTTAACTATGATAAATTTAGGAAATTTTTATCATCCATTTTATTTTACAATTTAGAAAATATTACTATATGTATGATTCAGGACATATTTATTGAATTAGTTTTTTTTTTCAACTTTCTTTTTATCAGTTGTTTTGCATATGTCTCAAATGATTGAAGGATTTAAGATATATTAATTGTAACAATTATTTGAGTAGTTTATTTCTAGTCTATGTTATTCATTTATAGAAATAGAAAGGAAAGAAAGGCGAAATAAACATAATGTTATTATGTTTTGAATAATTTTATGTGTTCTTATTTTTATATGCGTGATTTGCTGTCAAAGTACATGCAAAACAAAATAAAAATAAAGATTCTCAAACAAACACTCTGTTTATTCCGTCTACGGGTCAAAAAATTAATACAAGCAAAAACAAAAGAGAAGTACGTAGCTAAAAATTATTTTTTGGTGAAGCTAATATGAGTTAATTTTTACAAATTAACTTAAGTATCAGTTAATTTTAAATTATTTTTTGTTTTATTCTTCTAAAACTATTTAAGAAAATGTTTATCTTATATGCTAAAAGTTATGAAAAATTTAAGCTTAGCAACATTGGGATTTTCGAAGAGTTGGGTTTAATAAAAGCCAGTGCCCATTGAACACGACAAAGCAACACATCTCTATCTAACGAAAAAGACAAGAATCAATACGATCCGAGGCTAAGGTGAGAGACTTATACATGTTTTTCACCCACCGTGGAAAACCCTTGGTGGACCATCGATCCTTTTGTTTTTAAATTAACGTCTCAGTTTCTTCTTCATTTTTTCTTTTGTTATTTCCCCCCTCTTTTGGGCTTTTTCCGAATCACCCTTCTCAACTGAAAAATCTGTTTTAGTTTTCCTCATGTACCAAGAAAAGCTTTTTTTTTTTTTCAGTATTAAGAAAAATATTTAACTAAAAAGTATTTTATTAAATCTTTAATATCAACTTTAAAAAAAATTAAGAATTTTTTATCTAATATTTTATAATCAATTTATCATAATTAAAACATGCACTGCTTTGGCTCTTTTAATTTTGTTAATATATAGTCCCGCTCAAACGTGTTAGAAAAGGTTAGCCCAATTCTCATCGTGCAATAGGTTTCTTAATTTGCTCACTGTTTGTTCTTTGTTTTTAGTTAGTTTCATCACATTCTTTTTGAACAAATAATCACATTCTAAATTAATTTATCTTTTTTATGTGTATATGCCAATCTTTCAGCCATGGAAAGTATAACGAATTGGAAACCACCTAAGCGGCCAAGGTCTCAGATACAAAGAAAGTTTGATGAAGAATTAACTCACGATGAAAAAACAGCACTTGAAGCTCTTGAGAGCATGAAACAAGAAAAAGATCGACAATAAAATCTTTATACCGACAAGAACTACAAACAATCAACGGTGGACTTACATTGTAATCAGGGTGTACCTGCAAATGCGTCTTCCTATTTTGAAAAAAATCACATGTAAATATTTTCATTTTTTATATTTTGTATTTTCTAAGTTTGTATAATTTCTCATTTAATTTATTCTATATATAATAATTATTATTAATTTTTATTTTATTTCTTCAATAGACTACTCTCACTCCACTAAAGTCCTGTACCAGCCACGACAAACAATCTGAAGAATTTGTTGAAGGGTCATCATCCTCATCAAATTACAAATTGAATATTGCTTGTACACTATATCGGGAAGACACTAAAAAAAATTGCAAACAACGTAAGCAATTGCCTCAAGTGGAAACAAAATTTACTGAAGAATTCACAAGGCATGTTCAAATCTTAAACAAGCAATGACAAACCTACATTGTAACAAGGATGTACAAATGCAAGTCCTCAATGTAGTCGTCAGTATACTGTACTGGTTGGATTCAGAAAAATTTATTTATATTCGTACACTTAGAAGAAAAAAAAATTTATAAAGAAAATTTAACTTTGATTTTTTTTTGTAAAAAAAATTTAAATCAACGCTTTATATACAAGGTTATGACTTGATTTTTGTTCGTGAACTAAAATTAACTAATACACTTTTACTTTTGGAGAAATTAAACAAGAGTTAAATGGCATAATTTGATCTTAACTTAGGAAAAAAATCTCAATTCATTTTATCTTTTTTCTATAAATGTTTATGAAAAAATTTATCTAATCAGATTCATAAGGTATAAGTTAACTAACACATGTTTGTCTTGTCATTGGAATTTTTGTAGCAGTACGTCATTCTAATCCAAATTTAAGGTATAAGTTACAAAATGTATCCTTTTGCAAACCTAGGATGTTTTGTTTGCGGGTTTCAATTTGGGTTTTGGGTCTTATTTTTTTATTTGTGTGTTGGTGCTTGGCTATGATGTGACTCATTCGATTTGTGAAAATTGATTGGGCAGGATCTGAGCAGAAAACTGGTGCTGGCTTGCTTATTCTGGTTTTTTGACCAATTTTCAGGTATCCCATTTCTTCAATTTTTAATCTTTCTCCTACGGCTCGCTAATTTGCTTTTGTTCCTCTGGTCAACTGCTTGGGGCTTTTGGTCAATGGTTGCTTCTGATGATCAAATTTTTTTTACATATAAATATCTTTATTCTTTATATTTTACACCCATAATTTTGTAGATTTGAATTTACTACCTCAATTTCTCACTCATTTTAATAATATTTATTTAAATAGACTACTCCCAGTAACTTCTGGTCCTGGATTTGCCATTGTGAACAATCCCAAGAATTTGTTGAAGGATGATGATCATCATCGTTACCAGCACTGGAGGAAGATGATAAAGTTGCAGAAACCCTCATTTCTTTGGTCACAACACACCAAGAGGAGAAACGTAAATCATTGATATATGATCCTTCATATTTGCCACCAATCGAGAACCTCAAAGGCTACATTTTGGAGTGTGGCAAGCCTATTAAGAAGCCATGCAAATAGTGATCTGCAGGCAAATCTTAATAGACTCAATCTCACCAAAAAGCATGTAGAAGAAAACTTCTTGCCCCTATCGAGGAATGGTGAAAATCCTGAAAAAGGAATACCAGCATTTGCCTGTGATTTGCATGGCAATTATTATAGCATGAAGTTCAAGAAGTGAACCAAGTTCTACGTCCTCCACGGTGAGTGGAAAAAATTCTTCCAAATCCATGAGTTGCAAGAACACGATTCTATCATCACCGTGTGGATATTCCGGCATCAATAAGCAATGGATTATGCTTCGCTCTTGGATATAGAAGATCGGAAGCGGGGAAGGAATTGCATATATTAAAAGAGGAGCGGTCACCTCCCAAATCCACTAAGCAGATGCACTAATACAATAAGCAATGTATTTTATCTCTTCTAGATTTCGATTCTGCCCCCCTCTATTGCTACTTTCTACATTTTTTTTTTGTCTACAAAAAGTCCTAAGTAGCATCAATAGATTTTATTTTATATTTTTAATGTTTAGTTAAACTTAAAACATATAAAATATATATAATATTATAATTAATTAATGCTTCATCCATTGTATTCTGTGTTTTTTTTTCTCTTTACTTCATTTGGGTCGTGAATATCATCTTTTTTTTTTTTTTTCTATCTTCAAAGACATTAAGAGATTAAAAATAAAGCAAGTTAAGCAACGTATTTTATATTTTTTAATTTTAATATTTTTTTCCTGTTAAATTTAAAATTCGATAGATAAATTAATTTTAACTATAATAACTAATTCTTATAACGTAGTTGAAGTTTGACCATTCAAATAATTTGTTCTCTTTGAGAAGAAAGAAGTAAATAATTTTACTCTCTCTCAATCTACTCCCATGTCACAAACTTTAAATTTTTTTATCACAAACATGGAAATGTGATGAATAATCTATAAAGAAGAAAGAAATAAATGATTTACAGTTATATTTACTTTCAGAAAATATGTAATATTTTTTATTAAATTAAATTTTAGACAATTATTAATAATTAAAATTAGTCATTTTTTATTGTCGCTGTCATGTCTTAAATTCTTGCCCCCTAATTAAATTTTCTGTTTCTGTCCTCAGAAGAGTGACAAGATTTTCAATCAATAAAAAATTGTAATATTGTTAATTATCTTCACATACATTGTTCAGCCAATTAAGATAGACTCTTTTAGTTAATTTTATTCTTATTTGAATAGTTGTTCCATGTTTCATTAAATGATATTATAGGTTTTGACTTTCTATTAGAGAATTATTACCAGAGTTCTATTCAAGTAAATAAAATGTGTTTTCAGTTGTATAGAGATATTGCTTAAATGACATCAATTCATGCCTAATCAGTGTGATTTTCGTAAAGTTAAAGTTATAACATCCATTTTGCTCGTAGAAAATAATTTAAACATCGATTGACATTTTTTTCATGTACATGGTTAGTGAACAGATGGTATAGTTTATTAGTTAGTTTCTTTTTGTCAATTTTGTGCTCATGTTATATTGAATTCATAGTATAGCCTATTGAATTCTAAAGTTCAAAAGTACCCTGAATTGAGCCCATAAAATCCTAAGAATCTTGACCAAACAAATTACATCAAATCAGTCACATACATTCCAAGCAAAATTGAGCTGAATGTATACAACAAACCTTTGAATAATATAACAGAACACAAATAATTCAGATGCTTCAAAGAAAACTTAACAGTGAGATTGAATAATTACAAGAAATTGATATTTTTTCCTGATTTTGGTTTAGCTAATGCCTACTAGAAAGCTCACAATCACACTACCTAACCAAACCCTATCATGAAAGATGTCTTTATGGGATCTTCTCATGTGACATATGAACCTGTGTCCCTTGGTTGATTACTTAGTCCAATCCTTGGAATCTCGGCATCTACTGGTAATTTTTGTGGGTGGGAATAGGAAGACTTTTCTTCCATATTCATGGCTTTTGAGTTGTTTCCATGTAGACCATTATTACTTCCAATAACTTGCTGAATGGAGTTTGTTGATGATGTAATTGGAGAATGATGTATGTTGAACTCCATGCTCTTGAACATGAGATTTGCAATTATTCTGTCAATATTGTTGGTTTCTGATTCCATTGGTTTCTTGTCCTGAGACCTAAATACAAGTTAACATAATGATATTTGAATCAACCATGGACTAGTACAAAATCATGTTCTAAATACAATATATTGTTAAATGGAATTGTGCCTAACACTACTAGTTTTGACATTGCAATGCAAGCTTCACAAATTGTCAGCTAAAAAACAAAATGAAACATGTAAGCCAAAAACATAAGCAGCAGACTATATATTACTGCTTTGACTAGAAATAATCAGAATGAAATAACAATATGATGTCCAACTCATTATCATGATTCATGCTGAAAACCTTGAAGCAGTGAAATAACAATTTTGTTCATGGAGTAAACATAGGCCAAATTATTCAGCCATCCAGAGAAACAAAGGTCCATAAGATATTATATTTCATCAAGTTCTAGAGATGTGCATTAGTTAAATAAACATTGTAAAGTATCCTTAGCATATTTAGATGTACCTTTACTGTTTTGTCACTAACAATTTTTCATGCATTAGATAAAAATGTGTATGCAGACTGCACACACAGTGCAGACAAGCTTCTAATGACTGATCATAATCATGTACCTCATTTTTTCATTGTGATCTGTATGTGCTATTGCCTTCTGTGTGTTAAGATCTTCATTCTGGTCCAGCATTACAGGTTGTTCTTCAGTGTTTCTAGCAAGACGGTACAGAGCATCTCGGAAGCAAATACGGGTCCTCTCGGTGAACTTGCCATGTGAAACAAAAAGAATTAGGAAAACAAATTATTTCAGTTAATCAGATGCCAGGGATTTGAGTTCTTAGTCACTTCACCTGTCCAATTACCATCTCAAGATCCTTCAGTATGAATTCCTCAACTGATGATGACTGCTCACACATGCCATCATCTCTGCTGCACTGCTCAAATATGTCCAAGACCTTGGCCAGTGGTTCCTTAAAGAAAAATAAATAGATTAGATTACACTGTAAGCCTTGAAAGAAGATCTATTCGTGGCAAGGATTAAATAAAAGATGACCTTAATGCTTATTCAATGGGGTGAAGATTAAATAAAAGAAGAAATTAGTGGAAAAAAAGGTTTCTGTAATCATGAAAAGTGTAGTATTACACACAAGTTCAAATGGATTCTTTAGACACAAACAGGTCGGGTTGAACACTAGCTAATGAAGCAATTGCTTAAAATTTAGAAAAGTTGGAGCCAAAAATATAATATTACAATGATAAGGCATAAGAAAAAAAACCTAACCAACTACACAACAAGTTCCTTGCAAATAACCTAGATATGATAATTGCTTTAGATCCTACTTGCCCTGCACATATACATAGCATGCAAATAACCTAGATCGTCTGGTGACTATGTTGGCTTACATGTGACAATTAATGATATTGGAGCCTAGACTATAATATTTTGAGTTCAAAATGTGTGTGCAAACAATCTGCTAATGATTGATCATGATAAGTATAAAAGATTATCTTTCAAGCCAAATGATATTTTGTCTTAGATTGTTAGACAGAAGGAAATTGCCACCTCTATATCCAGGCAATTCTTTGATTCAGAGTTGCTAGAAACAGACATAGAAGCTGGTATATCTTTCTGCAATATACCTGATGATAACAAGGCATGTATTTTGAGTTACTTTGTTCACCCAAATCATAAATAATGCTTAAAATATATGCTTACAATAAATTAATGTCTAAAATAGAATGATCACCAGGTGCACTGCTGCATTGGTTTTCAAGAGAAATGTTAATGGATTTGTCTAGGTTTTCAACGTCAACACATGGAAGACCTTCAGGTACAGAATCCCTGAAATATGTTAAACAAGTGATGCTGTAACATCAAAAGATATTCTATTTGATTATAATATATATTAACTAAATGATTATGGTAAACCAGTGAAAATTGAATGGCTCTGCTGTGTTATGTTTGTAATGCAAGATGAAAAATAAACCTCCATGATAGAACTATTAAAGGAAATTGGAGCCCTAGCCATGCTATTACAGGTTCAAGTTAAAGGGTATGGAAAACCACAATTATGATTTCTCTTAGTCTGTGTAGGTCCAATGATAAAGATAAATGTGAAGAAGTTCACAATTCAAAAACACCACAGAGCAATTCAATTTGCACTGGACTTCCTACAATTGAGTGTATACTTATGCCAATTTAATTTACTTAAGAATCTACATGATTATCCTAAAAAATCAAGTATCTCAATCCCAGAGATTAAGCTTGTACAAGAAAGTGTCATTCATCGGTTCGAATCTCAGTAGATCTTGAAGCTGGTAATTAGGCTGATCACATGAAAATGCTGTCTGTTGAAAAGATTGCTCAGGCAATCCCCCACATACACTTGAACTGCTAGAATGATCTTTATCATGCAGAGATGGTTCAAGCTCAATTTGATTATTGAATCTTTCTTCAAAGAAATCCATGATAAAAAGATTTTTAGGTGAATTAAAACCTTCAGTTGCACTTATTCCCCAGTTTGACCAGTAGTCTGGTGAAGGATGCCTGTCCAGTAAATCCTGATCTCTGGGAACCAGATAATCATTAATGCCATTCCCATAGTACCAATCCATGATCTAGTATCTGCACATCACATAGGATCAAAGAAAATGAAGATTAACATGTAGAAAATGGCATCTGTGATTGGAATATACATGCAGAATTTGTTGTTGCACATACACAAACACTATTTAATTAACATTAAGAGGAGTATTCCAATATCCTATCTTCCTTCTATATGATATGCATATCAAAATGTCACAGGGGAAAGAAAGCAACATCATCCAATGTCTACATCTACATCCCCTTGTTATGCAAACTTAACTGAACTTGGTTTCTCAGAGAAACAGAGGATAACAAACGTTTCCACTAAAACTGATAGACTCAAGAAATCTCTAATAAAAGTTGAAATAAAACATAAATCAGCAAGAATTTCAACATGATGGTCTTCTAGTTATAGACAAATGCCTTCTTTCTATGGCACTGGCTAGTGAGGATGCCTGTAAAATGCTTTGGTCAAATATAGGGTAAACAAGAAAAGTATGCAGAACAGTATTTTCATCCCCTTTCCGAATTTCTTCTTGAAGCACCAGAAACCACCTCATTTAAGCTCTATATTCATCAAAGATTCAAAATCAAGTACAAAAGAAAGGAGAAAGGAAAAAAAGACATTATATCAAACAAGAAAAGAACAGGAAAACCTCAACAAAATCAGAGAAACTGACTCAAAACTAGTTATGACTTCCATTCACAGTAAACCACAGATTCTTAAACCTACAGAAAATACACATAAATAGCCATCATAATCCAAAATACTAACACTTAAAAAAGTGAAGGAAGCATACCCTATTGATGCTTATCCGCAAAAAGAGAGAAAACCCAGTTTCCAATTGATGAAAACAAATAGAGAATATGGTTACACACCACAAAAGAACACAACTTGAAGTTGGGTTGGTAATCAATTATCAGAGGCGGCTATTGGGAAAGTTTTTATGTGTGTCTAATTGGAAATGGTGAAAACCATTTTTTTTATTATAAAAGAGAGTGAAGAGAAGAGGTTGCAATATGAAATACTATGATGACTAAAGAAGAAGCAAGAGACAGTTGTAAATAAAAAGAGAAAGCAAAAAACATAAGACACGTTATGGGGGTTTGTGGCTGAGGACGTTCTGGTTCCCCAAACGTTTGTGGCTTGAATTGCTCCATCTAAAGCAGCATTTTCATTGGTACATGTGTCAGTACGAGGTTTCGTTTTAAGATTTTCGTGCTTCTTGGGGATCTCTCACCATTTGGCATCTGATGCCATCAAGATTGAAGGCCATCTGCTTTGCCTAGGAATTCGCTTTCCCCTTAGGCCCCTCTACTTCACTAGTTTGCATTAATTATCATATTTTAAGTCGAAATCATACCAAGTTAACTTCAATTTTTATTTTTGATACCGATGAATATCAATATGAGAAAAGTATTGGTGTTATTTATTTAAGGTTTAAATATATTTTTGTTTTTTTAATTTAGTATTTTTTTTGTTTTTATCCTTATAAAATATGTTTATTTTATTTTTTTCTTAAAATATTTTAAATAACATTTTGAATAATAAAAAAATTATTTAAAATACTTTAAAGACAAAAAAATAAAATAAATACATTTGCAAGAATTAGAATGATTTTTTTAATAAAAAATTTAAGAGGAGAGATATTGTTCTTATACATATGAAAAGACTGATTATGGATTTAAATTTATGACTAATAAGTCATTAAGATATAATTTTACCATTTGTGTCAAGTAAAAATAATAATAAAAATACTAAATTACATAAATAAAAATCTATTTTAACTTTATTTAAGGTTTAATTTTCATATACTAGATTGTTATACTCAGTCATTCATATAATTGTTGTGTCATGTGTGTATTTTTCTTCTTGTTAGTCATTTGTCATAATTAATTTGGGAAAGTCTCTTTTGATATATAATCTATTATATTAAATATAATATATATCTAGAATAATATATATATATAATATTATAACAATATAATATATAATAATGATATGTTATTTTTGATGTTTCTGTTTTTTCTTCTTTTTGTTTTTGTTTTTCCGACTCCCTCAAATGTAACTGTTAACGAGTATGTTTGGATATAAAATTAGAAATATTTTTTAGAATTTTACTATTAAAAAAAAACTTTATATTTTCAATAGAAAAACTATATATAACCAACTTCATCTTTGTATCCTATATTTAGATTTTATTTACTTTCTAAATCACACTCACTAAATCTGCTCATTATTTTCTCTTGCAAACACCAGTCATCTTTTTCTAGGAAGGTCTCTAGTTCATTTGAAGTGTTATAAACTTTTTAATATCGTGTTTGATTTTTACATAAAAAAATATATTTTAGATATAAAACAATCATCATCACATGTCAAATTAACACCCATATAAAAAAATCGTATGTAATATTTTGTGATTTTTTTATCAGTTTTAACTGGAAAAAAAACTCTTAACTTTTAAAAAATTAAAATATGTTGAAAAAATAAATTTAGCATTTTTTAAAAAAGAAATAAAATATGTGGTTATACTTGAACAAACATGGAGTGCCAGTGTGTCACCTACTTAAATAAACATTTTTCTGTATATAAAAATTAAATGCAAGTTTAAATTCTAATTTATTATTACGAAATTATTTTAAATAAATCAATATTTTTTAATTTATATTTTTATATTTTTATGTGTTAGTCAAACAATGGTAGCCCAGATAGCAGTTTAGGTGAACGACCACCAAGGATCCATTTTTAGAGGGACATCAATGTTTTTTATTTTTTATAATTTATATAAATATTAAAATAATTTTTATATAATTTTAAAATTGTATAATATATTATAAAAATAAAATAATTCTTAATAGATTTCTTTTAGGGAAAAAATTACTAATTGAAAAATAAAGGAACACTTCAAAATAACCAAGAGGTGGGGTGAATTGGTTGAACATTGACCAATTAAAATTTTAAAATCAGAGTTACTACATGATCTTTATCACATTCAAAAGTTGTTTCAACACCAAGAATCAATATTCAATCAACTTCCCTTTCCAAGAAGAATAGAAAACAGAGTATAGATTTCTGAGCAATGAAATTGATTCACAAACAAAGCAATTAAGAGATGATGAGATTAAGAGAAAGATTAGCCACAAATTTTATACTGGTTCACCTCAAACACTATGAGGCTACATCCAGTTCTTCTACTCAACACTAGAGTAGAGTTCCACTATTGTAAAAATATTATTACAAGCAAATTTACAAGCCTCTCATCATCAATCCTAGATGATGTTCAGAGATCCAAAACCCTATTAGATCCCTAGAGACCAAAACCCACACTGAGAACACTACTCAGCTGTTCTTAGAGAAACACTATCTCTACACTTACAAGAAACCCATTTACAATAGACTAACCTTTACAAAATTCAAAGAACAGATTACACCATCAAAGAATAAGAAAAAATATCACCTGATAAATCAAGAATGAATGCACATGAACGAATTACAGGTTTGATGACAGATTACCAACACATATGCAACCCTTTCCTTATGCTTTGAATGAATCAATGAAGCTTCAATCTTGAAATCAATAACCCATGTGATTTGATGAAGCCACGATGATGTTAGAAACTCAGAAATAGTTACTAATGAAGACTCATAGTGTTTGTGAATGCTTAGAACTCGTATTTCTCAAATTGCACAAAAGTCTCAAACCTCAGCTTAAGAGGTGCTATTTATAACTGATTTTTAACTGATAATAATCGATTAAAAACGCTCCTGTAATCGATTATTTATCATTTGTAATCGATTAAATCAAGATAGTAATCGATTAAAATGTTTAAGATATGACCTGAGTTTCAAGAACGAATCATTTAATCGATTTTTCCGATACGTAATTGATTAAGACAGAGACACATGTTTTTCAAAATAAATCTTGTAATCGATTAAAGCAATATGTAATCGATTAAAATGATCTTGAAGCATTCTGGGTTTTGACAAAGAACAATATAATCGATTATTCCGTGAAGTAATCGATTAAGACAGTTAGCATGTATTTTTCTAAGAATGCATGTTCAGGCAAGTAATCGATTACCAATTTATGTAATCGATTAAGATAAAGAGTTCCATCTTACATACAAAGCCTGAGTAATCGATTAAATCGATATGTAATCGATTACAATAATCATGATTTGTTTTCTTAAGGATACGAAGAACAGAATAATCGATTCCATTGGCTTTGTAATCGATTATTAATATTGCAACTTTATTTTTCCAAAAACATTGCTTCTTAAGTGCCTTTGCAATGAATTGCTTTTACTTAATCATTTAATCTAATGATCCTAAATGAATGATTAATGCATGATGTGCACATTTGAATTATCAGATCATATACTTCCTTTTTACAATTAATCAAATTGGTTCTTCAGGCTTTCCTTTGAACATTTCCTTTGAGCATGTTTAAACGTCCAAAACCTTGAAGCTTGATCTTCATTCCTTGATGCTTGGCTTCACTTGAATCAACAATCTCCCCCTTTTTGGCTTTAAACATGCCAAATCTTTCATTTGATTAAGCCAGGGCACTTGGAGATCTTTGAAAAAGCTATTGTTTGAACAAGCATTATAAACCTGAAAACTTTCAAACAATCTTGCCAAAAACAAGTGTTAAAGCACATGTTGTTCATGAAGCATTCAATCAAGCATTATACTATTGTATTAGGTTTAGTTTTACACATAAACTCCCCCTAAATTCCAGCATTCATTCATATCAATTTCTGAGCAAAAAATTGAATAAAAAATAGGGATAAACAGAGTACATATCAAACTACTCCCCCTTAATCAATTCTCCCCTTATTTGGCTTGTTAAAAGTCAAAAATAATGTGAGCACAACGGATTTTAAATTGGAATTGCATGACTTTATTAATAGGATAACATATGGGGCAGTTACATAATGGAATTTAAGCACTGAGCATAAGGGAAAACAGAACATAACATAGTTCATTACAAATAGAAAGCAGATCAGACAAAATCTAAATCTAATTTATCCTAGAATTCTGCAGAGGCTTGATCATTCATATTAGCCTCAATAGCATTCAACCTTTCCCTAATTTCTTCTAAGGCTCCATGAGTTTCAGCCTTGAAGTCCTCTTGAAGCTTCAGCATTGTGTCCATTTTTTGAATCATTTGTGATTCAAAATTAGAGAAGGCTTGAGGTACAGGCTGTGGTTGTTGTTGTTGTCCCTCATCCTCAGAATCAGCAGCCATCTCTCCTTGCTCAGCAGCACCAATTTGGGCAGCCATTACCCAGCCTTGGGGTGTCTTCCTCATGCCCATCTTGGTAAGATGTGATTCCTTAATTTGACTATTGTAGGCAAGGGTATTATCTATGACTTCATTTTCAACATCTATGTTGAAATGATCAATGAGCCTAGAAATAAACACAGGATAGGGAAATGGGTAATTAACCAACCTTTTTGACTTCATCATGATCTCTTCAAAGATCAAAGCCCAATTAATGGGAATGTGGTTCTTCAGCCCATACACCAACTAGAGATCTTCATCAGTTGCTTGGGCATGGTTGGTTGCTCTTGGGGTTATGATGTATGTAATTAAGTAGTGCAACATCCTATCTTCTGCAGTCATAGGACCTGTGCTAAGTCTGGTCCTAAGCCTCATGTTTGGGTCATGAAGCATGCTCCTATAGGTGTCCATCTTGCTGTAGCCCTCAGGATCTTTGTCAAATCTACGGGCTCCCTCACAAACAATCCCACCTACAGCTTCCCAAATATCAGGGGTGATGTGCATGGTTACCCCTTTTACCTTGGACCTCATATCATCCTGCATTGAGCCCTTCAAGCAGGTGTAAAACACTCTAACTAGATCAGGGTAGAAGGTACCCTTCATCTCTAAAAACCTCTTAAGACTTTGTGACTCTAGATAGGCTGGGAATTGGAATCCTTGCCTTATGAACCAGTCTAACGCTATGTATTTGGGGGTGGCCACAGGCTTAGTGGCATTAAATTGAAGGTAGTTCATCTTATCTGTCTCAGAAGAGAACCAGATATCAAGCCTATTTGCAGGTGGAGGTTGGGGTTGGGGTTGAGGTTGAGGGGGATTGGATGAGGATTCACCATGTCTCCTCTTTGGTTTCCTAACTCTCATGGAAGTAGGCTCAGACATTATGTATGTAGAAAGTGTGGGTTACAGACTAGACACAAGAAAAATGCAGAATTTTTGCAGAAAATGCAGAAGAGAGAAAGAGAATTGGTGCAGTGATTCAAGTCACACAATACACTTTTTATAGGCAAGAGTCAAAGCATAAACGTCCATATTTTCAAAAATTATAGTTGTTGGGACGGTTTAATGACATTGGGTGCTGTTTTAAAACGGATTGGACAGTTTAATTAACCATAAAAATCTGTCAGATTTCAGACAACAACAAGAATAATCGATTATTTCGTAATGTAATCGATTATTCCAGTTCAATTAGGCTTACTGTAAACACGTGGTAATCGATTATTTACATAAGTAATTGATTATATTAAACTTGATCAGAAGTTGAAGATGACCTGTAATCGATTCTTTGCTTAAGTAATCAATTATTTTACAGCTTGAATCAGTTATCCAAGTATCAGGGCCATTGGTAATCGATTATCCCGAGTGGTAATCGATTATTACAGAGTGAGCATCTTTTAATATAGATGGTAATCGATTATGGCTCATAAGTAATCGATTATCCCAGAGAGACGTGCTTGACATTTTGAACTTTTGGACAATGTAATCGATTATCCCGATGTGTAATCGATTATTCTAGAGAAAGGTGTTTTCTTAAAATGTGAAGAATAATCGATTACCATTGGTTTGTAATCGATTACATGATTACAATTTTCGTTCCAGACTTGAGTTTTAATGATTTTAATCAATTAACCCATGGTGTAATCGATTACTACAGAGCATTCATCATATACAGAGTATTTTAGCAGCTTTTTGACAATGATACACACACAAGCATTTTAGGACATATAGGCTTTCACAAATCATACAAACCACAAACAAAACAAGCTAGATAATGTTATTCTCATCAAGGATCCCTAGCATGTTTCTAAGTGTATAAAATCTATCCCTTGAAAGTGGTTTTGTGAAAATATCAGCTAATTGATGATTGGTGTCAATGAAGTCTACCTTTATGTTACCTTTTTGAACTTGATCCCTAAGGAAATGATGCCTTATCTCAATATGCTTTGTTCTTGAGTGCATTATTGGGTTCTTTGATATGTTGATGGCACTAGTATTGTCACATAGTAGAGGAATAGCCTTTAGTTCTACTCCATAGTCAAGCATTTGCTGTTTAAGCCATAAGCTTTGAGCACAATAGCTTCCAGCTGAGATGTATTCAGCTTCAGCAGTGGAAAGTGCTACACATGATTGCTTCTTGCAATGCCATGAGATCAATGAGCTTCCTAGCATATGACAAGTGCCACTTGTGCTTTTCCTATCTAATTTGCAACCTGCAAAGTCAGAATCAGAATAACCAATGATATTTAAAAAAGCACCTTTTGGATACTAAAGACCAGCTCTTGGTGTAGCTTTGAGATATTTCAGAATTCTCTTGACAGCAGTTAGGTGTGATTCCTTAGGATTGACTTGATATCTAGCACACAAACAAACACTGAGCATGATGTCAGGTCTGCTAGCTGTGAAGTATAACAATGATCCAATCATTCCTCTGTACTTTGACTCATCAACTTTCTTCCCACTTTCATCTGTATCAAGGTATGTTGATGTAGCCATAAGAGTTGCAGCATCCTTGCTCTTCTCCATCTCAAATTTCTTGATAATCTCAAGACAATACTTGGATTGGTTGAGAAATGTTCCATTCTTCATTTGTTTTACTTGAAGTCCAAGGAAGAATGTAAGTTCACCCATCATTGACATTTCAAATTCTTTCTGCATAGCTGATGAAAAATCTTTGCATAACTTGTGATTAGTAGAACCAAATATAATATCATCCACATAAATCTGAACCAATAAGAAATCATTGCCAAGCCTTTTGATAAACAAGGTTTTATTAACACTCCCCCTAATAAAAGATTGTTCAAGCAAGAACTTGCTTAACCTTTCATACCATGGCTTAGGGGCTTGTTTCAAACCATAAAGTTCCCTTTTCAGTTTGTAAACATAATTTGGATGTTTAAAATCTTTAAAAACAGGAGGTTGTTCAACATATATGTCCTCCTTAATGTATCCATTTAAAAAAGCACTTTTAACATCCATTTGAAAAAGTTTGAAATCCATGAGGCATGCATATGCAAGTAATAACCTGATTGCTTCCAATCTTGCAACTGGAGCAAAAGTTTCCTCATAGTCAATACCTTCCTCTTGATTGTAGCCTTTAGCCACCAATCTAGCTTTATTTCTGACTATGATTCCACTCTCATGAAGCTTATTTCTGAAAACCCATTTTGTGCCAATGGGTTTAAGAGATGAAGGTCTAGGAACAAGTTCCCAAACTTCATTCCTCTTAAACTGATTGAGCTCTTCATGCATTGCATGCATCCAATGTTCATCATTTAAGGCTTGATCAATATTCTTAGGTTCAATTTGTGAAACAAATGCCATATCACAACATAGGTTCTTTAATGAGAATCTAGTAAATACTCCCTTTGAAACTTCACCTATTATGTTGTCAAGTGATAAGTCTCTAGTTGTTCTCCAATCTTTAGGCATTTGTAAAGGTGTTGTGGGTCTTTCTTCTGTTTGAACTCTTGGTTCTTCAATTTTGGTTGAAGTATTGCTTGTATCAATTAATTCTTCTAGCTGACCTGCATCACCATCTAACTCTTTTTCCTCCTTAGAGGGATTAGTTTCATCACAAATCACATTTACAAATTCTTCAATGCACATTGTTCTCTTATTGAATACTCTATATGCCTTGCTATGCAATAAATATCCAAGGAAGATTACTTCATCAGCCTTAACATCAAATTTTCCAAGTGATTCTTTCCCATTGTTCAGTACAAAACACTTGCTGCCAAAAACTCTTAAATGAGAAATATTTGACTTTCTTCCTTTGTATAGCTCATAAGGTGTTTTCTTTAAAATAGGCCTTATAAGTAATCTATTCAAAGTATAACAGACAGTGCTTACAGCATCAGCCCAAAAATACTTATGTAAATTAGATTCATTAAGAAGTGTTCTAGCTCCTTCCTCAAGAGATCTATTTTTTCTCTCCACAACACCATTTTGTTGGGATGTTCTTAGAGCTGAAAAATTGTGGTTAATTCCATTTTCCTCACAGAACTTTTCAAAGTGTTCATTTTGGAATTCACCACCATGGTCACTTCTTATTGAAACTATTTTACATCCTTTCTCATTTTGAGTAAGCTTGGCCATTTTCCTAAAAGCAAGGAAAGCATCACTCTTGGATTTCAAAAACAGAGTCCAAGCGTATCTAGAGTAATCATCCACAATCACAAGTCCATAATAATTCCCACCTAAATTCATTGTTCTAGAAGGACCAAACAAATCAATGTGAAGTAGTTCAAGTGGTCTAGAGGTGGAAACAATGTTTTTACTTTGAAAAGAATTTTTTACATGTTTCCCCTTTTGACAAGCAATCACAAAGTTTGTCCTTCTCAAATTTGAGTTTGGGTAACCCAATTACGAAATCCTTTCTAATAAGCTTGTTCATGTGATGCATGTTTATGTGACTTGTTCTTCTATGCCACAGCCAAGTTTCATCAACTTTACTTATTAGGCAAGAAGATTTGTGGAATAATTTATGATCAATTGGAAGCACATATATATTACCTTTCCTTTTACCTATATGCAGTACTTCACCATTTTTCTCATCAGAAATTATGCAGCAATCTTTGTTGAAATTAACTTTAAAGCCTTTGTCACACAGCTGACTAATGCTCAGCAAATTATGTTTCAATCCATCTACATACAACACATTCTTGATTTTTGCTTTGATGCTGTCTCCAATATTGCCTTCACCAATAATCTTCCCTTTGTTATTATCACCATAAGTGACATATCCTCCTTTTTTCAAATTCAGATTTGAGAGAAGGGACATGTCTCCAGTCATGTGTCTAGAACATCTACTATCAAGATACCAAGTTGATGTCCTTGCTCTTAGACACACCTACAAAATGTAAATCAGAATTTAATGGAAGGTACCCACTCAAGGTTGGGTCCATAAGGGTTAGCATTTCTTTTTACTTTGGGAATCCAAATGCAATCACCATTAGGCACATAGAATCTCCTAGCATAGCATTTAAATGATGTGTGCCCATTCTTCATACAATAGTTGCAAGTGACAGATTTTGAAGTTTTTCCAAAACCAGAATATTTGTTGACTCTTGAGTTCTTTTGCCACTTTTGATTCTTCTATTTTGGAGGTACAAAAACTGTTTTTCCATATGATTTTGAACCATGTTTATACCCCAAACCAGAAGTATCTCCAGCATACTTTTGCACACTTAACATTTCAGCCAAGTTGCATTTTCCTTTATAAAACTTTCTCAAGAGATCAATCAAATAACTATTATTGGACAAAAGCAACATATACTTTTCACCTTGACTTTGTTTGTACTCATCAAAATCCTTTTGCAGCATATTATACTTGTCAA
>PYAF01004079.1:144334-160724 GCA_007407185.1 Glycine tomentella | reverse complement strand
AATAACTATTATTGGACAAAAGCAACATATACTTTTCACCTTGACTTTGTTTGTACTCATCAAAATCCTTTTGCAGCATATTATACTTGTCAACATTGCTAGAGGAAGAAGCACACACACATCCATTTAATTTGTAACTTGAAACAAGTTTTTCATTTTCTTCTTTCAAGTTGCAAATCTCATTTTGCAATTATGTTATTTTCTCAATATGCCATCTAAGATTTCCTTTGAGCTTGTTATTGGATTTTGCAAGTTTTTGGGCTTCCTCATACATTTCTTGAAAAGCATGAATAGCTTGGTCAAGTTCAGATTTTACCTCACTTCCTTCACTTAGCAAATCATCATCATCTTCATTGATGGTGGAGGTGAAACGCATGTTAGCTTCTTCATTTTCTATAGAAGAATCTGAAGTTGTTGACTCATTGTCCTCCCAAGCTATGTATGCTCTCTTCCCTTTTCCTTCCTTTTTCATCTTGCTCTCAGCTTGTTGCTTCCTCAAGTAGATTGCACATTCAGATTTGATGTGACCCGGTTTGCCACATTCAAAGCATGTGAAATTGTTGTCAATCTTCTTGTTGAGGTTGTTGTTATTGCTGCTGTTTTTGCTTCCTTTGCTGAACCTCTTGTTTTTGTTTTTCCTCAGAAATTTGTTGAACTTCTTCACCACCAAGTTCACATTGTCTTCATCATCCTCTTCACTTGTTTCCTCTTCCTTTTCAGCTTTCAAAGTTGCAGCTTTCAAGGCTATGCTTCTTGTTTTCTTTTCTGCATCTTCACAAGATGTTAATTGAGACATTTCTAATTCATATTCAAGAAGCTTACCAAACAATGCAGCCATAGACATTTTTGACAGGTCTTTGGACTCCTTAATTGCTATGACTTTTGGTTGCCAAGGTCTTGTCAAGCACTTCAATATCTTGATGTTTAGTTCTTCAGTGTCAAATACTTTTCCAAGACCCAATAGGTGATTTACAATGTGTGTAAATCTGGTTTGCAGCTGTGAAATGCTCTCATTTGAATTCATCTTGAACATTTCATACTCATGGATCAAAGCATGATTCCTTGACCTTCGAACTTCCTCTGTTCCTTCATGAGTAATTTCAAGCATCTCCCACATCTCTTTTGCACTGTTGCATCTCACAGTCCTGAAAAATTCATTAGAGGAAAGTGCAGAGGTGATCATATTTTTAGCTTTGAAATCATACTGGGCATTTCTCTGTTCAGCCTCAGTCATCTCATCCCATTCTTTGGGAATCAACTCATTTGCTACAGTTTTCTTTGGAATAAAGGGACCTTTCACAATTGCATTCCATGCCCCTGGGTCATTTGATTGAATAAAGATTTTCATTCTATTTTTCCAAAAACTGAAATGTTCCCCTTCAAACATTGGAGGTCTGTTTAAAGAGGCACCCTTCTTAAAGGTTATTTGTGAAGTATTCATGATTTCTTTTTGAAAGAAAAAGTGATCTTGAGTAATTTACAAGAATCAGCTCTTGATGCCAATTGAAAAATAAAGGAACACTTCAAAACAACCAAGAGGGGGGTGAATTGGTTGAACCTTGGCCAATTAAAATTCTAAAATCAGAGTTACCACAAGATCTTTATCACATTCAAAAGTTGTTTCAACACCAAGAATCAATATTCAATCAACTTCCCTTTCCAAGAAGAATAGAAAACAGAGTATAGATTTCTGAGCAATGAAATTGATTCACAAACAAATCAATTAAGAGATGATGAGATTAAGAGAAAGATTAGCCACAGATTTTATACTGGTTCACATCAAACAATATGAGGCTACATCCAGTTCTTCTACTCAACATTAGAGTAGAGTTCCACTATTGTAAAAATATTCTTACAAGCAAATTTACAAGCCTCTCATCATCAACCCTAGATGATGTTCAGAGATCCAAAACCCTATTAGATTCTTAGAGACCAAAATCCACATTGAGAACACTACTCAGCTGTTCTTAGAGAAACACTATCTCTACACTTGCAAGAAACCCATTTACAATAGACTAACCTTTACAAAATTCAAAGAACAAATTACACCATCAAATAACAAGGAAAAATATCACCTGATAATCCAAGAATGAATGCACATGAACGAATCACAGGTTTGATGATAGATTACCAACACACTAATAGTTAGTCAATTAATGGTGATATTTCCTCTTAATTATCAACGCAAATTATTCATAATTTTAAGGAACAAAATCGACAAGTACAATGTTGAACGCAAAGAGAATAGTATGACATATTATTTTTTTACATTACTATTAACATTAACATAATTAGTTAAACAAAATTCGGTTTCACCAATCATGACAATTGAAACAAAAAAAGGGATGGAAAGGAATTAATAGCCCACAACAAATGTGACATGCCATTGATCTCAAAACTAATCGTGATATCAAATTATTTTTATGTAATGTTATATATTTTCAACGTTATTTATTTTTTTATCAATGTCATCATGTTATCTATATTTTTATGCAGAATGTATTTTAATTGTTACATATTTTTTTCTTAATGTAATTTTTATTGATATTTAATTGAATAATCTTATCTATCGCTTATTTTTAATTATTTTAACTTAATATACAAAATCGAATAGAGTAAACTTTTAATCAATTTTTAATATTTAATATTTTTATACGTAATAATTAATTTTTTTAATTAATTAGTTTATTTAAAAAAAAAATTAAGTGAACGTAAAAAAAAAGCGAGCTTTTAATTTATACAATGTACAAGATGAATATTTATTTTACATAACCAAAATTTATAACAAATAAATATTTTAATATATAAATATATTATAATTAAAATACATAATGTTTTTAAACATGTAAATTATTTTGGACTTATGATTAAAAAATATTATCTTGTGATACAAAATTACTTTTAATGTTTGAGAATTTCTTTTTTAAAAAATATTAAAATTCAATTTAAAATTTAAAATGAAAAGAATACATTAAAAGAAGTATGTTAAATACAAAGCTCCTAAAAAGTGACATTGAAAAAAGAAATCTTAAAAACACTTACATGCAATAATAATCTTCAAAGACACTCATTCAAAAAAAAAAAAGCTGTTAATTCTTGCATTTGAACTTATTAAGATTCCTCATTTTCCTCAAGGAATACAATTATTGTTAGATATAGGGGAGTTTGAAAGGATCAAGATGCTGAGGCTTTTAGAGAAGGAAGTGTTTTAACTTTTACATGTCATTCAATTGAAGACATATGTAATCTTTAAATGTCTAAGCGTTTCATCCTATGATTTATTGCATTGCATAAACATCATTCATTGGCTTGCATTCATGGTTTTCATAAAAGCACATGTTTTGTGAAAAAACTTTAAGTTTTCGTGATTGCATAAAAGCCAAGTGTTCAAGGTTTAAGTTTTGGAAAAACTATTTCGCACTGCTTTAATCGATTACCAGTATATGGTAATTTATTACTTAAGCTTTGATGAACACTTTAATCGATTACATCAATATCGTAATCGATTACACTACACAAATCATAGAACAACTCTTCATGTGATAATCGATTATGATATGGTGGTAATCGATTACTTGACATGTTTTTAAAACAAGACTTCATGTGTTAATTGATTATAAGGTGAATTAATCGATTACTTTGCTCATGAATCTTTTCCAGAAAGTTCAAGATCACTTTAATCGATTAAATATGTTATTAATCGATTACATAAGTGAAATTAATCGATTCCATTCAGTTACTATAATTTTCTATAAATAGCTGTTGGGTCTTTTGAAATAAACAGAAAATTAAACAACGAAAATTTTATAGATTTTCAAAAGCTTTCTGAAGTGAGAAGAGAGACTTTGAGTCACTGAGCTTTTGCCCCACAAATTCTAAATATTCGTGTTACTTTGAAAGATTTCTTTTTGGGCAAGATTCTAAAGAAGTTCTTGGAGAGATTGCTTTGAAATTTATTTTCATTCAACCTGGATCAAGATTGGTAAACCATATGCATTCATATACATTCGATCATCAGGTTATCTCTCTCCATTAAACTTTGTTTGTAATTCGTTTTAGAATTTCAGTCTGTTTGTTACTATTACAATAGGTTTCTTAAGACTTGTCTAGAGTAGGTTTCTCTAGAGGGAAGAGTAGAGAGGAGATTCTTTATGTCTTGATCACTAAGAGTTTAAAGGAGTTAGATTTCTGATCTTAATCTAGGTTTGATTAAAGGTGATTGTAATAAGCTTGTAAGAAAAGAATATTGTGAATAGTGGAACTCTAACTAAGTTGGTTAGAAGAAACTGGATGTAGCTTCTCAAGGGTGAGAAGTGAACCAGTATAAATTTTGGTGTTGAATACTTTCTCTTTATATTTTTTTGCTGTCATTAATTGTCATTCATTTGGATAATCTTTTCAGAATCAACATCAATATATTTTCACTTGTTGCTTTCTTTAAAGTTTGGTATTTGATTGATTGAAAGTTTTCAAAGGTTGTTTGTGATAATATCATTATTACTCTGATTGTTTTAGAAAATTTTAATTGATCAAGAACAATCAATTCACCCCCTCTTGGTTATTGTGTGTTGTTCATATTGTTTTCAATTGGTATCAATAACAGGTTCTTTAGTGTTATTCAAGATCACTATCTTTATTCAAAGAAAATGAATACCACACAAATTATGTAACACCTCGTGTGCACCCGGTGTATTAACATTATTATTATATCAGAATAGTGCAGCAATATCATAAAAGAACAAGAAGCTTCAAACAATATGACGTCATCAAGCGTCATTAATAAAATCAACTGTACAATTCTTACAATATACAAGCTATAATAGTCTCAAAATTGTACAAATATCCCCTCAGGGTACAAAATACAGGCATAATCAAAATCTTGAGCCAACATGCTCATCACTCTATGCCTATGGTTATCAAAGAACTATCCCGACTCAGGCCTCTTGCCTTGGGATTTATCAGCTACTCCTAGATCATCACCTGTAAACATGAGCCCCAACAGGGGTGAGATAATAATCTCAGTAAACTCAGGGTCCTTGGAGGTCTTTCCTCCCCCTGATTTACTTCCATGCATATGTAATATAAAAATTTGCATTACAAGAGCCATCACAGCTCTGCTATAACATATCACATGTATATCATACAAGTGTAACCATATATGTATACACACATCACATGGCTGAGAGATCAGCTATCTCATGGATAGATTCTCTTAAAACTTCGTCCAATGCCTAAGGAAGATCATGTGACAGGTACGTTACCTTTAGGATTTAATCCTGTTGCCTAAAGGAGATCATCTGACAAGTACGTTTCCTCAGGATCCCATTGGATGCCTATTCCGAAGGAAGGTCATCTGGCAGATATATTACCTTAGGACTTAATCTGTTGCCTAAGGTAGATCATCTGACAGGTACATTTCCACAGAAATTCACATTATTCTATTCTACTGGCCAGAGAATTCTTTCAATTACAACACCACACTATCTCATTACTTGACTCATCATCAATCACAGAACACTATCACAATGTTCCTCTTATTATCAATCTAATGATTCAATAAAACAATACACCCAGTCTCAACACACACACACATATATATAGGCAATACAATAACCATCACCCCTTTAGGGTATGGTGGAATACAAGTAAAGGAAAACTCCAAGAACAATGAGCTTACCTGATCTCAGCTCAAAACCGGCCCTCCCGGTTTCGTGGTCACCACCACCCACAATGTAAATCTCACGCCCTACATCAGGCATGTAACAAACAATCAATAACGGTCCTCAACCGTTAGAATGAAAGGAAAACACCATTCCTTTCCATAAAATCCCCTCTATCCTCTATCTTAGGGTTACAAGGGTAAACCACCTTATAGGCGATCTATAGACCCTCAACAGGATCCATTTGGATCCAACCGAGATCATAGAGTCCCTCTTAGACTCTGCATAGGTTCAATTAACGATCTACTAGTTCATAAATCAACAATTGTCCAACATAACCAAAACAGATATACCAACATGTTTTCACCGTTTATTTGGCTTTATGAACAACTTTTGTAAAAACACTTAGGTTCATACATCTCATAATACCCTTCATTTAGCCCACATTCTTCCTACTCATACATATCTCAGAGTCAAAACCAAACTTCATCTAAAGTCATGTTTCAAAGTTCATTCTTTATCGGAACAACCTCATGAGCATACTTTTCTAAAGAACCCAAGCCCAATTCCAGCCCTAACACAAATGGGTTACTATTCATCCTATTACCAATTTCACACATCAATCGGTAAAACGTAAGTTTCTTACCTCAAAACAGTCGAGAAAGGCTAAAAGATCGCTTCTCCAAGCTTTAGTGTCCTTGAATCACCTTCTTTCTCCTCAAAATCCAAGCTTTGTAAAGTTCCCTAGAGAAAGGGATCTCTCTGATTAGTGGATTTCTCTAAGGATTGGGGCTGGAATCTAGCTCATGGAGGAGTTCTAAACAACTTTCTTGAAGGATGGGAACTGTTTAGATGAAGTATGGAGGAGATATGAAGCTTCAAAGTTCAACAATGGCAGCCAACAGTTCTGAGGAAGAAGAAGGGAAGGTTTTTCCCTCAAAAATGGCAAAAATGACCTTTTATAGGCCCACAGCACGAGTCCTGGCGCTACTGGCGCCACTTCTGGCGCTGATCGCGCCAGATTCCAGAGAAAATATGCTTTCTGGAGCACTTTCGGCGCTAACCGCGCCACTTCTGGCACTATTCGCGCCAAAATCCAGTGAAAACGTGTTTTCCAAGGCACTAGTGGTGCTAACGGCGCCATATCTAGCGCTATTCACGCCACAAATCAAGTCATGGCGCTAATGGCGCCGTTTCTGGCGCTAATCGCGCCAAAAATAGTGAAAATTGGCCTTCAGCTACAGTACAACGCTATCAACGCCAGATTTGCTACAGTGCCACGCTATCAGCACCAAATAAAATAATATTTTTTTTGGGAACTTGGGTTATTATAAATTACCTTCAAAGAGGGTGCCTCCTTCAATCGTCCTTCGATGTTTAAAGGAGAGCATTTCAATTTTTGGAAAAACAGAATGCAAATATTCATTCAATCAAATGACCCTGGTGCATGGAATGCAATAGAAAAAAGTCCTTTGATTCCAATAAAAACCGTTGATAATGAAATGATTCCCAAAGAATGGAATGAGATGACAGATGCAGAAAAGAGAGTAGTTCAATACGATTTCAAAGCAAAGAATATGATAACTTATGCATTATCATTTAATGAATTTTTCAGGACTATTAGGTGTAAGAGTGTGAAGGAGATGTGGGAAATGTTGGAAATTACTCATGAAGGTACAAATGAAGTTAGAAGATCAAGGAAGCATGCCTTGATTCATGAGTATGAGATTTTCAAGATGAACACAACTAAAAACATATCTCAACTCCAAACAAGATTCACTCACATTGTAAATCATCTCCTTGGTCTTGGAAAGATATTTGATGTTGAAGAATTAAACATCAAGATCTTGAAATGCCTAACAAGACCATGACAACCAAAGGTTACAACAATCAAGGAGTCTAAAGATCTTTCAAAGATGTCCATGGTTACACTATTTGGTAAGCTACTTGAGTATGAATTAGAAATGTCTCAATTAACACATGCAGAAGATGCAGACAAGAAACAAAAGAGTATTGCCTTGAAAGCTGCATCCTCAAATGTGAAAAAAGAAGAAGACTCAAGTGAAGATGAAGGTGATGAGAATCTGAACCTAATAGTCAAAAGATTCAGCAAATTCATGAAGAAGAACAAGAACATAAAGTTCACAAAGTTCAACAAAAGGAGTGACAACAACAACAACACAACTACAACTACAACTACTTTGAATGTGGTAAGCAAGACCATATTAAATTTGAATGTCTTATATCTTTAAAGAAGAAGTTAGGTGAGAAGAAAGCAAAGAAAGAAGGAAAATCAAAGAAGCCTACATTGCATTGGAAGAAAATGCATCAACAACTTTTGAATCTTCTAGTAAAAATGATGAAGCAAATGTATGTCTAACATTAACAATTGATGGAGATGAAGAATTCTCAAGTGCTGAATCAGAAGTAAATCATGAACTTTATCAACTTATTGATGCTTTTAAAGAAATGCACGAGGAGGCTCAAAAACTTGCAATCTCCAACAATAAGCTAAAAGGTAACCTTAAATGGCATACCACTAAACTTGCTTCAATGCAAGCTGAACTTTGTAACTTGAAAGAAGAAAATGAAAAACTTGTTTCAAGATGCAAAGCTATTGGGTGTGTCTGTGCCTCTTCTTCATCAAATGTAGATAAATGTAAAGCTTTACAAAAAGAGTTTGATGATTTCAAAAGGAGTCAATTTGAAAAATATATGTTATTACTTTCAGAAAATTCTTACTTGGTTGATCTTTTAAAAAGACTTTATAGAGAAAAATGCAGTTTAGATCAAATGCTAAATGTACAAAAGTATGTTGGAGATACATTTGGATTGGGTTACAAACATAGAACAAAACCTTTTGGAAAGACCGAGTTTGTACCTCCTAAATAGATGAATCAAAGAGGTTTTTCAAAAACAAAGTATACCCAAATAACTCATTTTGAAAGAGCATCAAAATTTGTAACTTGCAATTACTGCATGAAGAAAGGTCACACATCTCATAAGTGTTACGCTAGAAGGTTCTATGTGCCTAATGAAGACTGCATTTGGGTTCCAAAGAAAAAGATAAAAATAGCTAACCCCTATGGACCCAACTTTAATTAGGTACATTTTTTGCTACTTAATTTGATTGTTGCATGTGTGTCTTAGAGCTAAATCATTATTATGGTACTTAGACAGTGGATGCTCTAGACACATGACGGAGGACAAGTCCATGCTTACAAATTTGACTTTAAAAGATGGAGGATTTATCACTTATGGAGACAACAATAAAGGCAAAATAATAGGAGAAGGCAATATTGGAGACAACTTTAACAAGATCAGAAATGTACTCTATATTAAAGGTTTAAAGCACAATCTTCTAAGCATAAGTCAGCTATGTGATAAAGGATTTATAATAACCAAGGCTAAAAGAAAAAAAATTCAGGCCTGTCTAGAATCTGGCACGAATAGCACCAGATCCGGCGCCAGTAGCTCCAGAGGGCACTAGAAGACCAATTTTCTCTGGAATCTGGCACGGTTAGCGCCAGAGTGATGCGATTAGAGCCAGGAACACGTCCAGACCTTTGAAATTTGGTGCCAATAGCGCCAGATTGGCGCAATCAGCGCAAGAACGTGAACTTGGCCACTATAAAAGGCCATTTCACGCGTTTTCTGGCCAAAACTTACCCTATCTTCTTCCCTTCTTTTTTTTCCACCATTGTTGATCTTGGGAAGCTCCATAACCACCCATTCCTTGACTAAAACACTTCACTTCCAACATGAAAGTTGAAAGGAACTACTCAATGAGCTAGATTCCAACATCATTTTTTTTTTCTGAAAACTGTAAAATATAGGAACACTTCACACTTAACCAAGAGGGGGGGGGGTGAATTGTTTAGGCTTGGTAATTTAAAAAAATATTCTTGAATTAAAATTAGAGTTTTTCCCTTTTTGGATCTTTATCACTTTTGTAACCAAGAACCCTTATTCAATCCAAAGTTTAACCCAAGATATGTAATAATTCAAGAACTTGGTTGATGACAAGAACTTACAAACAAGAAAGGTAAAATACAGCAAATAAGAAGAATATTAACAGCACACAAAGATTTATACTGGTTCACTTCAAACACTATGAAGCTACATCCAGTTTTCTTCCACTCAACACTAGAATGGAGTTCCACTATTGTAAATTTCAGTTCTTACAAGTTATTACAAAGCCTCTCTTTAGCAACCCTAGATAAAGTTCAAAAATCTAAAACACTATTAGATTCTTAGAGACAACCCATTGAGAACACTACTCAGTAAATCCCTTAGAGAAACCCTATCTCTAGATTACAAGCAAGAAACTCATTTACAATAGACAAATCAAAACAAAACTTAAAACAAAAATACAACTGCAAAGATTAAAGAAAGAAGTCACCTGATGATCCAATGAACAATATGCATATGAATGATCTCACCAGGTATAAGAATGATTGCAGCCTTAGAATATGACTTTCCTTAAGCGTTGACAAAGAAAGAACTTGCTTCACTCAATTCTCAATAACCCATAAGTGTTTGGTGAAAGTAAGAACTCAATGAACCCAGAAAAACCACTACAAGAATGTTTAGAAAGCCTTAGAATGCTCAATGTACGAATTGATCAAGTTGGAAAAAAATAGCTGAGCATGGGTTCTATTTATAACAGGTTTCTAACTGTCAGTAATCGATTACATACGCTTCTGTAATCGATTAATTCACATATGTAATCGATTAAACTGTTCAACAAAAGTTCTGGGTTTGAGAAAGGACGGAATAATCGATTATCCCGTCTTGTAATCGATTAAGACAACAAGCTCCTATTTTTGAAAGACACTATGTAATCGATTATGGATCTTGGTAATCGATTATGTCAGGGAGCTTCATAAAACAATATGTACTATGTAATCGATTACTACATTTGGTAATCGATTAATTCAGTGAAACATGTTAGTCAAGGCATATAATGTAATCGATTACTATTTGTGGTAATCGATTAAGTCAGTGAGATGATATTTCCTATTTAGCCTATGTAATTGATTACTACTTATTGGTAATCGATTAAAGCATTCATTATATCAGTTTATATGAAATTCTAGGTAAAATAATCGATTAATCCGATACGTAATCGATTACATTGTTCTTGAAATTTTTTCCAGAAGGCACAAAGAACAAAATAATCGATTCTTATTATTGAGTAATCGATTAAACCAGCAAGGACATAGTTTTCCAAAAACTTTGATTAAACTTGCTTATTTTACTAAATGCTTGTGTATATTAAAACTTAATTTTGATTAGCTAAATGAATGATATGCATGTTATGCACATGGATCATCAGAAAATACTTCTTCCTTTTACATTAATCATAACTTGATCTCCAAAGCTTCAAAGCATGTTGAAAGCACAAAACCAAGCTTGTATAGACTTTTTAGGATTGTTTTTGTGCTTTTTATTATCCTTTATGAGTTGCATTGTGTATGACTAGGTCCACATCAAGTGAATTCCATTCATTTGATCCTGAGATAGATAGGACATTTCATAGATTAAATAGACAAAACCTTAGGTTAGATGACTTTGATAGTGTAGTTTTAGACAGTAACATAGCATCTTCTGACTTTGATTCTGATTCTACTTCTACTCCTTCTACTTTTACACATCTTGATATCATGGCTGAAAACAACCTAACTCTTAAGGAGTTAGCTACACCTAATATTGTTTACCAACCTTGGTGTATTCAATATCCTAAGACTGAGGTCAGTTATGAGTTGAAATCTGGACTGATCCATTTGCTTCCTAAGTTTCATGGACTTGCTGGTGAAGATCCACATAAACACCTTAAGGAGTTTCATGTGGTGTGTTCCACCATGCGACCCCATGATGTTCATGAGGATTATGTTAAGATGAAGGCATTTCCTTTCTCTTTGGATGGTGTTGCTAAGGACTGGTTGTACCTTAAACCAGACCCTATCACCACTTGTACCTTCCACTTGGACTTATTGAAGATGTGTTGGTGCGAGTTAATAATCTGATCTTCCCAGTGGATTTTTACATTTTGGATATGGAGAATGAGTCTTCCAGCCATGGTTCCACATTGATCCTAGGGAGACCATTCTTGATGACAGCCAGGACTAAAATTGATGTGCATGCAGGAACTCTTTCTATGGAGTTTGGTGATGACATTGTTCAGTTTAATATTTTTGAGGCTATGAGTCATCCTGTAGAGGAGCATTCTGTTTTTCTTCTTAATATCATTGATGTTGCCATAGATAGTGTAGATATTTCTGATTTACTTTCTGATTTTTCTAATCTTTCTTCTGACTTTTCTGACTTTGATCTTGGTTCTTGTAATTGTACTTGTGATGATTCTGCTGCTATGTGTAGTATTTGTGCAGAAATTTCCTCCGCACTTCACTTTGATTGTGTTCCAGGTACATATACAAGTTCTGAGCCTACTATCCCACTTTCCTCAGCTTCTAGTCTTCCCTTACCTTCCACTATTTAGCCCCCTTCCTTGGAGCTGAAGTCTCTACCTGAGCACCTCAAGTATGCATATTTAGATGATGCTCAGAAGCTTCCAATCATCATATCTAGTAGTTTGCCACTGGAGCATGAAGAGAAGTTGATGCATGTCTTGAGAGGCCACAAAAAGGCCATTGGATGGACACTTGCTCACCTTCCTGGAATTAATCCTTCCATCTGCATGCATCAAATACTTTTGGAGGATGATTCTAGACCAGTGAGGCAACCCCAAAGGAGGCTGAATCCCATAATTCTTGATGTGGTGAAGAAGGAAGTGACGAAGCTACTAGCTGCAGGGATCATCTATCCCATCTCAGATAGCACTTGGGTTTCACCTGTCCAAGTGGTTCCTAAGAAGCCGGGTCTCACAGTTGACGAGTTTGCATTGATTACAGGAGACTCAACCAGGCCACTTGCAAGGACCATTTCCCTCTGCCTTTCATTGATCAAGTTTTAGAGAGGTTGGCAGGTAAATCACATTATTGCTTTCTTGATGGTTTTTCTGGTTACATGCAAATCCACATTGCACCAGAGGATCAACATAAGACCACAGTCACTTGTCCATTTGGCACATTTGCTTACACCCGGATGCCTTTTGGCCTATGCAACGCACCTGGCACCTTCCAAAGGTGCATGGTAAGCATCTTTTCTGATTTATTAGAGAGTTGCATGGAGGTGTTTATGGATGATTTCACCGTTTATGGTTCCTCTTTTGATGCATGTTTGGATAGTCTCTCTAGAGTGCTTGACCGATGTATTAGTACTAACCTTGTTCTTAACTTTGAGAAATACCATTTAATGATGCATGAAGGTATAGTCCTAGGACATTTGGTCTCTAGTAGAGGTATTGAGGTCGATAAGGCAAAAATTGATGTGATTTCTCTATTTGCCTTACCCCGCTTCTGTGCTGGAAGTACGTTCTTTTCTTGGACATGCAGGTTTTTACAGGAGATTTATTCAGGATTTCAGTAAGATTGCATTGCCATTGTCTAAGCTTCTCCAAAAGGATGTAGACTTTACATTTGACCAGCCTTGCAAAGAGGCATTTGAGGGATTGAAGAGGAAGCTGACTACCTCTCCCATCATGCAGCTGCCAAATTGGGAGCTTTCCTATGAGCTGATGTGTGATGCCTCTAATTATGCACTTGGGGCTGTGTTGTCACAAAGAGTTGGTAAACTATCCCATGTCATTGCTTATGCTTCACGCACTTTGGATGCAGCCCAAGTTAACTACACCACCACTGAAAAGGAGCTTTTGGCTATTGTTTTTGCTTTAGATAAATTTAGATCTTACTTGCTTTGCTCCCATATCACTGTCTTTACTGACCATGCAGCTTTGAAATACCTGTTGAAGAAGCCTGATGCTAAACCTAGATTGATTAGGTGGATGCTTCTTCTTCAGGAATTTGACATTGAGATTAAGGACAGAAGTGGTGCAGAAAACTTGGTTGCTGATCACTTGAGCAGGATTGAGGGACCTCTTGAGTCCTTTCGCATTCGTGATAATTTTCCTGATGAGCACTTGATGCATTTGCATTCATCACATGTCACACCTTGGTTTGCTGACATTGTTAATTTCCTTATTGCATCTGTTGTTCCACCTAATGCATCTAGGTCCCAAATAGATAAACTTAAGAGTGATGCTAAATATTATGTTTGGGATGATCCTTATTTGTGGAGGTTTGGTAGTGACCAAGTGATCCGAAGGTGTGTGCCTGATCATGAAATTCACTCTATTCTTCAGTTTTGTCATGGCACACCCACCGGAGGTCATTTTGGTCCTCAAAGGACCGCTAGGAAAGTTTTAGACCGTGGGTTCTTTTGGCCCACCTTGTTTAGAGATGCTCATCACTTTACCATCACTTGTGAGCAGTGTTAGAGAGCAGGAGGCACAATTACACATAGACATGAGATGCCTCAGCAACCCATTATTTTTTGTGAGATTTTTGATGTCTGGGGTATTGATTTTATGGGTCCATTTCCTGTTTCTCATGACTTTTCATATATTTTGCTTGCTGTTGATTATGTTTCTAGATGGGTTGAGGCTAAGGCCACCCAAACTAATGATTCTAAAGTTGTTGTGGATTTTGTGAGATCCAACATTTTTTGCAGGTTTGGTGTCCCTAAAGCCATTATCAGTGACCAGGGAAGCCATTTCTGTAACTGATCATTTGCATCCCTGCTTCAGAAGTATGGGGTTGTGCATAGAGTTGCTACAGCTTATCATCCCCAAACTAATGGGCAAGCAGAGGTTTTTAACAGGGAGATCAAGCAAGTGTTACAGAAGGTGGTACAACCAAACAAGAAAGATTGAAGCAAGCTTCTTGAGGATGCTTTATGGGCTCATAGGATCTCTTACCGCACACCTTTGGGGATGTCTCCCTATAGGGTGGTTTTCGGTAAGGCATGCCACCTTCCAGTGGAGATTGAGCACCGTGCTTATTGGGCGGTAAAGAGTTGTAACATGGCATTTGATGAAGCGGGTATGCAAAGGAAGCTTCAGTTGCAAGAGCTTGAGGAGATTCGTTTAGAAGCCTATGAGAACTCCAAGATTTACAAGGAGAAAGTGAAGAAATTCCATGACTCTAGGATTCTTAGAAAGGAATTCCATAGTGGCCAAAAAGTGTTATTGTTTAATTCTCGCCTTAAGCTTATTTCCAGTAAACATCGATCTAGATGGGATGGACCTTTTGTTATTACTAATGGTTTTCCCCATGTTGCAGTTGAGATTAAAAATGAAGCTACCGGCAAATTCTTCAAGGTCAATGGTCACCAACTCAAAGCATTTCATGAGAACCCTCAACTGGAGGAGCAGCTTGTGGAGGACGTCTCTTTGGTCCTGCCAATTTTGTGTGAATGACATTTTGGGGAGTTTCCTTTTCCCTTCTTTTATTTGTTGTCTCTTTGTTGCATTTCTTTGCATGCTTACATTGAGGACAATGTGCATTTCAAGTGGGGGGTGAAGGATCCTAAAATTTTTTGAAACTCTGGTTATTTTCTGTTTTCTGTTTTCTGTCTGTTTACGTTTTGTTGTTGTCTGTTTGTCATTATCTGTTATTTTCTATTTTCTATTTTCTGTTTATTTATCTGTCTATATTCTGTTTGTCTATTTTAGTTTTTGAGTCTGTATGTTTTTGTTGTATGTTTTTGTTGTTTCTGTTTGTTGCTGTTTTTATTGAATTTAGGCATTTTTTCATGTTTTTCATAGGATTTCAAATTTGCATAAATTGTGAGAAATGTTAAAAAGTTGGTTGGATTGAGAGGTTTCATACTTGATGTGAATCATTGTTGCAATTGTTGAAGTGATAAGTAGGCTTGAGAAATAGAATTTAAGATGAATCATGTGTGGTAGAATTATGCCTTGTGAGTTTTTGAGTCTTTGTGGATATGTTGTTTCATGTGTGATTTCACCCTTGTGCTAGATTACTCTATGTTTTGCCTTGCCTATTTTGACACTCCTTGTTGCACATGCTTTGATTGAGATGATTTAGGCCTTTTTTCTTTTAGCCACTAGCCAAATAAACCTATCCTTGTGTTGATATCCATTGTCACCCTCTTTGAGCCTTTAGCGTTTTCATTCTTGTTTAGCTCATTAAAAACTAAAAAATGATGATGGAAAACCATGTTACCCTATCTTTAGGGAGATGAGGGGCTTTGGAATTGTTTTGGGAGTGGGTTTCAAACAAGTGTGGGGTTTTTGTATTTAGTTTTGTTTTGAAAGAAAAGAAAAGAAAAAGAGAAAAGAAAAAGTTCAAATTGTAACGCCTCTCCCTTCTCACTCGTGCTTGATTGATTTTAATTAAAATTTCGTGTCCACTTGGCATTAAAATTAGATTAGTATAAATTTTGCTTGCTGATTTTATGATTCGTAAGTAACGTAAATGATTGTCCTTACCACGGTTTATTTATAATGAGAAGTATAGTTAAATATAACAGTTCGTGTACAGTCATCCAAAATAAAATACAGACCACTAACAACATAGTTCCATACGAATTACATAGCTCCAGAAAGCAGCAACTTCAAAAGATATCATCCATACATCAAGTCACAACACAACATACAATTCATCCAAGCTTCTCCATATCTCAGCTTTCACTGTTCCTCTGCTCGCCCAATTAAATTGGGGTCATCACAGGTGTCAACCACCGACACAACTCGGGTAAGTATTTTAATAAACAGAATTAGATAATTGACAGAAACAGATAAATAA
>PYAF01004079.1:127905-144234 GCA_007407185.1 Glycine tomentella | reverse complement strand
ATTAGTCTAATCAACTATCTAATCCATGTTTACCAAAATACTCCCCATACCTTAGCTTTCTTGATTGAAATTTCAGCAACTTAGTCTTCAACCTCTAGCCTTCTTCACGTGGTCTTGCCTAAGAGTGTTAATCTTTGTTTTGGCTTTATTTTAAGGGAAGGAATAGCTGAAATGGAGGTGCTGGTCGTGCAAGAATCAGTAGCCCCCCCTTGGTCCCACTAATCCCTTTTATATTGTTGGATTCATTTGCTTTGAAGAAAATATCACAAGACTTCATCATTGCCTTGCTTTTACTTGGATTAATTTTATTGGCTATTGAATTAGGACCTAACAAGTGTCTTGTATCAAGAGAATTATATACTTTTCTCTTAGCTTCTTGGTATAGCCGTGCAATTCCAAAATGCTTGGTGCCTTGCCTTTTATTTTTTGGTTAAACCGTGGAGTAGTCTAAGCTTTGGTAGATTTTTGCTTTGTTATGATTACATTACTTTCCATTTGGTCCAATGAGCTTATACTTTACTTGTTAACCGTCCATGTGGTCTTTTTCCACAATCTTCTATAGCTTTCTTTACTCATCCTTGAAGTGCACGGCCATATAGAATTTTTAGGACAAATATGTTTTGTTTTTAGTTTAAACCATAGACTAACTCTTTAGGAATTTTATGCCTTCATTTTTTTTTCTATCCTTAAGTCTTTGATTTGAATAAAAAACCTTTTCTTGAATTTAGAAAACCTTAATTCTACTTGCTTCTTTAAGAATAAAATTCTAAAATTAGTTAGAAACTATCTTAAGTTTTAGCAATATTCAAGAAGTTGTTACACCACTTCTTTTAATGGTTTTATCTAATTTTCTTATTGGTTTACCTTATATTTGATTAGTAAAATATTTAGATCACCTATCAAAGAATCCATTGTTCCTATACTTAAGAGGAAATTCCCTAGGTTTTGTCTTTCCTTTCTCTGGGTTTTTATGAGACCTAGATTAATTTATATTCAATTCTTTTTGACATAACTTTTAAAATTTCTAAAAATTCTATCTTATAGTATTTCTTTATTAACAACATCAATAACTTCTTATCTAGATTCATTCTATATTTTTATCAGTGCTTTCAGGTCCTTACTACAGCTATATAACCTCATCAAAGCTAAAATGGTATATTGGTCATTCGGATAAATGTTCAGGGGCATTTTAGTCATTTACCCTAGGGACCTAACTGTCATTCTTGAAATTGTCCAAGGATATTTTGGTAATTTCTCTCCTAGGGATACCTTGGTCATTTCCAGAATTATTCAGGGCAAAATTATCATTTTTATCCTAGGGACTTAAACATCATTTCTGAATTTGTTCAAGGGCGTTTTTGGCATTTGGCCCTAACTGCTCGACTGCTTTTCATTAACGTTTTACTTGTAATAGTTGCCTATAATTCTTAATTTTTCGGGGTGTTACACAAATAGTAAAAGTTTAAAGAAAAGAAAAAAAGAAAAAAATTGTGTATAAACAAAGAAAAAGAAGTTCAAAAAAATAAATAAATAAATATGCAATAAAAGTTGTTATAATTCATTTTCATCTTTGTAAATTCTTTTAAATTTCATCTTATTGTTTCTACCCTTCATTTATCTTGTTGGCTTGCTCCCCATTGTCCCTATTTTCTCTTAAGTTCTAGCCTAAATATCCTTTTCTTATCCACCTTTTCCTAAGCCATTCACTACAAGCTAATAAAGTCCTTTTAATCTTTTGAGCATGTGTATTTCAAGTTGAATGAATGAGAGATTTGTCAATGCTTGGATGTGCTAGTTGCATGTGGTGTTTGAGTGTAAATACAAACCATACACATCATGTGAGGTTGAGTGCCACCCTTTGAGAGAATTCTATCACCTTGGTGCATTCTTAATCCTAAACTTAACTACTTTTTCACTTTGTACTTTGTGATCATGTTTTCATGGATTGTTTGTTACCTCAATATTATTCTTCCATCTTTCCATCTCTCACTTTTGAGCATTGTTGTGATCTATTGAAAAATATGTGTGCCTTGTTCATACCCTTTCTTTAAATTTTTGGTTTACTTTAGTTTGAATTTTTCTCTTAGTCTTTCTTTTAGTTTTGCCCAGGAGTGCAAAAGTTTAAGTGTGGGGTATTTTCATAGAGTGCTTTTAGTTAAATATTTTTCTATCTTTCTTAGCTTATTTGACCTCTTTTGGACTTTTATTTTTTCATTCTAATTCAGTTTTTGGCCTAGGCAAGTAAGTGGGCTTAATTGCTAATTGTTGCGTATTTTCGGATTTTTGCTCACTTGACGTATCTGACTTGTGCATGGCCTATAGAGTGCTACTGATCTTCGAATGAAGCATTCTAGGAGTCCCTGGAAAGATAACGAGAAGATCTACAAGTTTGCTAGAAATAACCCAAGGCCAATTCTATCATTTGGAGTGTCATTTTAAGCTTCTAAATTAGCACCTCTGCACTTACAATTTTGGGCTACGAATTGGACTTTTAGTGGTTTAAATAGTGAATAATTAGATTGTTGGGTTTGTTTATGACCCATTTTATTTTCAGAACTTAGTCACTACATATATTAGTGACTTTATTGAAACTTGGACAACACACTTTACAATTCAATAAACAAGTTTTATATTTCTTTTCTTTAATTTTTAGAATCAAAAGCTTGTTCTTCATTTTCTCTCAAGTGTTCTTCATTGTTCTTCATCTTCTTCATTTTCATCTTGCTATCCTTCCATTTTTCTGCACTCATTTCATGGGGCTTTCTGTAACACCCCGGACGTGTTATCATTAATAATATCATAAGCGCGCTATCAGCATCACCTAGACGCAATGCGGAAGCGAAAGAATCGTTTTTCTTGATTACATTATGTATGGAATATAAAACGCATTACACATGTTCTAAAACATACCCTTGCTGATCCAGATAAACATACATAACACAACAGGCAGGACACAAAACAATACAGAGATAATCAGGAGGAAAACATACTCTTATACAACATCATCATCTGTACATATACATGCTCAAAAACAAGACCACAATCGGTCTCATATAAATATGTACAGTACTATGGGTGTACACACACCCTATAACTCCACAGAGACCAAAGACCAGCTTCAACTCTTGAAGCTCTGCTCGATCTTCTCCTACTGCAGCTCTCTCTCCAGCCTGACAGCTCCACCAGGGCCTCCTGCCCTAAGGTCACTCCTCTGCTCCAGAAGAAGCACCTGAAAACCACAAACCCCACACAGGGTGAGACAAACGTCTCAGTAAACTCAGGGTTCTGGAAATCTTCCCTAACCCTGGTTCATCACCAAGCATAAACACAACATATAAACAGAGCTGAGGAACTCATCCTAGCTCACACATACAAAGACTAGGACATCATCCTAGCTTACACACTTCCCAGCCATCTGGGTCCATAACAGGATGCTCTCAGCATCAGAGGTATTCCACCTCATCATGGCTCTCTCAGCCATCTCACAGAGATCAAAGCCATCATCATGGCATCAGTATCTCATCTTGGCTCTCATAGCCTGTCTCACAGAGGTACCTAGCATAACATATCATACACCCGTGGTTAAACACTGCAGAATAGGAGGAATAGCCATCTCCTATATCAGTGTCCAATAATAGGAGGAATAGCAGTCTCCTATATCAATGTCCAGTAATAGGAGGAATAGTCGTCTCCTATATCAATATATCAGAGTAGGAGGAATTGCCATCTCCAGGGAGGAATTGCCATCTCCCACATTAGTGTAACTGAATAGGAGGAATAGCCATCTCCTATCATCTGCCTGGGCATAGCCCTCCAGGACTTTCAGAAACACTTGCCTGGGAATAGCCGTCCAGGACTTCATAAACACTGCCTGGGAATAGCCGTCCAGGACTTCATAAACACTGCCTGGGGAATAGCCTTCCAGGACTTCATAAACACTGCCTAGGAATAGCCGTCCAGGACTTCATAAACACTGCCTAGGAATAGCCGTCCAGGACTTCATAAACACTGCTTGGGAATAGCCGTCCAGGACTTCATAAACTTTGCCTAAGGAGGAACATCCTCACAGTTCCATCTGTCCTTAGGACTTAGGTGGAGAGCAGTGGCACCTCCCAAGGAATCTCAGCTATTCCAGGGAGTCCTCAAACTCTTCCTTTGGCTAGGGAACCTCAACTAGCCTGATACTCATCCAGTATCCTCTAGGTTCCATCACAGACCATCTCATGATCTGCGTTCACTCAAAAGGCCCACGGCCTCACACCTGCCATATCAGGTGTCTCAATACCCTCACACTATCTGAGTGTCTATCCTAGGGTTCATCATATATCATCTTTCTAGAACGGTCTGAGTTCCACTCTAAGTACCGTTCTTATAGCCCTTCAGGCTTCCAACACATAAAATATCAAATAACAGGTCACATAGACCTTCTCCTCAACTGCATGCATATACATACATATACAATTAAAACATAGCATGCAATCTTCACCCCACTTGGGTGACAAACCAAAATAAGGGGAAACCCCAGAACGATGAGCTTACCTGGCTAGCCGTGCCTCACAGCTCGAGCCTCCACTGATGGTCTGCTCCTCTGACACCCACTGTGTCAAGCCCTACCAAGGCATACAATTACATATTACAGACCATTCAAGCATACAAACATGCCTAAGCTCATCAAGCAGTCATCCACTACTGCATCTGGAAAAGGAACCATAGTCCTTCCCATCAACCCAGGTCCTCTACCTAAGGTTCATCAGGCTTATCCTCTACAAGCCTTTCTATAGACCCTCAGTGGTCTATCTCAAATCCATCCATGGCCTCAGAGTCATTCCAGACTCAAACCAAGCCAACAACAGTGAGCCTCAAAGCTCTCTCAACCCAAACTCTCAGGGTTTCTCAGGGCTTGAACGGTTCACATCACAGAACACCGTTACCATGGCCCTCTCAGGCACCACAAGCCCGTCTGTAAGGCTCTGGCATGTCTCATATCAAGTGACTCAGTCCAAGTCACACATGCCCTCACCTAGAGCCAAAACCAACAGCCACCAATTCACAAACTGAAAGCTAATCCTTCCTCCTCACATCATTCTAAACACTTCTCTCAACTGGACCCAGAGCTAATTCTAGCCCTATCACAGATGGGTCACTATTCACAGGAAACCCCCAAATCCAAAATCAAACGGAGAAACTCGAGTTTCTTACCTCAGAATCGATGAGGAAGGCCTCTGGGCTGCTCTCCCGAGCCCTGGTGCCGCTGAACCACCGCCGTTCCTCGCCAAACTCGAGCTTTCATCCACCTCTCTGGAGGTTCCTCAGAATATAGAGGTTTTGGTGAAAGGGAGGAAGGATTCTCGCTCTCACTTGGTTTCTAGAGGGATTAAAGGGTTTAGGAAGCGTTTAGGGTCATCAAGCAAGGTCATGGGAGCTTGGGAAGCTCTCCCATGGCTGCTTGAAGCTCTGAGGAAGAAGAAAACGTTTTTCTTCTCCTCCAAAATGCGACCCCCTTTAAATATAGTCTGCACCGATCTTCCCGCGCTATCCGCGCCAGGTCACGCGCTACTCGCGCCAGCTACAGACCGTGGCGCCATCAGCGCCACTCCCCGCGCTACCCGCGCCACATGCAAAACTAGCCTATGTACCCCCGGTAGTACATAGGCTTGTTTTTATCTCTGCTAAAAGATTCCCAGCGCTATCAGCGCCGCTTCCACGCCAATAGCGTGAACAAGCCGAACCAATGGCGCGATCCGCGCCACACTCCTAACCCAGTTGGCGCCCCCAGCGCCAACTTTGACGCTTCAAGCGTGGACCTCCAGAGAATCTCGCCCTGCCAGCGCGACCCTGGCGCCCCAGGCGCCACATTCCAGGTAGTCTGGCGCCATCCGCGCCAACTTTGGCGCTAACCGCGCCGCACCCTGTTCAGGGTTTTCTACTGAAGGATCCCAGCGCCATTAGCGCGGGATCTGGCGCCACCCGCGCCACAGAGAGGGTCCTTACACTTTCCTTGGTGATCATCATGGAAGGCTAAATCACTAATCAATCAAAGGATCTAACTCAAGCAAGAGAAGAATTGGAGTTCCGGTTCGGTATTTCGAATTCTACTTGAATATTCACCTTCTTCTTCTTCAATTTCTATTATGTTTTCATGATTATGGATGCATTTAAGATTGAAAGTGAGTTAGGATTATGGATTCATGTCCTAATTTCAAATGATAATCACAAGTTTAATTGAATGATAGTTCAGGTAGGGTTGTGGTTGTGGTTTCAATTAATTTAGGAGTAGAATTGAACTGCTTCTGTTGAGATTGAATGGATGTTCATGATAGAATCAATTTATGGGAATGATGATAATTCAAATTGCTTGGGTTGGTGAATTGGATTGATACTTTTTAATCTGTTTTATTTTACTCCTTGATAATCTTATTAATTTCTGCATTGTTCTTTAATTTTAGTTTGTGTTCTTGCATGTTTTACTTTGCGCATACCAACTGTTCGACAAATTCCCCCCTTATTATTACCAATGATTTGAAGCTAGAACCATATTGATCGTGTCTCTGAGTCGACCTAGGTTAGCTCTGTGCTACAGAATTAGCTTAGTAAAATTGTTTTTGATGCATTTCGACAAAGCAATATCAGGTAGCTCCCAATTGGATGGCACGAGTGTGAGTTCTGGCCTCACACTGGGGACTAAGAGTCCCGATGCTAATGATGATGCATCTTTGGCGAGCGTAGTACCGTAGATACATATTAGAGCTAGAGAATGTCTATGTGTTGTTGTGAAGACCAGGAGGCCTGGTGGTGTTTGTAATGCCTTTGATGTTGTGTATCACGGAAGTGAGCCAGTGGGAGGAGAGGCCTCCAAGAACCCTGAGCTTACTGAGATTGTATCTCACCCCGTGTGTGGGGATTATATTTTGCAGGTGATGCATCTGACAGAGATAATGGATTCAGGGGGAGCTACTTAAAGAATGCAAAGGAATTGTGATTCAAGCATGGGTTTTGAGCTTTCAACATGCAATGGATGCCTTGAAGTTTAATTAGTGTGAAATGTGTAAGAGATAAACAATTCTGGTATTCAAGTGCATTGCATTCATATTAATATATAATTAAATTAATTGGGTTCATAAAAATCACAAGGCTTTAGTTATCTGACTAAGTTTTTAATTTGATTCAAAGTGTTTTTGGAAAAATGCATTTTATACTGTTGTAATCGATTACCTTAAAGACTTAATCGATTATTTTGTTCTTAGTCTATTTTGGAAAAGCTTTCAAGAACAATGTAATCGATTACCTATCGGAATAATCGATTGTTTGATCTTTGTTTTCATATAAACTGCCTTGTTGAACATTTTAATCGATTATTAATGGGTAATAATCGATTAAATAGCTATATATGATTTTAAGCTGTGCTGGGATAATCGATTATCAAGGTATTGTAATCGATTACACAGGCTTATGTTGAAAAAGCTATCTTCCTGCTTTAATCGATTACCGTTTCTAGTAATCGATTACACTATGCATTTGAAAATTGTAAGTTTGTATTAGATAATTGATTACCACATTTCGTAATCGATTACACAGTGTATTTGGAATGCTCAGGCTCCTACTTTAATTGATTACCAAAGTTCATAATCGATTACATAGTGCATTTTGATATTTTGAAGTTTTCTGTCATAATCGATTACAGGACGGAATAATCGATTATTTGGCTCATTGAGAAAATCCTGAAATGCTTATGAACGATTTAATCGATTACATTCTTGATTTAATCAATTACATATGCAAACTAATCAATTATTTGGCGCGTTTAATCAATTACAGGCAGTTACAAAAGCTGTTATAAATAGGATTGATGCTCAGCTGCTTTTCTAACTTTGTGGAACATTAACCATGCATATTTTCTGAGCTTAAACAGTCTTGTGAGCATTCTAAAGTGTTTTCTAAGAGTTTAATTATTTCTTGCTCCATTGTGCTTTGATCATGTGTGTTTGAGTCATTCTTGGAGCTTGAAACCATTTCAAGATTAAGGAAAGTTGTGCTAATTAATTTGTAATCATTCAACCTGACCTGGTAACTTCATTTTGCATTGCATACATTGGATCATCAGGTTGTTTCTCTCCTTAATCTAATTATAATTTTTGTTTTGGATTTTGTTTGTAATTTGACTATTGTAATTGGCTTCTTGCTTGAAACTAGAGATGGGGTTCTCTAGGTGGAAGAACTGAGTAGTGTTCTCAGGTTCTTGTCTCTTAGAATCTAATAGGGTTTTAGATTTCTGTACTTTATCTAGAGTTGATAAAGGGAGACATTTTAATTGATTGTAAGAACTGAAAATTATAATAGTGGAACTCTAACCTAGTGTTAGTTGGAAGAAAACTGGATATAGCTTCTAGTGTTGAAGTGAACCAGTATAAATTTGATTGTGTCTTGCTTCTTTATCCTTTAACTCATTATATTCATTGTGTTCTTGATTAAATTGCTTGACCAACAAAGTTAGTTTTGATCCATTGAATTCCTTAGGGCTGAGCTACTTGATTGAATAAGGTTTCTTGGTTTTGAAAAGTGATAAAGATCCTAGGCACTCTGATTTTGATTAAAGAAATTTTTAATTTACCAAGGTTTAACCAATGCACCCCCTTCTTGGTTAAGTGTGAGATATTCATATTCTTTACACCCCAGTAGGCACAGACACTGGATAACTGCTTGGGCAGTATTTTGAGAACACTGTGGCTCACTGTTTTATGTTTATGATGTTATTTTGTTCCCTTTTGTGAGGATGTGATCTGTGAGATCATGGCATTGGGCGCCTATTCTTTTGTATAGCCACAATGATTGATTTTTTGTTGTATATATATATATATACATATATATATATATATATATATATATATATATCTTGAGAGATATTGATACATGTTGAGAGAGGACAGGGTATCTGATACCTTCTGGTTTTGTACAATCATTGTTGAGATACATTTACTAAGATATATGTATATGGCTCATTCGGTCCTCTAGTTGTATGATGCGAGTATTTTACCATACATAATGTAAGGATGATATTGTTGATGACGTTTGATGACGTCATTTTGTTTTTGCTTCTGAATTATTAGTTTAATTAATTGTTGCGCTTAACGATCATAGTTGAATGTTAATGAACTGGATGCATACGGGGCGTTACAAGATTAACGATATCCTTTAATAATAATTGTTGCTTGATATGTGATGATCAATCCGGTGAGGTGATCCATGTAGGAAAAAGAAAGGGTAACATCTATCACTCTATATAGAACATGCATTCATCCATAATATTAATTACCTTGTTAGTAAGATTGATGAATCATGATTGTGACATAGGAGAGCTAGTCACATTAACATGCATCACATGAACAAACTAATTAGAAAAGACTTAGTCATTGGTTTACCTAAACTTAAGTTTGAAAAGGACAAACTATGTGATGCTTGTCAAAAGGGGAAACAAATCAAGATCTCTTTTCAAAATAAAAACTTTGTTTCCACCTCAAGACTGCTTGAATTGCTTCACATGGATTTGTTTGGTCCTTCTAGAACTATGAGTTTAGGAGGCAATTACTATGGGCTTGTGATAGTTTATGACTATTCCTGATGCACATGGACTTTGTTTTTAAAATCCAAGAGTGATTCTTTCATTGCATCCAGAAAATTAGCCAACCTTGTTTAAAATGAAAAATAAAGCTCTTCATGGATTAAAGCAAGCTCCTAGGTCCTGGTATGAAAAATTGAGCAACTTCTTACTTAGCCAATCCTTCATAAGAGGACAAGTGGATAAAACATTGTTCATCAAGAAATCTGTCAATGATATCTTATTGATTCAAGTATATGTTGATGATATTGTTTTTGGATCAACTAATCAATTTTTGTGCAAAGAATTCTCAATCTCTATGCATAATGAATTTGAAATGTCTATGATGAGAGAATTAACATCCTTTCTTGGACTTAAAGTGAAGCAAATGAAGAATGAGACATTTTCTTCTATGTCACAGTCATGATTGATGAATCATGACTGTGACATAGGAGAGCTAGTCACATTAACATGCATCACATGAACAAGCTTATTAGAAAAGACTTAGTAATTGGTTTACCTAAACTTAAGTTTGAAAAGGACAAACTATGTGATGCTTGTCAAAAGGGGAAACAAACCAATATCACTTTTCAAAATAAAAACTTTGTTTCCACCTCAAGACCCCTTGAATTGCTTCACGTGGATTTGTTTGGTCCTTCTAGAACTATGAGCTTAAGAGACAATTACTATGAGGTTGTGATAGTTGATGACTATTCTAGATTCACATGGACTTTGTTTTTAAAATCCAAGAGTGATGCTTTCATTGCATTCGGAAAATTAGCCAACCTTGTTTAAAATGAAAAATAAAGTTCTTCATGGATTAAAGCAAGCACCTAGGTCCTGATATGAAAGATTGAGCATCTTCTTGCTTAGTCAATCCTTCATAAGAGGACAAGTGGATAAAACATTGTTCATCAAGAAATCTATCAATGATATCTTATTGGTTCAAATATATGTTGATGATATTGTTTTTGGATCAACTAATCAATTATTGTGCAAAGAATTCTCAATCTCTATGCATAATGAATTTGAAATGTCTATGATGAGAGAATTAACATTCTTTCTTGGACTTAAAGTGAAGCAAATGAAGAATGAGACATTTTCTCCTATGTCACATTAACATGCATCAAATGAACAAGCTTATTAGAAAAGACTTAGTCATTGGTTTACCTAAACTTAAGTTTGAAAAGGACAAACTATGTGATGCTCGTCAAAAGGGGAAACAAACCAATATCTCTTTTCAAAATAAAAACTTTGTTTCCACCTCAAGACCCCTTAAATTGCTTCACGTGGATTTGTTTGGTCCTTCTAGAACTATGAGCTTAGGAGACAATTACTATGAGCTTGTGATAGTTGATGACTATTCTAGATTCACATGGACGTTGTTTTTAAAATCCAAGAGTGATGCTTTCATTGCATTCAGAAAATTAGCCAACCTTGTTTAAAATGAAAAAGAAAGTTCTTCATGGATTAAAGCAAGCACCTAGGTCCTGATATGAAAGATTGAGCAACTTCTTGCTTAGTCAATCCTTCATAAGAGGAAAAGTGGATAAAACATTGTTCATCAAGAAATCTGTCAATGATATCTTATTGGTTCAAATATATGTTGATGATATTGTTTTTGGATCAACTAATCAATCCTTGTGCAAAGAATTCTCAATCTCTATGCATAATGAATTTGAAATGTCTATGATGAGAGAATTAACATTCTCTCTTGGACTTCAAGTGAAGCAAATGAAGAATGAGACATTTCTCAGTCAAACAAAGTACTGCAATGAATTGATCAAGAAATTTGACATGGAGAAAATCAAAGATGCTACAAGTCCTATGACAACCTCAACTTACCTTGATTCAGGTGAAAAAGGTAAGAAGGTTGATGAGTCAAACTATAGAGGGATTATTGGATCATTATTGTACTTGACTGCAAGTAGACTAGATATAATGTTGAGTCTGTGCTTGTGTGCTAGATATCAAGCTAATCCTAAAGAATCGCACATCTCTACAGTCAAGAGAATCATCAAATATCTTAAATCAACTCCAAGAGTTGGTCTTTGGTATCCCAAAGGTGCATTACTGAATTTAATTGGATACTCATATTCTAATTTTGTAGGATGCAAATTTGACAGGAAACGCACTAGTGGAACATGCCACTTATTAGGAAGTTCACTAATCTCATGGTTGCAAGAAACAATCTTGCATTGCTCTATCAACTACTGAAGCTGAGTACATAGCTGTTGGGAGTTGTTGTGCTCAAAGTTTGTGACTAAAGCAACAATTACAAGCCTTTGGTGTAGAATTGAAAGAAATTCCTTTGCTATGTAACAACACAAGTGCAATCAACTTGTCAAAGAATCTAGTCATGCACTCAAGGACAAAGCATATAGAGATCAAACATCACTTTTTAAGAGATCACATTCAAAAGGGTAATTGCATAATTGAGTTTATTGACACACAAAATCAATTAGCTGATATTTTTACCAAACCACTTGCTAGAGATAGATTCTATGCTCTTAGGAACATGCTAGGAATTCTTGATGAATCTAATCTTTGCTAGCATGCTTTTGATGTTCCTAACTACATGCAATACTACTCATAAATTGATTATGCATCACATATGACAAAAATTCAAAATCTAATGAGTGACACTATTCACTCTACATAATTTGTCTATTTTAATCGATTACTATACGTATCAATCGATTATTTGAGGTTTAAAGACAATTTAGAGTAAAAAACTCTCTAGAGTAATCGATTAATATCCATATTAATCGATTACTTGGTACTTAAAATGAATTTCAAAATGAAAATCTCTCTGGAGTAATCGATTACGTTGCGAATTAATCGATTACTTGGTGTTCAAATGCAATTCAGAGACAAAAACTCTTTGGATTTATCGATTACCCTGTATTTTAATCAATTATTTAATGCCTAGAAGCTATTTGCAAATTCAAAACCCTCTAGAGTAATCGATTACCCCTTCGTATTAATCGATTACACCTTGTTCATAATCATATTCTGTCCTGGAATAATCGATTACTAAGCTTCAGTAATCAATTATCTATGACGTTTCTACAAATCTGCACAATTTTGAAAAATCATAACTGACTTCTTATCTCTAATTCAAATTCAAAAATCTAGTTCAGTGTATCCAGACACCCTTGGAACTTGAGATAGTTGTTACAGGTCTTCAAAATTCAAATTTTAAACTTGAAAATTCTCTATAAATTCAGACTTTCTCAAGCTATAATCTTCACACCTGAAAATCTCTTTCTCTCTTAAGCAAACTGAGTTAATCTTTGTGCTCTGCCTCTTTCTCTCTTAACCTAAACCTCTACCCATTCCTTCCTTCTAAACTCACCATGTCTAACTCATCTGCCTCAAAGAGAACTAAAACCAGCAAGAGGAAAGTTGGAGAATCCTCTAATGCTGCTGTGAATAGGCTCAATACCTGGTTCACCTCTGAATTTGAGAGAAATAATTACATGCAGTTTAATGCAACCAAGCTGGTCATACCTCCCAAATATCTAGAGCTTGACTGGTTTGTGAATAAGGCATTTGAATTCCTTGCAATGCTAGAAGCTCAAGGGCTGAAAAAGCTGCTTAAGACGAAGGACACTTTCTACCCTGAGTTGGTAAAAGTGTTTTACACTTGTGCCAAGGCAAGCATGGATGGCGTCCTTCGTTCCCAAGTGAATGGAGTTGCCATGGAGATTGATGACATAGTGTGGAATGATGTGACTGGCATCTCCTATGAAGGAGTAAGAAGGTTTGAGAAGAATTTGGAGGGTACTCTAAGATGGACACATACATAGGTATGTTGCTGAATCCTTAAGCTAGAATAAAGACCAGATTGAAGGTTGGAAACATGACTGGGGAGGATAGGCTGCTGCACTACATCATCACCTATATATCCTCACCCCTAGGTCTACTAATCATGCACAAATCACAGATGATGATTTGCAACTGGTGTATCGCATGAAGATTGGAACTCAGATTAATTAGGTTCTAGTCCTTGGGGAGACCATGATGAAGTCTAAGAGGCTTCTTAGCTATCAATTCCCCTATGTTGTTTTAGTCTCAAGATTTATTGACTATTTTGGGATTGATGTGTCTAATGAGATTGTTGACAACACCACTAAAATCACCAACCTCATCTCTACTAAACATCTCACTAAGTTGGGGTTGATGAAGATTCTGAATGGATGGATAATGACTGGAGAACAAGCTCCACAAGGAGGTACAGATGAGGAGCAAGAAGTTGAGGAAAGAGATTCTGAAGCTGGCCCTGCTGAACAACAGTGGAACCCTTTTGAATCCTTGATGATTCAAAAGATGGATGTGATGATAGCCTTGCATCATGAACATTCAGCTGATGTTTATTCCTCCTTAGAAGAGATTACCTCTACTAGGCTAGAGAACATAGAGACTAGAATGGCTCTTAAAGATTTTGATAATCTCTGGATTAGTGGATGGATTCTCTTGCTTCTAGTTGTGTTGTTTGCTTTCCCTTATGTTCAACAACTGTCTTCTTATGTTCACCTTATGTTTCTGCATCTTTCCATTAATGAATAAAATGTTGTTTTATGTTATTTACATCTTTGCTTATTTCATTATAACTAGAACATTTTGTCTTTGATAACCCAAAAGGGGGAGAAAAATGAACATATATACAATGAACATATGAAGGATGCTGATGGACGATCAATGCAAGCTAAAGAGCTAGGACTCAAGTATTTCAAGATCATATCCAATCTAACTTGTATTTCTTGGAAAAGCAAGAAGAAGCTAAAAGAAGCCCACAAAAGTAGTGGAAATGCAAAAGAAGTGTTATCTGTTTTAACATATTAAAAGCATCCTGTAATAGATTAAAAGCATCTTTTCTGATACATGTAATCGATTAAATCAGCCTGAAAAATGAAAGTATCTCTGTTTTAATCGATTACATGTCGAATTAGTCGATTATTTTGATCCTAAATCTGTTTCCAGAAAGGATTAGAGCAAAATAATCGATTACCAAACCAAGTAATCGATTATTTAGGTTAAATAATCGATTACATGGTCAAAATAATTGATTAAACTAGAAGTTTATGCAGAAACGCGATTTTGTGAAGCCAAAGGTCGTTTTAAACAAAGCTTGCACTACAAGCTACATTTGGGCTTCATTTCAATTTGCATTTTACTTACATTTAGGGTCATTTAGATTGTAATTTTGTGGGCTATATAAACCACACCAAAACTTTTTGTAAGAACTTTTGATTCAATTAATACAATTCTGAAATTGTTTAGAGGGTTTCTCTCTTGTTCTTATTCAAGAATCTTCTTGTTTCTTATCAATGGCTTCTCTGCTATTGTGGTGATTCTTGCAAGACTTATTGGAATTCCTATTCCATGGTGTCATTCCAATTCATTCCTATTCTTCTTCCACAATCCATTTCTACAAATTAGAAATCTCTTAAAAAAGTCTTAAATTCTGTGAAAGTGTAGAATTCTCCATTTTTTGGAGTTTGCTTGAAGATTGGGTTTCATTGCAAGGAAGATTTGGGAAACCTAATGTCTATTGGTTGTAGACATTACATCATGTGGTATCTAGAGCCTAATCCTTGTGGAGTTCTTCTTCAACTTCAGTTTTAAAAGTTCTTCAAAGGTAAAATTTGCACCAAACCCAAAAATGAAAATTCCATTTCAATTCTTTGTTTCTTGTTGTTTTCTTCTAATTCTTGGTGGTTTGGACTTGTTGTGTGTTCAGCCACAAAACCTTAGTGTGTTCTTCAAGTTCCATCTCATTTCATGTTCTTCATTTTTCTTGATATTTTCCTAATTTTCTAGTCTTGATTCTTATCAATTTTTGTTTGTAGTGTTTTTTTGTGTTGTATGACCACTTGTTTTGATTCTACTCTCATGCCTAAATTGAATTGAGTTGTTAGAAACAAATTTTACAATTGTTATACATCATATTTTAGTGATTCATTGAATTTATTTAGGAATTTGTGAACTTGTGCAAAAGAAAAGCAAAAGCAAAAAGAAAAATACATCAAATAGTATCATATTGTTACAGCCAAATACATTATTGAGTAGTGGCTGGAAAAGGTGAAAGAAAAACATAATTTAGAAGCAAAGTTACAAAATTACAAGTTTTAAAAGTTCCTTTGAACAACAAAATCAAATGAACTTGTATAACATGCAAATTGGATGAAATGTGGCTTCTAGCAATTGAATTTACTTGGCATATCCTTCTTGTGCAATGTGGTACAACCTATAGTATTCCTTGAGTTGTCTCATAAATTCCAATTAGAGTTGTGCTTTTCTAATTTTTTTTTCTTTTGTTGCTTGTCTCTTAAATTTCCAAGGTTTTGTCTTAGAGTTTTCTTGTTCTTTGGACTCTTGAGTCTAGCCTAGAATCATTTCCTATTTCACTCTAGTAAAGAAGCTTGATTTGATTAGAAGTTTTTGTTTAATAACTATAGAGAGGAATAAGAGTGGGAAAAGGCAAGAGAGAACATTATAGAAAAAGCCTAGAAAGTGTGCAAACACTTAGAGTGTGGAAATGAGGCTTTGTCACCTAAGACTTCTAGGTTGATGGAAGCTTTGACCAAAAAGATGGAAGACTTCAAAATGGAAGTACATGCAAGGCTTGAAGAGATTCAAAAGAAGCCTCAAAGAAGGGGTAGTCCAAATGGTAGTGTGGATGGAGAGGCTCATAATAATAGGAGGGTAAGTGACTATGCTTCCTCTCATGG
>PYAF01004079.1:95974-119274 GCA_007407185.1 Glycine tomentella | reverse complement strand
CCCCCCCCCCCCCCCCCCCCCCCCCCCAAAAAAAAAATATTGCTTGGGATAGCACATATGTACAATTTAAGACCAAACAAGTATCAAATGAGCTAAATAAGTAATTATATAGAAATGCATGATACTTTTTATTTTCATTTGTATCAATGCACTTACGTACGCATATGCAATGTAAAATTGTGTCTTAGTGACTTATTGGTCATGAGTTCGTATCCAGAAACAGTCTTTGCATATGCAAGGGTCAGGCGTACAATATCCTTTCCCCTTACCTGCGCATAGCGTGGAGCCTCCGGACAATGGGGTACGTAGTTTTTAGTTTTTTTAGTATCAATGCACTTACATATTAAAAAAAGGCATTTTCATTTTAGAAGGCATGGGAGCGGTCATTTCTTGTTGGATAAAATGATTTTCACCATTTTTCCCAAAAAAATCATTATATACAAATAATATTTGATTTCGACACAATTACATACAGTTCACAAAACGACCACTTCAGCTATTTTAGAATTACAAGATAACCAGTTGGAAACTATAGCCAAAGATAACAAACTGACATTATCCTTGGCCTTGCAGTGATTGCTAAATTATTGAAGACTTGATTACCAAAATGGAATAAAAAATTCAGTACAGTAAACAATGTCCGGCAAAACATCCACATATATGCCAAAAAGCACCAACCTGAAGAATAGCAGAACAGGTAACTAAATCTTGAGAGTCCACAACATCAACTATAGGAATTCGGGCAGCATCTATGACAAGCTCCTTCCCAATGCAAGACATGTCAAAATCACACACATTTTCCCAAAAAGGAAGACTTGTGGCTCCTTTTCCAAATCCTGCAACAAACTAGAAGAGAAACTGGAGTAATTAATATATACTACATAAACTTACAGTACAGACAATCCTTGAGGATTGGTAGTCTGAAAACAAAATAGCTGACAAGTGGACAGAGGGACTGACTCACAATAGTTTCTGTGTCAGGAAGAATGGCACCACCAGGCTTCAACCACCGCTCTCGTGCATAAAGCACTGAACCAAGCATGGATTCATACAGCAGGCAATATCCCATCCATTCACTTAGCAATACATCAACACTGTGAGGTTGAACTTCAACTGTTTTATCAATCTCTTCAACCATACCATGAAACACTTCTATGACTCCCTTTTGGAAGCCATCAACTCCATTTTGGCTTTTACTCAGCAAAAGACCATTAATTATCTTTTGCAACCTAAATTAAAAAAAAAAATGGAGAAGAAAATGAACACAGAACTAGACATGTAATTGAAGTGGTAATTATAGAAGCTAAATAGCAGAAAACCTATACCTGAGATGCTACTGCTGCCATCTTGGCACTAGCCTCGACTGCAATAACCCTTGAAGCACCAGCTTTTGCTGAAAATAGGCTAAAGAACAAATAATGTCACAAGCTTACAAACGACAGAGCAATCAGATATGGTAGGCAAATATGTAGCCTCCCCAAAAATAACTTATATGCAGAGATCGATAAAATCAGGAATATGCACTTAATAACAGCCATATGCATCATAACCACTACTGCCAAAAAAATGAACAAACAGAAAGAGCTCACAAGTAGCCTATCAATTTGAGGAAGCATATGGATAATGGAACATGATTAATGGCTTCTACTACTACCATGCATTAAGTGAAGATGAAATATTCAATATTCAGAAGAAAAAAGGGCCATGAAGAGAACTAATTCACTTAGAAACTACTTATGCATATGCAGGGTATTATATACAGATTATTATCCTACATACAGGACCACCAAGCATGCATCAACTAATTTCATCTAAGAAGGGTCTAGGGGGAGATAGAAGTGCACAGCCTTACCTTCACAGGTGGAGAGGTTATTTCTAGGATTTGAACTAGTGGAAGATGCACGTTATGTGCTGTGGGGGCAATTGCCACCACCAGATTTTTTTTTATTTGTTAATGTATATAAAAAAAAAAAATTGCCCCCATAAAAAATTATATATTGTCCACATTGGATTTTTTTAAAACCAAAAGCCCAAACAAACATAAGACATTCAATACAAAAACTACATGCTCAAGCCCAAACCATTTAACTCAATTCTCATTGTTACAATGTTAGAACTGGACCAGAAACGCAAGAAAGAAGAAAGTGAATATTATTGATGAATTCACAGTTACACAGAATTGAGTGTCTTCGAGGTACTCAACCTCCAACTAGTACATTCCTACCCTTCCCTTCTCTTTCTCCTCTATTTATATCCTTCTCCCTTAGTAACTAACTGACAGTTGTTTCAGTTAGTTAACTAACACTCAGTCCCTACTAACAGCTTATAACCGAATCACTACTTAACTTTCCTTCTATTATATACCTGCCCCCATCTATTCTTGTATCTATCAATACCCTCCCCTTCAAGATGGACCTTGTCCCCAAGGTCCAAGTGAGGAAAAATATTGCTGATCTCTTCCCAACTCTCCCAGCTATCTTCATGATGTGGGAGTCCTTGCCATTTAATGAGCACTTCCTGCTTCCCTGCTTCCCTCCTTCTGTCATTCTTGTTTTCATAATCTGCTCTGCTTGTACTTGCAGTTCTAAATTTTCATTCAAAACCTTGGGTAAGGGCTGAACTACACAGGTTGGCTTAATAGCTTTCTTAAGCAAAGATACATGGAATACAGGATGGATTCTGCTATCCTCTGGTAGCTCCAGCTTATAAGCTACTTCTCCTATTTTCTGAATCACTTTATAAGGATCGTAGAACCTTGGGCTTAATTTTTCATTTGGCTTCTTTGCCAAGGACTTCATTCTATAGGGCTGTAATTTTAAAAATGCCCAATCTCCTTCTTTAAATTCTACTTCTCTTCTATGTTTATCAGCATACTTTTTCATCTGTTCCTGAGCTTTTACCAAATTCATCTTCAATTCCCGAATTAGTTCATCTCGTCTCTGCTCAAATTATTAATCTCTTCTATCTTAGAAAGTAAATCTGTTCCTTTAAGTAACAGTAGAGGTTCCTGCCCATACAAAGCTGGGAAAGGGGACATCTTTGTTGATTTGTTGTAATTAGTATTAAACCAAAACTCAGCCCAAGCTAACATATCAGGCCACTGTTTTGGCTTAGTACCAGTTAAGCACCTTAAGTAAACTTCCAGACATCTTTTTACCACTTCTGATTGCCCATCAGTCTGAGGATGATATGCAGTACTCATCTTCAGCTGTGTGCCTGCTTGCTTAAACAGCTCCTTCCAAAACTGACTCATGAACAAGCTATCCCTGTCTAACACTAGAATTTGGGAACCCATGCAATCTGACCACTTCCTTTATGAAAACCTCAGCAATTTCCTTGGCAGTATAAGGATGAGATAGTGGTAAAAAATGAGCATATTTTGTTAATCTATCTACTACTACTAAAATAGTGTCCTTGCCTTTTGCCTTAGACAAACCACCAATGAAATCTAAAGATATATCAGTCCAAACCTTAGTAGGGATAGGCAAAGGCTGTAATAACCCTGCTGGAGATAAAGTGCTTGACTTATTCCTCTGACAGATTTCACACTCAGCCACATATTGCCTCACATCCTTCTTCATACCATGCCAAAATACCACACCAGCTACCCTCTTCAATGTCCTAAAGAACCCAGAATGTCCTCCTACAGGTGAATCATGCAGCTCTTTCAAAATTACAGGAATTCTAGATGAATTCCTAGCCAGTACCAACCTGCCCTTGTAATACAATCTTCCCCCTTTTATAGCATATCCTGCCATCTCTATTGATTTAGTTAACAGCCCTTTGTATATTTCAAAAACTTGTTGATCATTCTGCAACTCCTTCTCCCAATCCCCCCAGTCTTCCTGCTGCACTACTGAAATGGCAGTGAAAGCAAATTGCCTTGAAAGTGCATCAGCTACTACATTCTCCCTTCCAGGCCTGTATTGGATTTCAAATTCATATCCAATCAGTTTAGTAGCCCATTTAAACTGGTCTTCATTCAAAAGCTTCTGCTCATTCAGAAATTTTAAACTTTTCTGGTCTGTTTTAATGATAAATTTCCTTCCTAGCAAGTAGTGTTTCCATTTCTTGACTGCCAGCACTACAGCCATTAATTCCCTTTCATACACTGACTTGAGTTGACTTCTCTCCGACAAAGCTTTGCTCCAAAAGGCTAGGGGTTTTCCTTCTTGTAGTAACACTGCCCCTAACCCAGTTCCAGATGCATCTGTTTCTAACACACAGCTTAGAGAAATCCGGAACTTTCAAAATAGGCAGTTCTTTCATGGCTGTCTTTAACTGTTCAAAAGCAAAATCAGCTTCCTCTCCCCACTTTAAAGCATTTTTCTTTAATAAAGCATTTAATGGCTGAGCTATCTTCCCATAATTTTTTACAAATCTTCTATAATAACCAGTCAGCCCTAAAAACCCTTTCAGCCCCTTAACATCTTTAGGTTTAGGCCACTTGGACATTGCTTCTAACTTGTTTTTATCAGCTTCCACCCCTCTACCAGAAATAATATGCCCTACATATTCCAATGATCTCTACCCAAAGCTGCATTTTTTTCTATTCACATATAACTCCTGTTGCTGTAAGACTTGCAACACAGCTCTAACATCCATATTATGTGCTTCCAGAGTATCACTGTATATGAGAATGTCATCAAAGAACACCAATACAAATTGCCTTAAGAATGGTCTCATTACCTCATTCATAAGGGCTTGGAAAGTAGCAAAAGCATTGGTTAGCCCAAAAGGCATAACCAATAACTCATAATGTCCTTCATGAGTCCTAAAAGTTGTTTTCTGCACATCCTCTTCTTTCATCCTAATTTGGTGATATCCAGCCTTAAGGTCCAACTTTGAAAACCACTCAGCCCCCCCAATCTCATCCAACAATTCTTTTATTATAGGCATGGGAAACCTATCAGATACAGTGATTTTGTTCAGCATTCTGTAATCAACACAAAACCTCCAGCTTCCATCTTTTTTCTTCACCAATATTACAGGACTAGCATATGGACTAATGTTTGTCCTAATAATCCCTGCTGCCAACATATCTCTCACCAACTTTTCTATTTCATCTTTCTGATAATATGGATATTTATAGGGTCTCAAATTTGGTATCCTATTCCCAGGCTGAATGTTGATACAATGATCTTTACTTCTATGAGGTGGCAAACTGTGAGGTGTCTGGAAAACTTTGTTGATTTGAGGGGGAGTTACTTGAAGCATAAAGAGATTTGAAGACAAGGAAGTGTTTTGGACTTTCAACATGTTTGAAGAATTGAAGAAAGGCTTGTGATCAAATATAAAAGGAAGGAAATTTTCTGATGATCCAAGTCATTGCATTCATATCATTCATAAGCTTAAGAATTAAATCACAAGGCATTAGGAAATTGTTTTGAATCTTGAAATAAACTAGTGTTTTTGGTTAATTTAAGCAAAGAATCGATTATTTTGTTCTTGATGCTTTTTGGAAAATTCTCAAGAACAGTTTAATCGATTACACTATCGGATTAATCGATTATTTTAACTTAGAATAAACATAATCTGCCTTAGTGACCTTTTTAATCGATTACTACTGATCTGTAATCGATTACATTACTCATACAAATTATATATCACTCTGGCTTAATCGATTACTACTTATTGTAATCGATTATTTAGTTCAATGCATGATTTTCATAATGTCTGCTTTAATCGATTACCATTCATTGTAATCGATTACAAAGTACAAACATGTTTTTCATAATGTTTGCTTTAATCGATTACCATTTATTGTAATCGATTACATAGTACAAATACATTTTTCATTGTGCCTGGTTTAATCGATTACACGTCGGGATAATCGATTAAATTGCTCGTTGTAGTTACCCAAAATCATTATGAACACTTTAATCGATTACAGGAGCATGTGTAATCGATTACATATGCTAAATAATCGATTACAGGAGCGCATTTAATCGATTACAGGTGGTTACAAAAATCTTTATAAATTGAACCCATGCTCAGCTGTTTTCCTAACTTGAGTGATTCGTATTTTGAGCATTCTAAGGCATTCTAAACATTCACAAAGTGATTTTTCTGGGTTCTTAAGTTCTTGCTTCGATTGAAATTCATATGGGTCTTAAGGATTGAGTGAAGCAAGATTTTCTTTTCAAAGTTTAAGGAAAGGCATGTTCTGAGTTTGTTGTTTGCATTCAACCTGGTAAATTCATTCTTATGCATATCATCCTTGGATCATCAGGTGATTTCTTTCCTTACTCTTTGAGTTTGTAATTCTTTGTTGAAACTTGTATTTTATTTTCTATTGTAAATGGATTTCTTGCATGAAACTAGAGATAGTGTTTCTCGAGGGGTTGCTGAGTAGTGTTCTCAGTTTGGGTTTGGCTTCTAAGGATCTAATAGTGTTTTAGACTTCTGAACTTTATCTAGGGTTGTTAAAGAGAAGCTTGTATTTTCTTGTAAGAATATTATTTGCAATAGTGGAATTCTACTCTAGTGTTGAGTAGAATAAAACTGATATAACTTCATAGTGTTTGAAGTGAACCAGTATAATTCTTTGTGTTCATTTATTTTATGCATATTTGATTGTCTCCTTTGTGATTTCTTATTTACTACTTGGTTCTTGAAGCATTACATCTCTTGGGTTGATCTTTGGATAAAGGTTCTTGATTACTAAAGTCATAAAGATCCATAAAGGGAAAAACTCTGATTTTGTTCAATAAATTTTTAAATTACCAAGCCTAACCAATTCACCCTCCCTCTTGGTTAAGTGTGAAGTGTTCCTATATTTTACAAACCTCACTGAATTGCTCCAATGTTTCAACTATACATACAGGAATCTGCCCTCCTTCTTCATTGATTTCTACAGCTTTCAATTCGACTAAAAAACCCTGATCTTCCTTCAGCAACACCCCCTGAATGGCTTTTAAACTAATGGCAGCCCTAATTAATTCTGGTTCAGCCTTCAAGCTTATTTCTTTTTCTCCCACCTTAACAGTCAATGTTAATTTTTCAAAATTAGCTCTTACCTCGCCCAAGCCATTCCACTCCTAACACCAAGTCTGCCCCACCTAACTCAAACAGATAACAATCTTGCATAATATCCAATCCAGGCAGCTTAATCACCAAGCTTTTACACAGTCCTTGACATCTCACCTTGTGCCCATCACCCACTTCTACAGAATAAGGGTTAGTTTTGGTCACCTCCAATTTCAATTCCTGCACCAACTGTGTTGAAATAAAGTTGTGAGTAGCTCCACAATCTATCAAGATCACCACCCTTCTATTCTTCAGCTGGCCCCACAATTTGAGGGCTCTCTTTGTGGTAAATCCCTCAATACTGTGTAAACATAGTTGATACAGCTCCTCCTTTTCTTCCTGTAATTCCTCTTCCTCCTCTTCCTCCATCACCATCAATCTTAACTGCTTGTTTTTACACACGTGTGTAGGGTGGTACTTCTCTTCACAGGTGAACCACTCCCCCTTCCTCATTTTTTCATTTACCTCCATTGGTGACAGCTTATGAAAGGTTCTTTTTCCCTTCCAACCCTCACTGCCAGATTTATTTGCCATTCCAACCTCAGCCCCCTTTCCACCTACATTGGATCCCTCTTTCCAACTCTTTTGTCCCCAAAAGCTAGGTTTCTGTACAAATAATCCTTTCCCATTATCTCTGGGCAGTTTGGCCAAAACTCTTATTTTTTCTTCCACCTGTCTTGCCTTCCCCATAACCTCCATTAAATTTCATGGGGTCATGCAACCTCACTTCTGCACTTATTTCTTCTTTCAGACCCTTCAAGAAAACTTCTACCAAAATTCCCTCATCCAGGCCCTTTATGGTACCTACCAGCTTCTCAAATTGACTCACAAACTCCTGCACTGTTTCGTCTTGTTTCAAGGCTAATAAATTCTGAAATGGGTTTCCTACCATGGATCCTTGGAACCGCTGGGTGATTGCCGCGACAAATCCTTCCCAAGATTGGTTGGGATTGCGTTGTTCCCACCATTGGAACCACCCTAGAGCTTCTCCCTCCAAAGCGACCAGCACCACTTCCATTCGCTCTTCATCGACCACTTCTTGCAACCTGAAGTAACGCTCAATTCTGGCCAGTCACCCAAACACGTCTTCCCCTCCAAAAATCGGAATCTCCACGCTTCTCCATCGCGACCTACCTTCACGCTCATTCCTCTGCGCGGTCTTGTTCGATTCGCCGTCACACGCGTCGCCTGCCCTCGCCGATTTCTCCATCGCCATGGCTAATTGCTGCACCATAGCCTCCATCGAACCAAATCGCGATTCCAACAGCTCGCGAGTATCGTCAATTGCGTTCTACATTGCGTCGATTCTGGCTTCCATTTTGTTGTTATTCTTCGAACCCATTCACCCCCCCGGCCCCGGAATCTGGAGCTCTGATATCAATTGTTAGAACTGGACCAGAAACGCAAGAAAGAAGAAAGTGAATATTATTGATGAATTCACAGTTACACAGAATTGAGTGTCTTCGAGGTACTCAACCTCCAACTAGTACATTCCTACCCTTCCCTTCTCTTTCTCCTCTATTTATATACTTCTCCTTAGTAACTAACTGACAGTTGTTACAGTTAGTTAACTAACACTCAGTCCCTACTAACAGCTTATAACCAAATCACTACTTAACTTTCCTTCTATTATATACCTGCCCCCACCTATTCTTGTATCTATCATACAATAACCAAAAAATAAAAATAAAAAAACACCACACACTCCATAGAGCACACCGTTTCATGTAACATCCCAAAAATAATCCAATAATTATTTAGATAAAGATGATCTAAATATATCTTTTAGTAAAGGAAAAAATACATTAAATTGTTATAATTTTTGAAAAGATATTAGTATAATAATATATTAGATTGGATAAAGATAATAAAAATAAGAGATAAAGAAAGATTGATCAAACAAATCTCTAAAGATATAATTTCAAATTACGTGCAACGCTTATATAAGAATATGACAGTTCTTTTTCCTATAATCACACAAATAAATCGTCTCTCTTGGCATTAGTGAGCTGCTCAAGAATTCAGAAGAAACAAGAAAGAAGAGAAATTCCGTTGAGGCAAACATAACGAAGAACTCAAATTACTTGCTTCAAGAGGTAAGTAAAACATGTAACTTTTCAAAACATCCATGGTATAATTCTTTTAAGAGCATTTTTCTTTTACTGTGTTCTTGATATAAAAAATCAAGATTAATGGTGTTTTAGTGTTGATTATTTTAATGAAGGGTGTCAAATTTCACACACTAAATTAGTAACTTATCACACACGTTTGATTACAATGTGAATCGTCCCTCACTCCCTCTAATCCGCTCGATTCTCAAAATGGCCAAACACCACAGTCTCTCACCCTAAATCAGTTTGTCACTCACTTACATTTTTTTATTCATTTTTCCTAAATCTAATTAGATTTAATTCCTAAACTTATCAAGTTATTCACGTTCACGGAATCACGATGGTCTCACTCATGGACGTGTGTGCTGTGCGTTGGTAACATTGCGGTTTTTGTGCAGTTGCGGTTTTTGCAAAATTGCGGTAAGACTTTTATAAAAGAAAAGTCTTTTACTCTTTTCAAATTTTTAATATAAATTATTGATGAGGTTTAACATAATGTAGGGGTTTTATTTGTAAACAATAGGGAGATTAACTTTATTCTATCCTTTTTTTTACCTTAATTAGCTTTATTTTTTTTTTTTTTGTAGTGTGCTAAAAATGAAGAGATTTTTAAAATGGGATTCCACAACACCATCAGAGTCATCTGCGAAAAAAAGATTCTTTGAATTTGATTTGGGAAATCTTCCTGCTGATCCAGGAGAGAGAAAACAAATATCATATTATCATCCTAATAATTGGGATAACATCCAAAGAGCTTCTTTGCAAAAAGGACCTTGTCAACCAAGAGAGCATGATTTTCCAAAACGACAATTTGGGACTCTATTTTGAAAGTTTAATCCTGATTGGTTTTCGGAATTTAGCAATTGGTTGGAATATAGTGTATCAAAAGATGCTGCATTTTGTTTGTATTGTTATCTTATGAAATTGGTTTTTGGAATTTAGCTTATTTGTATTTTGAAACTTTGGATTTCTTTTATAATGATGTTATATATTTTGTAGTACCTTGTGATATTTTACTTTTGTGAAAATATTAGAAATTATTTCTTGCCCCCACTAAGAAAAATTTCTAGATCCACCACTGATTTGGACACAACAACAAACTTACCATTGCACCAAGGCTCACCCTCAATGATGACAAGATGAAAAGGGAAGGTATGTTTTTTATGTCATAGGCAAGAGGTAAGCTTAGGAGGCTAAGCCCCCTAAGAGGAAACTTTTTCGTGGAGACAATTCTTTGCTGATCTTTATTAGAAAAATGGATAGGGACTAACTCCCAAAAGTTAGCTCAAGGGAGGAGGGTTGTCCAAGTCTGATAAGGAGTATTCTAACCATGTCCCTAGCCAATGTGGAACATCTTAACACTCTTCAAATGAATTAATTTACGAAAATCCATAAGATCATAGTAGAGCCCAAAAAAGGGTACTTTCTCACACGCACACATATATAAAGCTATAAATCCACAATCTAAGGTTGGTAGGACAGTAAACTAGCACACCCAAGTTATATACACAACATTGGTAATCTGAAGGAATTTTCTTTTCCAAATGTTTTTACTAAGAAGACATCATCCTTCCACCTTTAATTATTATATGTTTCATTGTATTATTGTATGAATATAAAACTCCATAAAACTGATAATAGATATAATCCAGGATTTTGCTAGAGTATAGACTGCATGTTATTATACACTGACAAAAATCAAGGATATTTCTCACCTGAGAATTCCAGTTCCACAACCTACATCCATAACCACAGCACTATTTAATAGAGACGGATTCTTCAAAATTGCTTGGCCATAAGCATCCATTCTCACCTACATAAAGATAGATATTACTTTAATAAAATGGTGATAGCATGGTTAAAGAGCTTCAGTATGTCAATTTATTGTAGGGACACAACAATTTAGTTAAATTTAAAGCCAACAAATGAGATGCACATCCTATACCTTGTCACTTAACATCTCTCTATGGATACCAAATGAACTGTAAGAGCCAAAATAACTTTCATTGATCTTCTTTTTTTTTTTTTGATCAGCCAATGTTAGTTGTTAAATGTTAGTGTTTTTGTTAGTGGAGGGATTCGAACCCACGACCTCTCCCTCCCACCCTTCCTTCTCCTCTTCACTTTTTTCTCAACCAACCAACCAACCTTATATCTCCTACTTTCATTGATCTTCTTAATATGCTTTGCAATGTGATTTTGAGAATTAACCATCAAATGTCCTTCTGGATCCTTATAACAGCACAAAACATGTCCTCTTGAGTCCTTACCATTAATAAGTTCCTTTGAAGAACCAGCCTTGTTCAAATGATCATTAGAGACAGAAGCAATCTCATGTTTGTCATCATCAACTACCAAATTATTCACAACATCTTGATCGTCATGGATACTCTCTCCAATGTTCGTTAGATCCTTTATAAGATCTTCATCAATTGGAGTAATTTGTTCATCTTCACCTTCTTCGTCACAATCACCAAAACTGTACAACAGTGAATCATCTTGCATGAAAGGTATCAGATACCTATCATCATTCCACAAAGTCTTTATCTCATGAAAGTCAACTACATCATGCAAATGATTCTGAAGATCACGGTTGGACTGGCATGTTAATCCACAACTCCAACATCTGTTCTCTGTCACCTAGAAAAAACAAAAAAAAGCAGAAGAAAACACCAGTTAGCAAGATACACAAGTAAAATAAGTAAACAAATGAAATTTTATATATAGTCCACGTACAAAATAGTGTTGAAGGATTATTTACCAGAAGGAAACAACAAAACTAAACAAAATTATAAGACAGAATCAACAATGTTAAAATGTCTACATATAGCTAGTGTGTGTAACTTACATAATTTGCTCGTTACCTTTTCCATATTTTTTTTCATAAACCAGAGTAACAGATTAAAAGAGGGAAATCCGCTGCATAAACAATCCCTAAATTGACAACCAAAGGAACAAGTAACACTAACAAACGCCAAAATCATGAAAAAGACAAACTGCAATTTTCAAATCTAAAATCCAAAATATATAATTTCCCTTGACTCCACTTCATCATTCCCAAAAATCCCAACCTCAAGAAACATTCAGAACAATATTTTGGATTCTCTTTGGTAAGCAAAACAATGTCATGTTTGTTATATTTTAAGAAAATAACACTGAGTCAGTGACTACTAGTATGATTGCTTTGCATCATTCTCTTTAGGAGAAGATCCTAAGAAGAGTGCTACTGTGCTAGTAACATTCTCTCTCTCACTCTCGCTCTCGCTCTCTTATTGATTAAAATTTATTGAAAACTCATTAAACGGCGGAGTGAGACCCACAAAATTACACGATTTCTAATAAATTTTAATAAGAGAGGTAGTATTTCTCAAGATCCAAATCCAATTTTGCAACTTTGTCAATTCGGAAAAAGGCATAGAAGAGAACGGTAACATTTACCTGAAAGCGGATGAAGTTAATGAGCTTGAAGGAGGCATAGAAATCCACGCTAAGAGTTGTTCTAATCGCGTGGAAATCGAAGCGGTGAAGAGAGGCGCAGTGGTCGAACAAGGATCCGCACGAACTGTACCGGGATTCACAGAAGAGACACACGAATTCAGATTCGCGCTGCTCTCCTTCTTCGTCTTCCCCTTCCCAATCGTCCCAAACTTGTTCCTCTTCTTCTTCTTCTTCGCTTTCGCCCTCGTCTTCTTCCATTCTTTGTTGTTGTTCTTCTTGTTGCGTTTTTTTGTTGTCGCTGAATGCCATTAGTGAAGAAACGCTTAAACCCTTTTAAAAACCCTAAAATGAGGGAACTTGTTGTATATATATTGTAGCGGGTTCAAGAAAAAGTCATGTCGTGTAATATCCATGGCTTTACTTTCTGTAAGACATTTTGATTAGTTTTAGTTTTTTTTTTTATTAATTATAAAATTTATTTGATTGTTTGATAAATAAAGGTATTTTAGCATTTAAAATTTAACTAGACAAATATCAACAATATTCATAGCATCGCATATTAATAAGATGTAGAAGATATATATTTCAAGTATCAACACAAGTCCATACTTAGAAAAGAAAATAAAAATTAATGCATTCAAGTAACAAGAATAGGTTTGGTTTAGTGAGTATATCATAGATCAAACTTGCAAAGCCTTAACCACAAATTCATTATTAGTAATTTCCAATAAATTATGTTGGAACCCCACATGCATCATGAAACTAATTGTGCATAGCATGTTCAATCTCAGAAAAAAAAAAAAAAAAACTCAATGTGCATTTAGTAACCAATAGAATAAATACTATTTATTAATGTTCAACAATTAACTTGAATTGAAAAAGAAAAAATAACTTAATACCATTGTGTTTGAAAATGCACAAAATAAAAAATCCTTTATTTTATCCATACAAAATAACAAATCTAGTTGTTTATATTAATATAACAAAATGCATACATAATATAATATTATATTAATTGGAACAAAAGATTGCAGGGATCACAATTCAGTTAAAAACAATCCAGATTCCTCAATTGCAATTAACAATGAACGAAATTGACCACGATTGTAACAAACGAATGTGCAATAATAAGTCAAATCAAAAGAATGTAATAAATAAGGATTAGGTTATAAATCATATAAAAGTTTGTTTGATACCAACTGTAAGATAAATAAATCTACCAAAAATGAATTTATGAGTTTAGAACACTCACATAACACTTGTTGAAGATACAATCATAAAGATGAGAATGGTTTGTGCGTAGTATGACTTGCAAAAATCCAAAAGCCAAGTTTTTCTTTCCCTGATCACATTCTCCTTATACTACTATTTTCAGTGGGGCAAACTTAATAGAGCAATTGATAACGTGACAATAAAGGAGACTTAACCTTGCTATTTATTAACCCTAAGCACCTCCCATTATGGGCCCAAAGGTTAGGCCCACATTGTTTTCTCACATTAATTAGAATTAGGTGCCAAAGCCCGCAAATAATTAAGCACATTATTAGTGGGCTTAAGTATCATCAAATGGATCATAATATTACCCGTTTGTAGCAAAATAAATATTACAATTAATTGTAATTCACAAGAATTATGGGAAAATTTTAAGAAAATGCTTAAAATAACACTTTGGAGCTAGTCTTCAAGTTGTACTAAATGATGCTAAAGAGAAACAGATCACCAATCTTGTAGTCAAAGAATGGTTGGATGAGCTCCCACAAGCTTTCTTTGATGTCGACGATTTGTTCGATGAAATCAGCACTTAGGCTTTGAGATTGAAATTGGAAGCCAAGTCTTTGAGTCAATCCACTAGTCATGAGGTGCTGAATTTTCTTTCTTCTCCTTTCAACCAGTTACAAAGTTATCCATTCAAAAATACAAGCATTGTTTCAAAGATTAGAACAATTTGAACTGTAAGAAAGACATTCTTCAACTGAAAGAAGGTATTTCCAGTAGTGTTTCGCGTGGGACTCCTACGAGTTCTGTGGTAGAAGAATCTACTATTTATGGCAGAAAGGATGAAAGAAAGGAACTTAAAAATATTTGATGTCAGAAGATGCTAGTGGTTGTAAAATAGGAGTGATTTCCATTGTGGGCATGGGAGGGCTTGGTAAAACAACAATGATCAAGATGTAAGAGGGAATTTTGATCTGAAAGCATATGCATATATTTCAAAGGATCTTGATGTTTGCGTGGTTACTGAAACCATTCTTGAATCTGTTGCTGTTAAACAAATCCATACAAATAACCTAAATATTTTACAACTGGAGTTGCAACAAACTTAATCCATAAAACATTTTGCTTGTATTGGATGACATATGGGATGGAAGCTATGGTGATTGGAACAATCTAATGAGCATTTTTAGTGCTAGGAAAATGGGTAGTAAAATCATCATCACAACTCGAGATGAGAGTGTTGCAAGAGCCATGCAAACCTTCTTACCTATCTCCCATCTGAGATCTCTTGCTAGTGAAGTTTGTTGGTCTTTACTTGCAAAACATGCATTTGGAGCAATTAGTTGTAGCAAACAAAATAACCTAGAAGTTATTGGTAGAGAAATTGCACAAAAATGTGACGGCTCACCATTAGCTGCAGTAGCACTTGGGTTACAAATTATCAAAAGATTATTGGAACAAGGTATTAAAAAGTAACATTTGGAATTTTCCAAATGCTAAGGTGATACCAGCTCCACTATTGATGAGGACCAAGAATTGAGAGATCCCATGACAAGGGCAAGATCAAAGGAAACACAAGAAACATTGGATCATGAAGTGTATAACACCCTGAAATTTCCATAACTGAAAATAAATGTTTGATGTATTTTTTGTGTTATTTGATTATTTGATTAATTTAGATTAGTTGAATTGTTGTGTAAATTATCCTTGTGCAATTTCTTAGTGTGGATGTTAAGTTATATGAAGTTTGTTTGGTTTATGTTGAAATGTGTGATTTATAGTTTAACCCAAAATTTGTTTTGGTAAAACCATGATCTTGGATTCGTTAATCGTTGGATCGCTTTCAAATTTTGAAAGTAGGTTCACAACCCATCTCTTCATATTTTGACCGTTGGGATTTGCAACATAACAACTTTTGATGATTCTCTTAGCGCAACGAACGCTCTAAGTGCAATTCCAAACAGAGAGGGAATTTCGCTGAGCGAGAATTGCAGCTTATAAATACGTCCAGTAGTGCAGAAAATGCATTTTTGACCTCTCTCTCTCTCTCTCTCTTTAAACTCTCACCCAAACCCTAGAATCTCCTCTTCTACCACTCACAACCTCTGGTGACCGCCATAAGTCGCTGCCACTTGCCGTCGAACCACTGCACGAAGAGTAACAATTTAATTGGAGCGAAATCTTCAAAACTCAACTCTAGGATTCAATAGAGAATGGAGCCCTCAATCCTTTTTTCTTGGTTTCTTCGAGATAACCATGGTTTCCTTGTCTTCTACTAGCTAGTATGAAGCCTTTCTTGGTATATCTCGTGATTTGGGTACCATTATTGGGTGTTTTTACATTTTCTTTGAAAACCCTTTGAAAATGAGACGTTGTAAAAGTTACCTTTTTATAAAATTGATGACATTTTTGTGACCTTCATTGAGCCCCAGTCGCATTGGTGTGATCGAAATTTCAAAATGATGTCCTTTTGATGTGGACTTTCAAAATACCATTTTAGCCCCTTTTAAATTTGAGTGAATATTTGACCCTGAATGTTAATATTAATCTTGTCTTTGAAATTTATACTAAATTATCTTCGATTTGGTATATAGAGCTCTACGTTTGGGTCAAAGCACGTGAACTTGAGAGATCTCAAAATGATGCTACAAGGAGCTAACAAAAGGATATAGATATGTAAGGGGAGTGTATTATTTGTTTACAGCTTTAGATACGATAGTTGGGGTCAATGAAGACAATTATGGAGATGTATGTTTGTCCCTGTTGTGTGCTGATTTTCAAGAAAAACTGTGTTTTTAACTAATGGGATGAAATATATTTGTTATTGATGTATGTTTGTCCCTATTGTGTGCTCGTTTTCAAGAAAAACTATGTTTTTAACTAATGGGATGCAATGAATTTGTTATTGATGGATAAAATTGTAAATGATGTTTTTGTTGTTGTAATGATTGAATTTTTGGGAAAAGTCTTAATTATAGAGGAGACTCTGCCCAAAATTTTATAATATGTTCTCCTATTTAATTTTTATTAAATTTTAAATGGGCATAAGAGGTTGTTTTCTATATTGCAGTCTTTCTCTTTAATTTAGAATTTTCCTAAAATACCAGTCTCGTGATATTATGGACTGTGAATGTATGAAGTTTGTGTTGTTTGAAGACCTGGAGAATGTGAAACTCAGACATATGTTTTATGTATAGATGTGAAATGTGATTGATTGTGATGTTGATGATAATATTGAAATGAGATAAAGTTGATGTGGTTGATGATATTGAAATGAGATAATGTTAATGTAGTTGATAATATTGAAATGAGATGATGTTGATGTTGTTGATGATATTGAGATTGAGATGAGATGATGTTGATGATGACATTGATGAGAGATAATGTTGATGTTGACTACGTCATCGTGATGGATGTATGTTGTGTATGTACTGGGGTGCGGTGACTTGTTGGATATCCCTGGGAGGGAAGATGATGAGTTTAAGAATTTTAAGAATCCCTGGAAAGCGAAAGTAATTGCTTAGAATTCTGGTCTCTATCCACAGTCAGTGTATTGATGGGCTCATGTTTCATATTTCATAATTGCATGAAAATAGAATGAAGGTAATGTGTACCTGTGGTTTTTATGAGGATAAAAATGTTGGTACTAGGGGGCATGTCACTCAGTTTGGAATTCCCTTGTGACTTAGGCTGATCACCATAGGGGAGGAATGGCCAGTGCACGACAGGGTGACCCCGACAAACTACTGAATCATTTTCCTAAGTGAGAGCATATTTCCTGAGTGAATGGTACCACATTACATTTTGAGAGTTGAGTCAGATGCATGCATTAATCTAAGCATAATTGATTTGAATTGTGGAAAAAGTTGATGACTAGTTTGTTGAGTATATGTTGAACCAATTGACTACTGAGAATGATTGTGGTTATCATTATCGTTTTCTTGCTAATCATTGTTATATGGTGCTTGTTGACCTTGTATAATAAACCCACCATTGAAATTTTGTACCGTGTGGTTGGTACATGTGTTGATCACGAACCTTCATTCGTGGGAGCAGAAGAGCAGCAGTAGGTGACGTTGGACGGAGATCTTTTTTTTTGGAGCCGTCAAGTCGACATGATAACGTTGGAATTTATTTTGGGAAAGAGTTGTGTTTTGTTATCAACACTTTCTTAGTTGGTTCCTTGATTCTTTTTGGTTAAGCATGTAAATTCCAGGCTTAAATACATGTAAAAACTAAACTAATTTTTGACATGTGAATGACATATAATGGTGCAATTTATATTATATATAAATTTATGTATTTGTGCAATGTTTGGTGAGTGTAATATCACAAAAAATTTACTCTCATTTTCATAATCAAATAAATAGAGTTTTTATTAAAAATTGAAATTACACATATAGAGTAGTGATATCATAGCGACGATGCTGGTCATTATAAAGTGAACTACTTCCTTTCTCAAGCATTGGGCCAACATATCAACCTTGCCTTGAGTCCAAAGACCAACCTGGAAGAAGAGCTCAAATTGCTCAAATTGATTCAAATGAGTGAAGAGTCAAAGACCAATGAGTGAACAATCCATATTGCCCAAATGTTTTGAATATAACTTGAGTTCTAGATGTCCATTTTAGGAATTCTTTGATGCTTTCAAAAGCTATGAAGATTTCCTACAAGTTGTATTTCTAGTCTCAAGTCCAAATTTTGCATCTATGATGATGAAAATTGGACAGGGAGTTAGCTCGAAGTTATGGACGAAAATTATTTTTTTTAAAAGATTTTTTTAGTGTAATTTTGAATTAGGAATATGTGGCTAAAGTCCCACATTGGAAAGAAAAGGAGAGAGACGCCACTTGTTGGTCATAAATAGTCATTCATTTGTCTTATGTACTCACCTTGAAATTGAATAAAAACTTTGCATTTTTCAAAGTGTGTGAAAGGAAGTTCCTCTTAGGTTCTTAAAAATTGGACCAAACATTAGTTCTTATCAAAGGTTTTTATAATCTGTGGCAAATCCCCACGAGACTTATCACTTTTCATAAGGTGTGACGTCTTCTTCCATTTCTTGTCTTTTCTGCCTTTTCATTTTAATTTTTTAACATTTTGTTCATGTTAAAATAGTTATTTTCGCGCTGCGCTTTTCTTCATAATATCTTTATCTTTGTTTCGTTTCGTCAAACACTTGGTGTGCACATTTTTCTTTCCAAGAGCATCTTTCTTTTGTTATAACAAGAAGTCTTTTTGAGAAAGATCCGTAAAACAATGAACCCCCCTATTGGTTCATATCATTTTTTTCTTTTTTCCTAGCTCTGTATTGTCTTTGTTTGGCCTTCTTATTTTGAGTGTGTCTTTCTTTGTTACCTTTTCTAGTTTGTCTTTTAAAATTCCTTTCGATTGTTGCCTTTGTGGTTTTCCTTTTGTTCAACGAATCCAGAGAGCAACTCTTATGAAGATCGCTACAATTTTTATAAAAAAAAATTCTTTTGATTTTGGAATGTGGTTGATCTTGTTAAGAACCTAAAGAGAACTTTGAGTGGTAAAAGGCAAAAGCATTTACATCAAAATCAAAAGTCATTTTCTGCGTGAAAACACAAGTTGTCATTTTTTGAGTGAAACACGTGAGTATAGTGGTGAGGTCCTGTTCATATTTTCCTCACACTACTATATGATGGTTAGTGATTCTAGTACCCCTCCTACCCCTAGAGTTGATGTAATGCAAGCTCACCTAGACGAGTTGACCAATCAATTTGCTCAAATGTTAGATCACAATCGGAGGATGGATGAAAGGATGGCTAGAAGAGAAAGGCGTAGGTCTAGAACCTCCACTCAAAGAAGTGATAGTGGAGATGAAGAGAGAGAGAGAGAGACAGTCCTAGGAGGTGTGAGGATAGGCGAATGAATGAAATAAGGCATAGGGAAAATAATAGAGAAGAAAGACCTAGGAGTAGAAATGAGAGGGATGAAGGACTTGATGGGGTTAAAATTAACATACCTAAATTTCAAGGGAGGAATGACCCCGAGGTTTATTTGGAGTGGGAGATGAAAATAGAGCAATTTTTTATTACAATAAAAATTGGCAACCGTAAAATTTACAAACTATGCTCTAATTTGGTGGGTTGATGTGTTGCAAACACATCTTGTTTTTAGTCTAGTTTTAGGATAGAATTTGATTAAATATGTAGGAAAATAGAGTAGAATTAGTTAAATTTATTATTGTAATTAGTTTAAGCTTATTCAATACCATTTAAGCATTTGCAGGTCAAAAAGAGGAGCTCAAGAGCAAAGAAAAGAAGAAGTCAAGATTTAAAGTACCGCGCGGATAGCGTGGGAGACCGCGCCAATAGCGCCAAGTGGGAAAATGAAGATTTGCTCTCGAAGGTCTCACGCCATCAGCGTGAGAATCCACGCTACTAGCGTGGATAAGCCGCAAGCATGGCGCCATTAGCGCCAGATCCGCGCCACTAGTGCGAGAAGCCCTGCACCAAGATTGAAGACTCGAACATTTCGTGCTGTCTGCACGGGATGTCACGCCACAAGCGCCAAGCTTTCAACCAACCCGCGCTGTTAGCGCGGGATCGCGCGTTGATCGCGCCAAGGAGATTTGTTGCCTGATTTAAAAAGATTTGTTTCGAAATTTTTATGGGCTATGGGCTTAATTTTTGTAATTAAAAGATTCTATATATATGAGGCCTCTAAAGAACTTGATGGGGATATAGTTAGCCAGAATACATGGAGAAATATAGTTTTAGCTGTCAAAAACCTAGAAATCAAGATTCAAAGTCAAAGTTCTGCACAACCATGAATCATTCATTTGCTTTGGTGTTCTTGAGGCCTATGGCTGGCTAATTCTTGTATTGTGGGAAGGCCATGAACTGATGAGTTATCCTCTGTAATTTGACTGGTATTGAATACATATGTTTTGATTGTTTTAATTCTTTTCTGTTCTTATAGTTCATCTTATTTGAAATTGATCACTTCAATTAAGTATTGAGGGTTAGGATTTGCAATGGCAACGTTGGGATTTTGATTTCTGACTTGCTAAGAATAACATTCATTCTTCACCTAGGAATAGGGATGCGTGAGTGCGGAGTTTATAATATGTTCTTTACATGCTTAGACTGATAGATTTCACTAAGGAATTAGGTTTTCAATTCAGTTTAAAGGGTTGATTCACTAAGGAATTAGGGATTAACTAATATAGAAAAGACTTATTCTCTGAGCAATGATAACACGAACCCATATGATTTATTCTTTTAATGCTTAGTTTGACAGAATAGCTTAAGGTTTAAGGTTCTTGATCGAATTAAAGGGTGAAATCACTAGTTATCTAGGATTAACGACTATAGGAGAGATTTATCATATGTGAACCTTAAAGTAACAATCTAGTCAAGTGAAAGAGGTAAGACTCAGAAGGAATTGCGCCTGACCACAATTATCACTCACTTGGCAACACTTTCAACTGTTTACTGTTTCTTTTAAATTTTGTTTTAATATAATCACTCAACCAACAACTTCCCTCAACTTAAATTGTTTTTACTTTCAATCACAATCAATTCATCATCACTGTAGAATTAATCCAATCCCTGTGGAGACGATACTCAACTTACCTAACTTTATTACTTGTAAACGATCGGTGCACTTGCCGTAATCGCACAACAAGTTTTTGGCGCCGTTGCCGGGGATTGGCAAACAGATTTTACAGTAATTTTTAAAGAGTTTGTGATTGAAATTTTTGTTACTAATCGCTTCTCCAAGTTTTTATGCGAGGATCAGCTAGCTCTGAGGAGTTGGAATTTGATCCAGAAATAGAGAGAACTCTCCGAAGGAGACTAGCTAGACAAAGAAGGAGAGAAACTGAGAAATTCGATTTTGATTCGCTTCCAGAATTTGAGTCGGAAGAAGAAATGGCGGAAGAACAACACAATCCGCCAAGACCGCGACCGGAAGATGAACTAATGGAGGATATTCTGGCTCCTATGTTCACAAGACCTAACTCCAGCATTGTGAGACCACCAATCCAAGCTAATCACTTCGATATAAACCCTTCATTGATAGCATTGGTGGAACGCAGTCAGTTTGGAGGGGATGATTCGGAAGACCCACATGACTTTATAGACAGATTCCTTAGAATCTGTGATACTATTAGACATCAAGGAGTCTCCGATGACGCAGTAAGACTGAGTCTCTTTCCTTTTGCTGTCAAAGGACATGCTTTGAGATGGCTAAACCGTCAAACATCCAATAGCATCTCTACATGGGAAGACTTAGTCGCAAGATTTTTCGCTGAATACTTCTCCATGGACAAGTATAACCATTTGGTGAATGAAATCACCAATTTTACTCAGAATGGAAGAGAATCCTTATGTGCTGCATGGAATAGATTCCAAGAGTTAATTAGCAGGTGTCCACAATATGATATGCCTGTAGGTAAGCAGGTACGTATATTTTTTAATGGTATGACTCCTGAAACTCGTATGATTGTTAATGTTGCAGCCGGAGGAACTATAAGATCCAAGACAACAGCTCAAACATATGAGCTGATCAACTCTTTTGCCCAGAATGAAAATGAAAGTATGACACACCAGCCAAAGAGAGAACCGATTCAACTTTCCACTAATGATGCAATGCTTGCGGAACAAAAGATTTTGGCACATCAACTAGCCAAATTAACTGAGAAGATTGATAAACTGCAAGTTTCTGCAGCACAAATGGCAGTTAATCAACCACGCATAGTATGTGAGTATTGCCAAGGTGAGCACGAGTCTAATGCTTGTCCTATTCTTGTTGGTGCTGACCCTGTGCAGGTAAATGGAGTATGGAATGATCAAAGGCAGCCACAACCATATTAGCAGCAATCCTATCAAAGAAACAACAATTATGCTGCTGGGAATAGCTACCAAAGGAGATTCCAAGGAGGTGGGTTGGATTACAAGTCCAATGACTACTTGCAGCCACCTCCCATTCCAAATAAGGAACCTTCGGAGCTTGAAAAGGTTGTGTTGCAGCTATCAAAGACAACAACAGAGTTCATCTCTGAAACAAGGGCTCACAGAACTAATCAAGATGCTTCCATTAGAAACTTGGAAAATCAAATTGGACAGCTTGCGAAACAGCTAGCTGAGAGACCACAAGGCCAATTTCCAAGTGACCAAGAGAACATGCCAAGGTCATCACAACTAGAAGTGGTAAGGTATTATCTAATGCAGAAAAATCTGAAGCAAGCAAAAAGGAAGCTGAGAAAAATTCTGCAGCAGCTGAACCAAGAGAAAAAGCTGCAGAAAAATTGGAAGAACAAAAATCTGCACCTCAAACAAAGAAGTGGGACTTTTCTCGCTTTGAAAAGCCTCCTTATCCGGTGCAAACAAAGCAGCAATTGCAGAAGCAACAATTTGCCAGGTTCTTAGATATGTTTAAGAAATTGCATATTAATATACCATTTGCTGAGGCATTAGCTAATATGCCCAATTATGCAAAGTTCATGAAAGAAATCTTATCTAAGAAACATAAGCT
>PYAF01004079.1:83467-94541 GCA_007407185.1 Glycine tomentella | reverse complement strand
CGAATTACAAGGCTGCTGGAATTATGCCTGAAGAATTCAATTGGCAGCAAAGGAAAAAGTTTCTCCATGATTCAAAGAGGTACTTCTGGGATAACCCTTATCTATATTTTCAATGCACTGATCATGTTATCCGCAGATGCATAGCTGAGAAAGACGTGCCGGACATTCTGTGGCATTGTCATTCATCCAATTATGGAGGGCATTTCGGCGCGAACCGAACTGCACACAAGGTATTACAATGTGGCTATTATTGGCCAACGTTATTCAAGGATTCAAAAGACTTTATAATGCAATGTGACAACTGTCAAAGGACAGGCAATGTGTCTAGAAGAGACGAAATGCCATTGAACAACATCCAAGAAGTGGAACTTTTTGATGTATGGGGTATTGACTTCATGGGGCCTTTTCCTAAGTCATTCTCCAACCAATATATCTTGGTTGCTGTTGATTACGTCTCCAAGTGGGTTGAAGCAGCTGCTTTGCCCACCAATGATGCAAAGGTGGTAATCTCGTTCTTAAGAAAGAACATCTTCACAAGGTTTGGAGTGCCAAGGGCTATAATTAGTGATGGGGGAACTCATTTCTATAACAAGCAGCTGGATAGCTTGTTGACCAAATATGGAGTCAAGCATAAAGTGGCAACCCCATACCACCCTCAAACAAGTGGTCAGGTGGAGATTTCAAACCGTGAGTTGAAACGCATACTTGAGAAAACAGTTGGAACCTCAAGAAAGGATTGGTCCAAAAAGTTGGATGATGCCTTGTGGGCGTACCGGACTGCATTTAAAACACCTATAGGTATGTCCCCTTTCCAACTTGTTTATGGAAAAGCTTGTCATCTACCTATTGAACTGGAACACAAAGCGCTTTGGGCAACCAAATTTCTAAATTTTGAACTAACCAAAGCCAATGAAAAGAGGCTACTTCAGTTGAATGAATTACATGAATTCAGATTAGCAGCTTATGAGAATGCCCGAATATACAAAGAAAAGACGAAGAAGTGGTATGATAATCAAATTCGACCCAAGGAATTTGTGCCAGGCCAACAAGTGCTATTATACAACTCTCGCCTGCGACTTTTTCCAGGTAAATTAAAGTCCCGTTGGTCTGGACCATTCTTGGTAAGAGAGGTTTTTCCCTATGGCACTGTAGCAATTTCACCTCTGGATAGTGACCGTGCATTCAAGGTAAATGGTTACCGTTTAAAGCATTATTTTGGAGGAGAAGTGGACAGAACTTCAGCTTCTGTTCCACTTAACACTACCGAAGCTTAAATTGATACAAGCGTCTAGCTAGGACGTTAAACAAGCCTTGGTAATGTACATAACTTTTGATTTAAGTTTTTGAAGTGATTGGCATAGTCGTTGTTTTCTTCTGCATATACATTCATCCATTTACCTAATTCATACATATAGCTATTGTGCTCATTAGTTTAAAATTGTTTTTAGAACTCATTAGTTTAGTTATTAATTATTTTTAAGCTTAAGATAATTTAAGAAGGTAGCATTGTCACTAAGTCCATGAACCCAAGCAAGTAGCAGAAGACTTAGTGAAAAACTGTGCAGGAAGTACGGCGCGATTCGCGCCAGGTATCACGCGACCAGCGTGGAATGTTCGAGCCAAAAACCAAAACCTGGAACTATTGGCGCTAATCGCGCCAAGTCCGGCGCCACTAGCATCATTGATTCGATCTGATCGCACGAACAACGTGAAACTCGCACCATCAGCGTGGTCTGAGACAGCATTAACCTTCATCTGCATAATTTCACGCCAATAGCGTGATTTATGGCGCGACTAGCGCCGATGGTTCGAGCCTAATTGACATATGCCACGCTAGTAGCGTGGATACGGCGTCATTAGCATCACCCTTTCGAACTAACTGCCCAAAATTTCAGATGCCACGCTAATAGCATGATTTATGGCGCGACTAGCGCCGATTGTTCGAGGCCAAGGGTCTTCCAGTGCTTATCCGCGCGATCCGCGCGCGAACTAACGCTAACAGCGTGGGAGGTTTGAAACCCAAAACCCTTTCAGTTCCAAATGGCGCGATTTGCGTCGCATGCAGCGCGAGTAGCGCGAGGTCGAGAGAACAGTTTTAATTTGAATTCCCCCTTACACGCCTCATTATCTCCAACCCCCCTAAATCTTCTCTCCATTCTCGGCCAAAACTCCAGCAACCTCCTTAACCTCCATTAACTCCCATTAACCTCCTTTCGCAACTCTTCCACCTTTTTAAAAGCCTAAACCCCTTTCCCTACTCTTCCATTATCCTTTCGACTCTTCCCTACCATCCTTCTCGTGTGCTCCCAGCCTTTTTGTCTCACCTTCTCTTGTTCAGAATTAAGGAATCAAGCTTTGCATTCATTTGATGGCTGGAGATAAGGTATGTTTCTCAAATAAAATGGTAGTGGTGGTATTTGCAAAAGCCACTAAATGCTTGAATATGATTGCCCTAATCCGTTGCACTGACTTTTGATGAGTTTCTTAGCACAACATTAGGGTAGACAACCATTTGTTTTAGTCCAATAGTGATTCTTTTATTGTTTTGATTTTGAATGTTAATGGATTATGAATTGATTATGTTTTGGGAAGACCTCTGATTGCTAGTATAAATCTTAATTGAATGGTTAAAGTAATGCCCATAAGATGTTTGATTAAATGCCTGAATGGGATATTAGAGTAAATTTGGAAAATTTAGGTACCAAGTATGTTCATTGGCTTGAATGAATGCATTATAATGCGTTGCTATAGGATTGGATTCATGATATTTGAATTGTTGTTGGTAAGTGCAAGGACAGATATAGTGGTCTTGACACATTGAATTCATGCTTCATGTTTTAATTTATTGAAAAATGAATGATATAAACTGTGTCTATTCTAAACTTAGACCCAAATAACTTGGAACATGAACAGGATCAATAGCTGCATAATGGGCAAGCATGGGTTTGATTCTAAAGTGTAATAAAATGCATACTGATGACTAGAATTCAAAACCCAGCAGTGTATGTAGTTACTTTAAACTGTTAACTATTGATGTAAACTGCATTGATTTTGCATGATAAGTGAACGCTTGCCTGATGATGAACTGATTGAAGTGAACTAGATCGTGGTGGACAATCATATTGACAAGAAAAAGGCACAAACTAAAATTGCAGTTTACATCATCAGGCAAGCGTTCACTTATCATGAACTAGATCGTGGTGGACAATCATATTGACAAGAAAAAGGCACAAACTTAAATCGTGGTGAAGCTACATGAACTGTGCCTTTTTCTTGTCAATATGATTGATCCAATTGTGGCCGGTGACAAACTAAAATTGCATGAAATAACTAAATGATGTGTGACATGTTTCTATATATTCTGAATCTGGGAATCATGGCCATGTTGAAAACTGCTACATGATAGTTGCTATTGATTCTTTCAGATAAATTACGTACGATTGCTAGTGGAATCGTGCTTTATTGAATAGTACTCTAACTTAATTGTGAATTATTTAATCTGATCCAATGAAAGAACAAATCTGGGAATTGTTCCCTTGGAATGATTTTGGTAATGGCTGGTTCAACATGATATGAGATTGTCAACTAAATATTACATACTGGTGCTTTATGTTCTAATCCACTGATAGAGTGAATGGTTGTTTACATGTAATGATCGAGGTCTGTTTATCGAGGATAATCATAAATAAATCTGGGAATTGCAACTGAACGCTTAGCCTATTTTTCTATGCTTAAACTCTTTTGAATTTCAGGGTAAACAGATAGCTAAGGGAAAGAAGAAAGTTGCGGGTGAGGGAAGCAGGAAGCGGGCCCGAGTGGCTGATTTTGATGAAGGCAGATTCCGTACAGTGGAGTGCCAAGAGAAATTTGATTCTTGGTACCTCCCAAAGAAGATAATTCGGGAGAAGAAAATCATGTGGGAGACGCTGCCAGAAGGGAACCCGATTAGAGAGGTCATCATCAGACGTCAGTGGCAGCGTCTAGTTACTTTTGCAGAGCCGAGCTCCAGCATGATTCTTAAGGAGTTCTTGGCAAATGTGGATCATGACTCAGTTTACAAAAACCCGGATGTCATGGGTGAGGGGTGTCCGAGTATCATTTGATGATAAGGCCATAGAGCGTATCCTGGACACAGCCTATGATCCCTTCGAGGAGTGCGACTTCTATCAGCTCTTCCTTCGCATGCAGCCTAGTGCATTGACGAAGATGTACCGGGACGATGTTCCCGAGCTCGCCACCACCATCCGGAGGGCTATTACTGGCCTTTACACCTCAAGTCTTGAGGCTATCTCTTATGTTTCCTTCTCTAATTATCTTGTTATTATCCCCATATGTGACAAATCCTCCATCTTTTAGTTTGACATTTGTAAGCATGGATATGTCACCGGTCATGTGTCTAGAGCAATCGCTGTCAAGATACTATAGTGATGATTTTCCTCTAAGACATACCTGCAAAATTCAAATCAAGTAGCAAAGAAAGGTACCCAATTAAGGTTGGGTCCATAGGGGTGAGCTATTTTCTTTTTTTTTTTTTGTCACCCAAATGCATTCTCCATTAGGTACATAATATTTTCTAGTAAAACACTTATAAGATGTATGCCCTTTCTTCATGCAGTAGTTACAAGTTACAGCTTTTGATGATTTTCCAAAGTAAATATTTTGATTAAACTTATATTTATAAAAGCTTCTTTGATTCTTCTGTTTTGGTGATATAAATACAGTTTTTCCAAAGGTTTTGAACCTTGTTTGTAACCAAATCTAGAAGTATCTCCAACATATTTTTGCACACTTAATATTTCAGTTAACTTGAATTTTCCTTTATAAAACTTTTTCAAAAGATCAATCAAGTAGTTATTTCCAGAAAGTAGTAACATATACTTTTCTCCTTGACTTCTTTTGAAATCATCAAACTCTTCTTGTAACAACTTGCATTTTTCAACCTTAGAAGAGGAAGAGGGACATATACACCCATTGACCTTGTAAATTGAAAGAAGTTTTTCATTCTCTTCTTTCAATTTACAAAGTTCACTTTACATTTCTGCAAGTTTGGTGATGTGCCATCTTAAATCTCCTTTAAGCTTATTATTTGATTTTGCTAACTTTTAAGCCTCATCATGCATATCATGGAAAACATCAATAATTTGATCATATTCAGAATTTACCTCAGATTCAGCACTAGAGAATTCTTCATCATCACTTAGAGTTGAAGTGAGCCAAACATTTGCTTCTTCTTCATTCTCACTAGCTGATCTGAATGTTATTGATTTGTTATCTTCCCAAGCAATATATGTTTTCTTTGGCTTAACTTCTTTCTTAATCCTTCTTTTACCTTGTTGCTTCTTTAGAAAAACTGGGCAATCAAATTTAATGTGGCCAGGCTTTCCACATTCAAAGCATGTGAAGTTGGTGGATTTGTTGTTGTTGCTGTCCTTTTTGTTGTTGAACTTTGACAACTTTTTGTTCTTGCTTTTCTTCATGAACTTGCTGAATTTCTTTACTATTAGATTTAGGTTTTCATCACTCTCATCTTCATCACTTGAACCTTCTTGTATCTCCACATTTGATGATGCAGCTTTTAAAGCTATACTCTTTCGTTTTTTATCTGCATTCTCATAATGTGTTAATTGAGACATTTCTAATTCATATTCAAGTAGCTTACTGAAAAGTGTAGCCATTGACATCTTACAGAGATCTTTGGATTCTTTTATAGTTGTAACCTTTGGTTCCCATGATCTTGTAAGACTTTTCAGGATTTTGATGTTTAACTCTTCAACATCAAAAGTCTTTCCAAGACCAAGAAGATGATTCACTATATGAGTGAACCTTGTTTGCATTTGAGATATGGTTTCTATGGAGTTCATCACAAACATCTCATACGCATGAATCAAGGCATGTTTCCTTAATCTTCGTACTTCATCTGTGCCTTCATGAGTAACCTCTAACATTTCCCACATCTCCTTAGCGCTTTTACACTTAATAGTCCTTTAGCCTTAAAATCATATTGCACTATTCTTTTTTCAGCATCTGTCATTTCATCCCATTCTTTGGGAATCAATTTACTATAACAGTTTTCATTGGGACCAAAGGACCCTTTTTTATAGCATTCCATGACCGGGGTCATTAGATTGGATGAAAATTTGCATCCTACTTTTCCAAAAACTGAAGTGTTCTCCCTCAAATATCGGTGGACGATTTAAGGAGGCACCCTCTTTGAAAGTAATATGAGTGGTATTCATTTTCTTTATGAAAGATAGTGATCTTAAATAAATCTCAAGAACCAACTTTGATACCAATTGAAAATAAAATGAACACACTTCAAATAACCAAGAGGGGGGGTGAATTGGTTAAAACAGTCTTTTAAAACTTTTCTTTAAAACAATTTGTAAAATTAAAACTTGGATCGTATCACTCAATCACCCTTTATCAAAAATACAATTTTCTTTCACTTTAGATTCATGTTAGAATGCATGTAATGTCTGAAATGCTTCTTGTTGATTATAAATTGATTTCCAAATACAAGCAATGAAAGAAACACAGATAAAGAACACAAGACACAACAATTTATACCAGTTCACTTCACAAACCTGGAGGCTACATCCAGTGTATTCTAACTAACACTAGGTTAGAGTTTTCACTAAATCAAATTATTAAAAGCAATACAAGTGATAATCTCTATCAACCCTAGATAAAGATACTGAATTCTAAAACACTATTAGAATACAAATCACAAAGATTCTGAGAACCCTACTCAGATCTTTTCCCCTTGAGAACCCTTCTCAAGAAAGCTTGAAAAAACCAAAATGATTTACACCACAGAATTCTAAAAGAAAGAGTTCAAGAAATACACAACTTGAGATCCTTAACAGATGATGAATGAATGTATGTAGTTACCAATCAATCGGGTTGTATGAATGTTAATGCACAGACTAATCTTCCTTGAAATCTCTTTTTCTCACAAACACATCATTTCAAAGTCAATAACTCTTTGATCTTCTCACAAGATGTGTCTTTCTAAGTAAAATCAGTTTCTTGAACTTTTGAATACACTTAGAGCTTTTGGTAAGTCTCAATCTCAAAAGTAAATTTCGTTCTCAAAAAATGTTCTGATATTTTTGAGTGCAGACCCATAAAGCCTTTAAATAGAAAACTGATTTAACAAACTATAATTGATAAATTCGTTAAAGTAATCGATTATTTTAACATATGTAATCGATTAATTCAATCAGATAATCAATTAAAATGTTCTTGAGCTTTTCTGGAAAACTTTCATGAACAACTTAATCGATTAATACGTGATGTAATCAATTAACACAGACAACTGATTTACGAAAACAAGCTGTAGTAATCGATTACATGATATTGGTAATCGATTAAATTAGATAAGCTCATATAGAAACAAGCCTTTGTAATTGATTACACTTTCTTGTAACTGATTAAAGCAGACACTTATTATATGTAAAATGCACTTAGTAATCGATTATGATTTTCCTGTAATCAATTAAAGCATATAGACATGTTTTGAAATAACACTTGGTAATCGATTATAGAATAGTGGTAATCGATTAAAGTGTTCATCATGACTTTTCAAAAAAATAACACACATATGTAATCGATTACGTAATACAGTTAATCGATTAACACAGTGCAAAATCTTATATTTCCAAAAACATAAGCCATGTGATTTTCTTTGCAAATGCAAGCATTTAATCCTATATACTACATATGAATGCATGTGAATGAATTATGCAATGCAAGGATCACTAGGCAATGTACTTGAACCACTTAGACAAATTACAAATGGCATCAAAATAATTGGGCATGTAAAAAGCTAAAACTTCAAGCCAAATACTTCAACCTTGCTTTGATAAAGTTGCAGCTCCTACTTCAAACTCCCCATGTATCTAACAAACATTACGAAAAAGTTTGGCTTTCAAAACTTTAGAAACAATAGTATCTTGGTTTGATATGAATCTTCAACCTTGCTTCCCTAGCATAGACATGTTAAAGGTGTGGAGATTTCTAAAACACATACCTCCAAACTCTATTTTCACTGTTAGTCTAACCCAACTCATCCATTTTAGACCTCTTGTGTTGCCTTTTGAACCCCACCATAAAGAATTCATCATTTTCTGAAGTTTGTCCTCTACGGAATAATAAATATATAATAATGATATAGAAATTTCAAATAAACGTTCTCCTTAAAGTTTAATAGTCTTCAATTCACAAATTATCTCATCTTTTCTTCCCATCAACACTTGTCATGATATGCAAGAAAATGCATGCTCATCTTATTATATGATGCATGACTGAGATCTCAGCAACATCTAAAAATTGTGGCCACTGTCAGATAACCCCACCCTCTACTCAGTGGAACGAACTTATCCACCTCGGTCGGGGTAGCTCAGTGGCGCATAGGATTATCATCTCCCATCCATGTGATCATCATGGTGGTGTGGTCCTCACTGTTTCTACCCCCAAGTTATATGGACTCAGTTTAGTTATCTGACAAATACCTCTTCACGAGGATCACCTCTTCATGAGTAACGTCTCATCATCATCATCATCATCATCAAATTCTACCCCACCGGGCAGATGCACATGAAATGCATGATTGATTCATTCTCATCTTTTTAATTATTTTATTTTCATCATCATCGATCATCATCTCATCTTATCATCACAAGTCATCACGTGATATACTTCTCAGATCATTTCAATCATCTTGAATCATTCTCATCTCTCATCACGTATGCATTCTTTTAATCACATCAATACGTTATGTCTTCATTATTCAATACATCATCATTATTTGTATTCAACATCACAAGAGTATAGCTTTATCATCATATCATCACAAATAATAATTTTTAGCACCAGGTATTTATGGTCACAACTCTCATGTTCTAATTATATCAAGTGTCCATAGTTTCATTGCTTCACAGATTCACACTTCTAATCTTTTACTTCAAAATTAAGATATCTCCTCAATAATAACATACGTTAAATTAATTGTGATACTAGATTACCAAACCACATCACCCTAGTATACTTAAGCAATATCAATGAAAGAAAGAGTTAAAACTTCAAGTAATGTTTAGTTCAAAATAAAGTAGCTCAAGAAACATAACATATATGGTATCCATACGTGATTAAACATTCTAGAGTCAATAATTGAAAATAGAATAGTAAACAATCTAACAAAGAATAAACCAATTATCTAAGCCACTACCAAATTATTCAAAAGATATGAAAGTTCCTCTAATTCAAAATAATTCTCCAAAACCTAAATCTGAATCATCAAGTCTTCAAATTAAAATTTACTCATCAAATTAATTCCTTACTAAGATAAGTGTTAGTTTTATGTATAGTTAAATATTTAAATTCTATTTATCAAAGCTTCACTATACAGCAACAATCACAATATTAAATTAGGACAGACCACCATTAATCAACTATCATCAAATAAGATTTCCAGTACATCAATATACAACTATGATTAAATTTGTAGACAGCCACCCAATAAAATCCAGATATTGATCAACCACCTAATCAAATACAGCAACTATTAACAGCAACCAACAGAATTAATATTCAGCAATTAGCAATGATAACATCAGTATACAGAATTCCTCAAATATAAATAAATTAACTCATACAGTTATTTAAATTTAAGTTACAGGCAAGGAACAAAATATATAACGGCCATCTATACTTCTAAAATTTTTAAAAGTTTAAACTATCACAATCAACTACTTAATTCATGAAACAAAGGATAAATTAAGTGTTCTACTTTCCATAAAACTTCCTTAACTCAAGTAGTTGTTTAATCTACAGTTAGAAGTTGATTTAAAAGTAAGTTAATACTTAAATTTTGCTCAATCAAAACTTCCCCATACCTCAACTTCTTATCAACCTTGGACCAGCTGCTCCTTTGCTAGCAAAACTCATGTGTCCTTGCTCTTTCTTTTGAAGAAAGTGAGTGAAAATGATAACTTAATGTGGTGAAGTGTGTACGGTGGAATATTTTAGAGTAGGAATTCAATTAAAGTAGGAAAGCAAAGTCCAAAGGGTTGGGAACTTCAAAACTGCACGGTTTCTATTAAGGGTGAGGCACAAAATCAAGTGAGCAAATGGGGTAGCAAGTGCACGGTTTCTCTTCTTTTGGCTGATGGGATTTTTGGTGATAGTAGCAGATGGTGATGACTAGGCTTCTTGTATTTAAAGACTTAAGAAAACCAAAACAAGAGCAAATGGCAAGGTGCTGCACGGTTTCCCCAAAAATTTCTGCTGCACCCTTTATATAATTAAGCTTGATTGCTATTGGTGGATTCAAAGCCCTTGGCCCCTTCACTCTTAAAAATCTGCACGGATAGATTAGCTTGGATAAGTCCATTGTGATTTTTATTCTTTGCCATTTAATACCATATTCCTTTTACTTCCTTTATTCCAAGTCAAAGATTCCTCTTGTCTCACAAAAATCTACTAAGCTTATTGACTTGCTTTCTTGCTTTGATTTCATTGGTTGGAGACTTGACTTACTCCCTAGCCACCAGATTTTACACGGTCCCAAGCTTGCTGTGCAAAGTTTTTCTTCTCAAATATTCCTTATCCCTTCCACTAAATGCTTTGTCTCCAATTATTCCTCCCCACCTTTACACATGCTTAATTCCTATTGGTCTTCTTCTAATTCACTTAACTTGGCTCCCACTCCTCAACTTCTTCGTGGACTCCCATTGAGCTGCTGCAGTTTTGCTTTTCTTTCCCTTCTTTTCTTGTTATCTCAAGTGCTATACAAAAGCCATGCAGATTTTCTTTTTTCTTTAGCCAAGAACATCCCTTTTAGTGCCACAAATTTTGTCTTTTGTTTTCCTAATTAATGAGCTTAATTCCTTTAACAACCCACACTCCTCCTGTTCTCCTTTTAAATAGATAAGTCATATTGAAGCTCAAATGTAGCTTCCAAGAGAAGTTACTTAAAACTGATTTTCGCATTCCTGCACTTGATATGGTTTTAATCGATTATTTCTAAGTGTAATCGATTATTTCAGACGAAATAATCGATTACAATGACTCA
>PYAF01004079.1:64387-80649 GCA_007407185.1 Glycine tomentella | reverse complement strand
ACAGATACAACTTCAGGTAATCGATTACACATCGGTTTAATCGATTACCATCAACCAAAATTTTAAAAATATACTAACTACGCCTGATGTAATCGATTACAAAGGGCTCGTAATCGATTATTCCGAAGCATGTAATCGATTACAATGTCTTGTAATCGATTATTACAGAGTGACCCACAATTCTGACTTATGTAAAAATATATTTAATCGATTACAGGCTTCTGGTAATCGATTATTACAGACAATCCATCATTTTGAAGTCCTCTTCATGATTCTAATGTTGGTCTTGATGTGATCTTTAAGTTCTAGCTCTTTAGCTTACATTGATCATCCCTCGTAATGAATTAAAATTTTTTCTAATCATCCTAAAGCATTTTTCCCTAGCAAGGAACTGAAAATTTGGGGTGTTACAGTCCATGGCCTCAGAGTCATCCCAGACTCAGCACTAGTCATTCACTATGAGCTCAGAGCTCACACAACCCAATCCTCTGGGTTTCTCAGGGCTTGGACGGTCTATCTCACCAGACACCGTCTCCATAGCCTACCAGGCACCTCAATCCCATCACAAAGGCTCTGGCATGTCTCAAATCAAGTGACTCAGTCCAAGTCACACATGCCTCACCTAGAGCCAAAACCAACAGTCTCCAAATCACAAACTGAAAGCTAATCCTTCCTCCTTACATCATTCTAAGCACTTCTCCCAACTGGACCCAGAGCTAATTCTAACCCTATCACAGATGGGTCACTATTCACCCAAAACCCCCAAATCCAAAATCAATCGGAGAAACTCGAGTTTCTTACCTCAAAACTGATGAGGAAGGCCTCTAGGCTACTCTCCCTAGCCTTGGTGACGCTGAACCACCGCCGTTCCTCGCCCAATCTCGAGTTCTCTGCAGCATCTCTCAGAGGAAGAGTTCTCTGGGGTTTTAGTGAATAGGAAGGAAGGATTCTCGCTCTCACTCGGTTTCTCGGAGGTTTACTGGGTTCTGGAGTGTTTAGGGGTCACAAAACATGGCCATGGGAGCTTGGAAAGCTCTCCCATGGCTGCTGGACGTCTTGGGGAGGAAGAGAAATGTTTTTTTTCCCCAAAACGCGACCCTCGTAAATATATAGGCTGCATCGACCTTTCCGCGCTATCAGCGCGGGACACCGCGCCACCAACGCCGGCTGCAAATGCTGTGGCGCCATCAGCGCCACCCTGGCGCTCTTGGCGCCAACCTCCAGAACATGTGGCGCCATCAACGCCACAACTGGCACCACCAGCGCCAGCTGGGAATCCTGGCGCCCCTAGCGCCACAACTGGCGCCCCAGGCGTGAACTTTCAGAGATCCTGGCGCCCTTGGCGCCACCATCCAGTGGGTCTGGCGCCACCAGCGCCATCAGCGCCGCACCCTCCACAGGGTTTTCTAACAAAAGACTTGGCGCGAACCGCGCCGTGCCTGGCGCCACCAGCGCCAGATCTCAGGGTCCTTACACTCTTCCAAGGAGCTTTTGATTATAAGCTTTTTGAAGTACAAAATAATCTAATTCAAACACATACTACAATCAAATGATGACATTTCATACCTTGAAGACCTTGCAGAATTGTCTTGAATTCTATTGCAACTATCTTAATTTTTGTATAGTTCACGCAGTCTAACATATTTGTTACAAAGGTGAGAAAGTTATGTTTGATTCTCGCATACTTCCTGAATGTTTAGAAATCAAAATAAAATTAGCACCATAGTACACTGATTAATATAACCTTCTTAATTCAAGAAGTCCTTTATAATAAACACTACATGATGCTCAGCCAGATCAATTGTCGGCAAAGGAAACTCACAGAACTCACAGGTGATAATCCATTTAGGACAATTTTCCTCTCTATGTATATCTAAAACAACATGTTTCATGGTTTCACTGCAAGCACGTTTCATGGTTTCACTGCACAGTGAACAGGCAACTTGTGCAATGATGTTGTCTGGTTTTGTTTGTTGCATAGGAAGCTTGATATTCACATCAAAGCCGCAATTAACAAGTTACGTTTTGTATTATAAATTATTTACTCTTGCATGAACTTACGTACAAAAATATGTAATAACTTAACCTACAAGTTTTTTTTAACCAGTGCAATGAAGAAATTGAAGACCGTTATCTATGGTATATCTAATCAACCTCCACCAAAATGGATTGAAGTAAAGGTTAGACATTTAATCTTTATGCCATACACTGCACAACTATTTTAACTTTGTATTAAGGACATTAAAATATATTTCATCCTCAATTTAGAGCCATGTTCAAAAAGGAGGTTATAAGTGCGGCTATTACATAATGCATTGGATGTGGAACATAGTAAATGAGGGTCTAAAGAATGAATGGACCATGGTATATTTATTTTAACAATATCATGTTTTTGGTTTACTATCAATGTTTAATGATTTTACATATATGTGTCTAATTTGTATATGACTCATTTGTAGTGCTTTGGTGATGAAATATTGTTAGACGTCGACAACATAACAACAATTCACAAGAAATGAGCTGCATATTGGTTACAAGTTTAAAACAATGCATTTACACAAGATTAGTCAGATGGATGACGGAACCACTATGATGTAAATCATCATTATTGGCAAAATCGTCTTAGAAATTGTACCCTTCAAAGACAGTTCCTTTGGAAATCCGTCTTTGAAGGGTCGAAGATTATTTTTATATATAAAAAAAAAACAGCAATTTCTAAGACCGCAGAACCATCTTAGAAATTGTACCCTTCGAAGACGATTCCATAGGAAAACTGTTTTGAAGGGTCAAAGATTTTTATTTATTTAAAAAAAAAATAACAATTTCTAAGATGGTTCCTTGGCAGAACCGTCTTAGAAATTGAACCCTTCAAAGACGGTTTTCCAAGGGAATCATCTTTGAAGGGTCAGAAATTTTTTTTTAAAAAAAAACATCAATTTCTAATACGTATCCAAGGCAGAACCGTCTTAGACATTGTACCCTACAAAGAAAAAAACCTTCTTTTAAGGGTCAAAGTTTTTTACAAAATAAATAACAATTTCTAAGATGATTTCTTGACAAAACCATCTTAGAAATTATTATTTCAAATACAATTTGGAAACCGTCGTCGAAAGTATTGACGTTGGACGATGCGAGCTTCAAAGACGGTCCAAAAACTGTTGTTAATCACCATTTTCAACCATCATAGAAAAGGTTTTTTTTTAGTAGTGATATGATCAACATTAACAATAGAATGAGGATTATCATTGGAAAATAAAGAATGAAAATAAATTTGAGCAATTCAGTCTATGTCATTGTGCTCATGGAAAACTGTTCCATTTTCTTCCATAGAAGTGATGGTGTTCAACTTTTTCCTTACATTGGCAGTTGATTGAAAAAAAATTGAGTCGATGTCTCCTTCTTTTAACCAAAAGGTTTTGGCTCGTTGCTACTAGTATGCTTCTTCTTGGGCAATCAGGTTTAAGAGGTTGTTATTGATCTCCATGTATTTTGCATCAGATGTCTCATCATGGAAGTACTTGAGGAACTCTAACTATTGTTTGCAATCATCAATGTGGGTTCGAAATTTTAGCCTTAGTTTCTTTCCCTAAGAATTCATGTCATTTGTGCATGAGTTAATTTTTTCCATGATATTATTAGAGCCAAAATTAATTCATCCAGTCTCAACAAATTTTTGCATATCAGATTCAAATAGCCATGAGTTTTCAAATCTGAAAAAATTGTTGTTCCTTCTTATGTCACGAGAATTCAACTTCAGTAAGAGACGAGAGTGATCAAATTTGGAAGCAATCATATTGGAGAGCTTGAATTGAAGGAAAATATGAATCCACTCTAGTGTAGCAACACCTCTGTCTAACTTTTCCTCCACAAAATTATGTTTTCCTTTTCTAGGGCTCATATGTATTTGTAACCTTCCATTGGGAGATCATGGAGATTAGAATCAACAATAACTTCCTTAAAGCCATTGATAAGCCAGGTTGGGTGGTCCAAGAGGCCTAGCTTTTCCTCATTTGACAAGCAATCATTAAAATCCCTAAGAATGCACTAAGCAGGGAGAAAAGAAACAACAATTGAACGAAATAGGCTCCAGGAGTCAGGCCTGCTTTCATATTTAGGAAATCCTAGAAACCAGTTAATTGCTAGACTGGTTTTCCAGGGACGTGTATTTCAGCATTAATAAAATTGGAGGAGAAGTTGATGAGATAACAAGTGAAAGGATGTTTCCAAAATAATGTGAGACCTCCACTTCTTCCATTTGCATAAATAGAAAAACAAGAACGAATCCTATCTGCACTTTTATCTCTTCTATACGCTGAGGATACAACAAAGTTTTGCAAAGGAATACATCTGGATGGTAAGCATGGATTAGGTCCTTTAGGGTCAGAATTGTGCTCAGGTTGCCCAGGCCTCAACCAACTTAGAAGACTCATTGACCCTGGTAGGCCTCTTTGTTAGGGCATGCCAATAGAAAAGAAGGTTTATTTTGGGAAAGTTGGTCATGGATGGTTCGTAAGGTATAGTTTAGGTCAAAAGTTGACAAGGCTTGGTTACGATGGATGATATGGTTGTGACTATTTAGGACGTGTGAGGTTGAGATGTTTTGGATAGTAGGGTTGGGAATATTGTTGTCAGGTTGGTTAATTTGGTCAAGATGGTTATGTTTAGGTGAGGAAAGATTATTAGGCTGCACGTGGGGTGTGGGGTTTGACATATTGATTGTCAATAATGAAGGAATATTCTGAGGGATATTGGATTGGGTAAGTGATAGAGAGGTTGCGGCTAGGGAGTTATTTGGTGTAGGCATAGATGAGATAGTAGGGTTAGGGTTGGTGTGAGTCGTGTGCGTTTCAGAAGAGTCAAACCACCTATTTTTCTCTCCAATAAGGATTTCCTGGAAGTTATCAGTGTCAGCAATCATTGCTTCATTAGTGAGGTCATTATTGACACTAAAATGCAGTAATGATTGGCCACTCAACCGTTTCGGGTTTTGAAATAGAGTCGCCAAAAAATTTGCTCACTTGTCTAGCTCTTGATTGTTGACTTTAATGTTGTCTCCATCGCAATTATTGGCTCATTTCCCCTATTTAGAAATGCCTCCTGCATTTCTTGGTGCTTGTTCTGGACCGCCATTGTTGCCTTGGTGAAGGTATGGTGATGGATTTGTAGACATGTAATTTCTGAGATTTGCACATATTTTTGGCCCCCATTTCCAAACCCTGTCATCTTGACCCATTCAAAGGAGTTGCTTACAATTATCATCCATGTGCCCAATAAGCTCACAGATGTAACAAAATGGGCCAAGTCTTTCATATATAAGATGGATTTCAATTGGTTCTCCATTTGAGGGATATTCTTAGTATATGCAGAATTAAATTACAGTAGTAATTTATAGTATTGCTTTGATTGTAGTTATTGTTTAGTATCGGTTCACAAGGAGAATCTTCCATGGTTTAAGAAGTTTCTCTAGTCACTTAATCATATTTGGGCCAATATGTTTACCATGAGGGGATTACTATTGGTCCATACTTAAAGGGGAAAAGTCTTTTCTACCCCCAATTTAAAATTTCTAACCCTTTCCTCCTACTCATGCCCTTCCTTTCCTCCTTCTTCTTACTCCTCCCCCCTACTCCAACCTCATCCCCAATGAACCTTCCCTCCTCCTCCCCAACCCCAATGAACCTTCCCTCCTCCTCCCCAACTCTTCCTGCTCCCTTCTTCGCACAACCGTTCATTTCCTCAACCCTCTGGTAAATTTTTTTGGTTTGTTTCATCCAACAGAATCATGATTCCATTGTTATTTTTGTTTCCAAAAAAGAGTAACAGGATTGTGATTCTGTTGTAGATTTCTCTACAATAAAGTTGCGATTCAATTACTCTTTTTTCTGGGTTTTGAAGACCATTGTGTGTTTTGGCAAGACACACAATAGAATTGTGATTCCGTTGTGGTCTTAATGTTTTTTAGTTTATTTTTGTTATTATTTTTATTAGTAGTTTGATGTTTTTTCTTTTAGTTATTATTTTTATTAATAGTTTAATGTTCTTTTCCTTTTTGTTATCGGTAGAAAAAAAAAGTTGTCTCGACCAATAAATGGTTAATAAATGAAGTGTTCAATCAATAAAAAACATTGTCTTATTTCACTTTTAAAAAAACACCATATGTGGAAAAGTTATACAATGGAATATTGATTCGATTATGTTAAGGGGGTGCCAAAAAATATAACAACGTAATCACGATTTCATTATTATATTTGGGGTGAAAAAAATATACAATGGAATCACCGAAATCGGGTTTCGGTTGTATATGAAAAAAAAAAAAAACATACAACAAAATCATGACTCTGTTGTAATAAGGGGGTGTAAAAATCGTATAATAATAGAATCATGATTTCGTTGTGCATTTTATTCAACATAATCATGATTCCATGGGAAACTTAATTCTAAAATTAAAAAATTCTCAACCCCTTAGTAGCAAGAGCAATTTGCACGGGACCAATAATAACTCCCTTACCATGAGTATTGTCAATCTTAAATGTCAACCCATAACACTTGCGCCCAAATTAGGCCATTGTTATTTTCACCTCCCTTTTTTAATTATATACCACCCCAATTTGTCATTAAACTATTAATACATGTTAAGTAATAAATAATCTAACAGACAATCATTTAATAGAGATGAAATTGAAAATAATAACACATTAATAAGTAACAAAATATGATTAATTAATGTCAAACGATAATGCTAAGTTTGTAGACATAAATCAAAATGAAATAAATCATCCATAGTTCTATGTTCTAAAAGTAATTTACCTAACACAAGTTATATTGTTTTAACAAAATTATGAAAGGAAAGAAAATATACAATCAATGAAATCATCCATCTCTTGCCTCAACTTTTTATGCTTTTTTTTTTGAAATGTGGTCTTTAAAGTCTTATCTTCAACCTTCAATCTAATTACCTCTCTTGATGATGCTTCACCAATAGAAGTGGCACGTGAAGTAGATTCCTTGAAAAATGCTACTTGAGATTCCAACCCAAATATGCATTTTATTTTGTTGAGGCATCCCACAACATCATAAAAAATGTCATCATCAGATTGCAAGTTAGGTTGTTGACTAGTACCTTCCCTAATTTGGAATTATCTTTCAGCTATTCGTGCTTGGTATGTTTCCTAAAAAATAAAATTATTAGTCATAATTTATATTTAACAAAAGAAAAAACTTTAAGGTTGACATTTGCATACAACTATCTTTTCTAATTTGTCATTAAGCCATTCATTTACTTTGTTAAAGAAAGGCACCTAACAATGTTACCAAAGCAAGATAATTGTGTTGGTCAGGAAAAATAAACATAGACAAATCAACACCAATGCAACATATTGATTTAGCCAATTGAGGCTTGTTTAGAGAACAAACCAACACCTAAGGTAGTACCTAATATGAAATCATCAACTTAGAAACCATCAACTAAGGCAGAACAATTTTAACTTTAAATTTGTAATGATCTATTACAAAAGAAATACCTAAAATGTTAATTAACAAAGCTGGATAATGAGAGCAAAAAAACATAAATCTAATATACTAGTTTTATCAAACAAAATAAAGAAAAAATAACATGTTGATTTTGTCACAGCAATTACCATTCTTTTAGATGGGACATGCAAAGATGGAATAGGAATGTGTATGTCAAGTGTAGGTCTACCATGGGAAAGAGATATCATGTGTATGTGTAGCAAGAGAATATGGGATATGCAGAGGTGGAATAGGATGAGATGGTTGAAAGGTAGCCTTTCTCTCTTCCTTTTCCTCTTTCCCTACCTCTACTTGTCATCTCTCTATACACAATAAATAATAATGAAATTTTGTTAACTTGAACAATAAATACTTATAAGCAAATCCTTACATGTAACACTAATACCCACTAATGTTTCTTTTACTTAAATATCATCAAGCATGTTGGCAATGCATATGGTAGAATAAACAATGAAGATATTGCATGCATCAAACAAATTAGCACCACCAACAGATTGCTTACATTTCCTAAGACCATTTATAACAACAAATTTTCACATATGTGCATAGCTAAAGAAATTCACAAGCATATAAGTATAATTATATAATCAAATCCAAAATTACATATCCATGGTTTAATAAATGCTTGCAAACAAAAAATTGTTATTCATCATCGTCTTCCTCCATGTCTTCCACCTCTTGTAGTACTATTACTTCTTCTATTTCAACTTCTCCATTGTCTTCAAAGTCAACCTCATCCAAGGAATCAACAAATTATTTTTCAACTTGCCCCCTTATATCAATAAGACTTTCTTCAAGATTGTCATCCATAATTGTTAACAAAAATTGTGTGATTGATTTTTCTTGGTATAGACATTTTTTTTCAAGGTTTCTACTTTCTAAACTTTAAATGGTGCTTCGTGCCTTGGTCTTGATCACAAACAACCAATCATTTGGCCTTTCTAGATATTGTGCATAGTATACTTGCTTTGCTTATTGGGAAAATATAGATGGATCATAAGGTTTATATCTCCTAAACAATTTGACTTCAACAATCCCATAATTATCTATCATTGTCAAATTAGTCACATTTGAGTAAAATTAAGGCTTATTTGCAAATTTTATTACCAAACTTTCATTATTTTGCGAATTTTATCACTCAAGTTTTATTTTCGTGAATTTTACCAACCAACTTTCATAATTTCACAAATTTTACCAATCATGTTTTTTTTCACAAATTTTATCATCTAACTTTCAACATTTTGCAAATTTTACCATCCAAATTTTTTATTTTAATCCATTTTACCATCATGTTGGTACAAAATGTTAAAAGTCAATGTTTTTATATTTGTACATCGGTTGTAGTTATAATCGATGTAGAAACGTGACTTTCAACATTGGTTGTGGTTATAATTGAAAACAATATGAACACACAATAACTAAGAGGGGGCTGAAATGGTTTAAACTTGGCATTTTTTTAAAAGAATCTTTAAGAATCAGAGTAATAGGAACTTTATCACAATTAAACCAAGAATGCGTCAAACAATCAAATCACTCAGCTCAAGAATACAATTACTAAAACCTTCACTTGTTGTGTAATGAGATTTCACCAAAAGAATCACAGATTAAGATGATAATAAGAGATTAAAGAAAGTAACCAACATAAGAACTTATATTGGTTCACCACTCAACAAGAGAAGCTACATCCAGTTTCTTCTAACCAAAACTTGATAAGATTTCCATTATTCACAAAATTCAGTTCTTACAAGCTTACAACAATCACCCTTAATCAACCCTAGATTAAGAACAAAAATCTAAAACCCTTTTAGAATCCTAGTGACTAAGACAAAGACAAAGAGAAACTCTTCTCTTCTCCTCCCTCTAGAGAACTCTATTCTAGAAAAGCTTTAAGACACTTTTGTAATAGTTACAAACAACCAGAAATTATAAAATGAATTTACAATCAAAGTTAATGGAGAGAGACAGACTTATGATCCAATGAATATGATTTAACAATCAGGTTTGAAAACAAGTTTAAGAATTTCTTCTCCAAACACTTTTTTGATATCTTGCCCAAGAAGAAATCTTTCAATGCAAAAACGAAGATTTAGAATTTGAGACAAGAGTTTCAGAACTCAAAATATCCTTTCTCACTTTCAGAAGGCTTTTGAAAACAATGAAAATTTCATAGAGTAGTGTGTTGTAGTTTTCAAAAGTCACAACAAATATTTATAACAGACTGTTGTAACTAAATGTAATTGATTAAATCGCCAATGTAATCGATTAAAACCACCAATGTAATCAATTAAGAACAAATTCAATCGATTAAAATGTTCTTCAGCTTTCTGGAAAAGATATATGAGAAAAGTAATCGATTAAATCGTCATGTAATCATTTAACACAGAAAGTCTTGTTTTCCAAAACGTGCCAAGTAATCGATTACCACAAATCGTAATCGATTATCACAGCAAGACATTTCTGTGACTTTGTGAAGTGTAATTGATTACTATTTTACTGTAATCGATTAAAGTGTTCTTAAATCTTTCTAGAAAATATTCATGAGCAATGTAATCGATTAATTCACTATGTAATCGATTAACACGGGAAGTCATGTTTCAAAACAAACCAAGTAATCGATTATCACACCAAGACTTCAACTATGATTTGTGAAGAGTAATGATTACCATATAGTTGTAATTGATTAATGTGTTCTTCAAAGCTTAAGTAATAGATTACCATTAGCTGGTAATCAATTAAAACAGTGCGCAATTGTTTTTCCAAAACAATCTTTAAATACTTTGGCTTTTTCAATGCAATCATGAATACTTTAAATCTTTTTCACATAGCATATGCCTTATGTAAAACCATGAATGCAAGCCAATGAATGATGTTTATGCAATGAAAGGATCAAAGGATGAACTCTTATCCATCTAAGAATTACATATGCCTTCAATTGAATGACACGTAAAAGTTAAAACTTATCCAACATTCAGATCCTCAGCATCTTGATTCTCTTCAAGCTCCCTCTGTATCTAACAATAACCAATGTAAAAAGTACATCAGTTCTAATTACTGAAAATACAATGAACACTAATCAAATAAACCAAGAGGGTGAATTGGTTTATATCAAGGATTTAAAATTTTACTCAAAACAATTTGCGGAATTTGTTAGATGGATCGTATCACTTATTAACCTTTTAAAATCAGAATCCTTCTTTCAACCAAAATCACCCTTGGAATTCAAGTAATGCCTGAAAATAAATCTTGTTAATAACTTGTAACACCCCGTAGGCCTCCGGTGTGTTAACATTAATAATATCAGTTAAGCGCTTAATTATTATTTAAAAACTCGGCGGAAGCCCAGAATTGCTTTTCTTGATTCATTATGTATGGAATAAAAGCACATCACAGAAAACATACACATAAAACAGATGTTTCACACCCCTGCTGATCCAATTTCTCATACAGAATCATAGACAGATAAACATATACATCAGGAATAAACTCAGGAGAAAAGTCTCATATCATAGCATCAATAGTTCTGTACATATATATATATATATATATATATATACATCAGTGTTTTCACCACACCGTGGTGATACAAAAGAATAACTGTCCTCATCGAGGGTATACAGAACTATACATAACTCAGGTGTACACACATCAGCCCTTATCAAGGGTACAAACATATCATCACAAAACTGAGCCTTCAAGCTCCCTTTGCTGCCATCGGCCAAGCAGACATGTCTCCATTAGGGCCTCCTGCGCTGAGACTGCTCTCCTCTTCCAGAAGAGTCACTTGTAAAAAATAAATCCCCAACCGGGGTGAGATACACATCTCAGTAAGCTCAGGGTCCTTGGAGGAATCTCCCCCACCCTGGCCCACTTTCCATGAAACACACATCAGGCAATCACAAGCAAATGGCCCACTGGCCCGGCCCTCTGGCCTTCATAACAATATGAGCAATTCATCTTGCTCCAAACATGGCGGAGCTACCTCAACGCCTGGCAGATATCATCGACGCCCACATCAGTGTGAGACCGAAAACTCACACCTGTGCTATCCCATTGGGTGCTACCCCTTCGCATGGATGCACATATATGGTACCTCCGAGAATAGAAGGAGCTACCTCAACTTCTATTCCCTTGGTCTGTAGGAATCATCGATTCCCTGGGATATCATCGACCAAGAGCCAACCAAACTAGGAGGAAACCCATCTCCTAGGGAGGTCCATATCTATCTACTGGCCAATAGATATATCACAATCATATCACACAACAAGCACAAATGCACACACATATCATTATAAGAATGCAACAACCAAATGCATGCATCATGAATATGACCACCACTCCCCGGAGTGTGGTGTGGCAAACCATGTGGGAAATCATCCCCCAGGGACACAGAACTTACCTGGCAAAGCCTCGCTCTGCAGTTCTTTCCCTGCTCTGTGGCACCCGCCACCGACACCCTCAGTGTCAAGCCCTAATCAAGGCATATATAGGTTCATATCAAAACCAAACCAACAGGCATTCAATCATAGAACATAGCATATCAGAATTCCCCTATCCTAGGGTTCAATCAAATCAAGTCCTCACTAGGCTTCTCATAGACCATACAAGGTCTATCAAGGTTGAATACCAAGCATCTGAGTCATCCCAGACTCAATGCAAACACATGTCTGAGCACAAGCTCACATCAACCTCATAATTCAATTATCACAGGAACGGTCTAAACCTCAGCCAAGGCACCGTTCAACTAGTCTCTCAGGCTCAATTCAAACATAATCAAGGCTCTAGCATGTCATAATCTCAACTAGTGACTCATCACACAGCCACACATGCAAACCACAGAGCCAAGATTCAAAATTCGCTGAATCAAAATCTGAAAGCTAATCCTTCATCACTACAACGCTCTGAACAAGTCTCTCTACAGGACCCTGGGCTAATTCTAGCCCCAGCTCACATGGGTCACCAAAACACAGAAAACCCCAAATACAAAATCAACCGGAGAAACTTGAGTTTCTTACCTCAGTGGCGACCAGAAAGGCTGGAGGACAGCTTTCCCTAGCTCTATTGTCCGTTCTGCGCCTTGGGTCCTTGCCAATACTCAAGTTTCTGAGCTTCCCTGAGAGTTGGATTCTCACTCAAAGAGGGGTTTCCAAGAGGATTGATGAAGGATTAAAGCTCTCAATGTGTTTCTCTCAAGATTAAAGGTCGTAGGGAGGTGTCTAGGTCAAGAAAATAGGTCCTAGGAAGCTTGGGCAAGCATCAGTGGATGTTTGGGCGTTGGGGAAGAAGGAGTTGATTTTCCTTCAAAATTCGCATTTTGGCCTTTATATACTAGGCCTGCCCGAGGTCTGGCGTGGATCGCGCCACCATGACAGTGGGCCTGGCACTCCCAGCACCACTCCCGCGCCCCCAGCGCCAACTTCCAGAACCTTTGGCGCCTTCCGCGCCACTTTGGCGCCCTCAACGCCATCCTCTCTTGACCTGTGGCGCCATCCGCGCGGAAAACCAGAGAGAATTGGTTTTCCAGGCCACTTCCCGCGCCACCCGCTCCACCTATGGCGCCATCCGCGAGGGCTGGAAATCATCTGGCGCTCTTCGCGCCACATTGACGCCCCAGGCGTTAACTTCCAGAGAATCTCGCGCTCTCAGTGCGAACTTGGCGCCCTTGGCACCACATTCCAGAGACCATGGCGCTCCTGGCATGGCCCTAACGCTCTGAGCGTGGAATTCCAGTGGGTCTGGCGCCATCAGCGCCATCCCTGGCACTACCCGCGCCACACCCTTGGCAGGGTTTTTCTACTGAGGATCCCGGCGCTAACCGCGCGGGATCTGGCGCCAACCGCGCCACACTGAGGGTCCTTACATAACTTCTTGATCACCCAAATCCAAACAATGAGAAATGAACATAAAAATGCTGCAATGATAATGACTAGACATGCAATGAAACATACAAAGATTTAGACAAGAAACAAAGCAATTATATTGGTTCACCTCTCAACCTTGGAGGCTACATCCAGTTGCTTCCAACCAACACTAGGTTAGAGTAATTACTATATCAAAGAATCTTTTACAAGCAGTTTACAAGTGATCTCTTTATCAACACTAGACAAAGATACAGATTCTAAAACCCTATTAGAATACAAATCACCAAAATACTGAGAACCCTACTCAGAATCTCAACCTCTAGAGAACCCTACTCTAGCATGCTTGAAAAGAAACACAATAATATATCTCAATACAACAGAAATTGTTAGAACATCTAAAAAGATAGGTTCAAGAATAACACAACCTAATATCTTTCATGTATGAATGAATGAAATGATGTTACCACACTCTCCAGGTTGTAAGAAATAATAGCTCAGAATCACAATCTTGAAAACCTTTTTTTTCTAAAACATCTTTTCCAAGAAACTCATAAATCTTGATCACACAAAATGATGTTTGAACTCAGAGTAAAATAGCAATTTGGACACTTATGAAAGCTTAGAAACTTTTGGGTAAGTCACTCTTTTGTGAGTAAATCGCTCAATGTCTATTTATAAGAAAAAGACTCACCAAGCTTTATATAAAACAAAATTAACTGTCAGTAATCGATTAATTCACTAGTGTAACCGATTAAATTGCCATATGTAATCGATTAAACTAACTAAATAATCGATTAAACTGTTCATCAGCTTTTTGAAAATGGTTACATGAACAAAATAATCGATTAAACCGTACTGTAATCGATTAAAGCAGCAAGCCATGAAAGTTCAAAACACTTATGTAATCGATTACGAATCATAGTAATCGATTAAAACAAAATGACATGATTTCCAGAAATAGATTATTTAATTGATTACAAGAAATGGTAATCGATTAAGTCAGCAATGCATGGTTTTCTTTTAACACTATGTAATCGATTAAAATGAGCATGTAATCGATTAAACTGTTCTTCATGGCTTTTCTAGAAAAGTTTGAATGTCTTTAATCGATTAAACTCCTTATGTAATCAATTAAAGCAATAAGTCTTGCTTTTTTAAACAACTAAGCCATGAGAACTTAACATTTTGTAAAACCATTTGATTTCTTAGAGATTTAAAACCATGAATGCATGATCATGAGAATGCACATGCTAATGAAAGATCACAAGGCATTTAACTTGAACCACTTAGACAAATTACAAATGCCTTCAAATGATTAGGCATGTAAAAAACTAAAACAAAATCAAGTCTTCAACCTTGGTTCAATCTCCTTGCAGCTTCCTTTAAACTCAACAATCTCCCCCTTTTTGGTTTTGAGCATGCCAAATCAATTTGTCCATTTGTCTATTCTTTTGATTGCTTTAGAGGGATTACCAATTCCTAAAATGTAAGTAAGCTTTTGCAAGATCAAGCATAAGCATCGCTCATTTAATAATATGCTCCCCCTTACTTGGGTAAGTTCTTTCACAGTTAAAAAAAACATTCATGCACATGTTACATACCATTTTCTCCCCCTATACCATATAATATTTCAATCATTACTCCCCCTAAATCAAATATTTCTCCCTCTATTTGGTTTATCAAAGACAAAAAATGATTATAGGAAAAACAGGGGAATAAAAAGAGAGAAAGCAGAAACACTTGTATGCATGATAATTCAACCAGTACATTAATCAACCAGAAATTTTAAATACTTAACCAACCAGCAAACATCAAACTTAGCAACAGAAGAAAACAAGAGCATAATGAAATAGCAACAATAGAGACAAACAGAAGCACCCTAAACTAAGTTATCAAAGTCCTCAAGCACAAGCTTGGCTTCTATGTTCTTCAATCTGGATTTCATCTCTTCCATAGATGAGTTTGTCTCAGCTCTATGCTCATGATGAAGAGACAACAGGGCACCCATCTTTTGAATCATAAGAGACTTAAAAGGGTTATAGGAAGGTTGAGCAGAACCTTCAGCCTCTTCTCCTTCTTCTGCATCAGCTTCTTCTTCTTCATCTTCAGCCGGTGGTAATTTTTGCCCTGTCATTTGCCATCCATAAGGAGTTTTGACCATTCCAAGTTTGGTCATATGTTTCTCTTTAATGAGGTTGTTGCTGGAATTTGTGTTATCCACAACCTCATTAGTTACATCAACCTTGAAGTAATCAATGAATCTGGAAATCAGGACAACATATGGAAATGGGTAGTTCATCAATCTTTTAGACTTAAGCATTATCTCCTGAATTATGAGGATCCAATTCATCTGGATTCCATTTTTCAGATTATAAACAATTTGAATATCATCATCAGTAGCTTGAGCATGGTTTGTGGACCTAGGAGTTAGGATGTAGGTGATGATGTAGTGAAGGAGTCTGTCCTAATGAGTCATAAGACCTGTACTGAGCCTTAATTTCAGCCTCATATGAGGGTCAAGTAACATCCCTCTGTAGGTCTCTACCCTGTTGTATCCTCCAGCTTCTTCCTCAAATTTTCTTTCTCCATCAAAAGAAATACCAGCAACCTCTTGCCAAATTTCAGGGGTCATTTCTAACGCTACCCCATTCACTTGAGACAATATTGTCCCCTCCATGTAACGACCGCTTCTACTTCGCTTTTTATTACGTATTTATTTTTATTTGCTAAAAATTTTCGAAAAACAGAAAGAATAAAAGTTCAAATGAACCTTGGTTGATTTTCAAAACAAATTTAGAAATGAAGGTTCAAATGAAAATTCCGTTGATTTAAGAACGAGTTTAGAAATTATAAGAGTGTTACGCGTTATTTAAA
>PYAF01004079.1:47576-61974 GCA_007407185.1 Glycine tomentella | reverse complement strand
ACGATGACACTGTATGATAAGCAAATTTTCACCTACTGGGAATTCTTTGGAATTCTCACTGTTTTAGTATGTTCCCGTGTCATTCCAGACAGGTAAATCGAAAAGAGGAGCTACAGAGTGAGGACAAGTTGGAAGATTTCTTTTAATGTTGTGGACTTGTAGCATTTTGTTATATGCTTTGTAATATATAGACATTACTGCTATTGTAGGAAATATTATTTACAAGTTGTTACTAAGTTGTAATTTATTAAAAAGACCAAAAAGTCTCTACAGGCTCAATATAAGCGTAATTTTCTAATATTGAGATAAGTTTTTCTTAATTAATTTTGGTTAAAAATTTTACGTTAGAAAAGTTAACATCTTCTAGTTACATATTATGACCTAGGCATAATATAGTAATTAGAAGGATGTTACAAGCATAACATCCGTTTTCTACAAGAAATTCTTCAAAATAGGAAATCTAATTTCCTGAAGTGGCTCATTATTGCATTGGTGCTGAAATTCTTCGATCTCTCTATGGCATTGTTCATCGATCTGCCATGAAATTTTAGCAGCATTTTTTCTGGTGGCATGTAAGGTTAGCATGCCATTGAAGAGCTGTAGCATACTAGTAGTTGGCTTACTCATTTAGTTTTTAGATATGAATACAATGAGACCTTATACCACTGTGTCAAACCTATTAAAGCACTTTAGATAACGTTTTTTTCATTAATCAAAGGGTTATCTAAATCTCTTTCAAGACGAAAAGCAAATCAAACATAATTTGTAAGGAGTAAAAGTATTTTTTTTGCAAAGACGGAAATAAAAAGGCTAAATTGCAAGAACTCAAAAGCTATTTAAACCTCCAAAATGTGTCTAGTTTGTTATAAAAATTTCAACCTTTAATATAAATAGCATTCAACAAAATATTTTTATGAAACTTTTAAATTTATTTTATACGACTTTTAAATAAAAGTGATTTTATAAAATTTCAAAAGTACAAATAAATAAATAAATTAGTTATAACAAATAGTTATATAAATTTATCATTCAATTAATATAATAATAAATTCTTATATAATATTCACCATATTATCATTATATTTAATATTTTAAGAAAAATTAAATATTATGTTGACAAAGTAACACTATTTTTCTATTTTTATGATATTATATACTAATGTAAATTATAGAAAATAAATTTTTTATAAACAAAAGAAGTTAAAAAGTAATATAATATTAATTAAAGAGTAGTCATTTTTTTAAAAAAAGAGTTGTGTACATGTAATAGAATAAAGAAAGTGAGAGAGAGAAAAGATGAATTTCTTTTTGGTACTAAGTCAGACCACATGTGTCTCCAACCCATTAGATCAAAGGCTAATTCCAATCGCGATTCATAACTGTGCTTGTCTAAGAGAATTTGGCAAATCAAAGAAATCTAATATGAATTTTTTCGCTAAATAGATCGTTCTTCCTACATTTAAATACAATGAGACTTTATATCATTACACCAACCCTATATGTTAGGGAAAAGATGAAATGAAATAGAAGTGAGAATATAAAAGTGAATGAAAAAAGAAAAAAGTTAAAAGGGAAGACAATATTTTTATAGAGATTTTTTCTCCAAAATTTGTCATGTGTCCTTAAAAGGACCAAATTTTCTTATATTATTATTAATAGATAAATAATTATAATATATCATTTATGAGTAAATTAAAACAATAATAACATATTTTAATACAATATTGAGCATATTATTATTATTATTTTAGATATTTCAAGTATAAATAAATAAAAGAGTAGTTATTGCGAAAAAAAATTATGTAAGTTAAAAAGTAATGGTAGTAAAAAGAAACCTAAATACAAAAAGGAAAGGAAGAAAAGAAAGAAAAAACTTAAAAAATTTAAAATTATAAAAAGGAAAGAAAAGCAAGTATAAAAAAAAGGAAAGACACAAAAAGGAAAATGGAAAAGGAAAAAATATAAAAAGAAAAACTAAAAAGGAAGAAAGAGAAAATTGGGAGGGAGAAATTTGAATTTGAATTTGAAAAAATATAAGTAATAAAAGGAGTTTGTTAAAAGACAAAAAAACAAAAAAAATATTCATGTCATTAAATTAACAATAGTCAATTTTGTAATTTTTCTAGCCCAAAGATTGTATATAAAGATATTAGATTTCTTTCGCAATAGGCTAGAACTTCTAGGTTTTTTAAGGCTTTGTTTGGAAGTTAGGAGGGGAAGGGAAGGAAAGAGATTCAAGGAGAAGGGAGGGGAAGGAAAGGAAGGAAAATGAGGAAAGTTCCTTCCTCCTTATTTGAGAGTTAAAAATATATTAAGAGAGAGATGAAGAGTTAATAAGATACTTTTACAATTTTTCCCTTATTTAAAAAATGAATACACTCTATATTTTACAAATAAAACTTAATTTTGAATTTGTAACTAGGGTAAGATAGCAATTTTATTACTTTTTCTTCTAAAAACCTCCAAATTGGGGAAACAACAATTTTAATGGTTTGGAGGATTTCAGAAGAATTTTAAAAATCGTCAAATCCTTTTCCTCAAAAATTAAAATTCCCAAAGAAGGGCATGTCACCACCTAAACCTTTTCCTTCCCTCCCTTCCCCTCTAAAATCCCTCTCCCAAAAAAGCCTAAATAAATTTAAAGAGAGGGAAAAAGGAATCAAATGACAAATAATCTAAGTGAAAATAACTTTAGTATCGTGTAACTCACTCACTAATAAACACAAGTTAGGGTTTGTAACTTCTACAACACTTCATTCTAGCTTCTCTAGCTAGATGTTGCATTATATCACTACTATGATCTTTACTGACACATTTATTGGCCATTAACTTATTGTCGATAACTCACTTTCTAATTTAGGTCATTCATGGCAAACATGCTGTATATAGGCACTAAAAAACTGACCACTGGTAATTTCCAATTGTCAATTTCCACACACTAATAGTATTTCTTTATTTATAGAATTAACATTGCTATTAAGTTTATATTATCAATTTCTACATGTTAATAAGTATATTTTAATATATATATATACACACATACTAGAAATCACCAATCTCCAAACACTAATTTTGTAGTATTATGGAATTAATATTAATTTTTGGCTTAAATATGTTTTCATACCTAGAAAATAGACCGTTTTAAGATTATTATCTAAAATTCATTTTTTCTCAACTAAGAACTTGAATTTTTTTTAATGTTTCAATATAGTACTTGCTTCAAATGCCTCGATGTCTTTGGTTGTTGTTGTAGATTTTGAACCCTAAGGGAGGCTTTTGGGGGGCATTTGGGAATTTTGAACCGTAAGGGTGTTTGGTTGATGCATGAAAGGATGAATGGAAAGGGTGGGTCATCATCGTCGTCCTCATCTCTTGCGATGGTGAAGTGCAAATGTGAGGTACCCGCTATTTTGTTCATGATTGAGCATTTTTAGTTTATTATTTTTCTATTCTTCTTAGCTTATTTGACCTCTCTTGGAATCTTATTTTTCCACCTTAACTTAGTTTTGGTCTTAGGCAAATAATTGAGCTTAATTGATAATTATTGCTTATTTTCAGATTTTGTGCATACTTGACCTATCTATCTTGTGAAACACCTGTAGGATGATACAAAACTTCAAATGGAGAATACGAGTAGTCCCTGGAAATCTAAGGAAAAAAGCTACAATTTTGTCATAAATAAACTTTGACAAATTATGCCACTTTGAGGATGATTTCAGGCTTGTAAGTCAGAACCTCTGCACTTGGACTTTGGGTTGCGAAATTGGGTTGTGCTTTCTATAATTAGCTTAATTAGATAGATTAGATGGGCCTAATCAAGGCCCATACTTTTCTTCTGTTCAGTCACAATATATATTAGTGTAGTTAGTTAGTTACTTTCATTTTTGTACAAAACAGATTTGAGAAGCCTGTTGTGAAAGTTTTAAGGTCAAATTCTTCTATCTTTTTCTCTCAATTGTTCTTCATTTTTCTTCCTCTTTTCAACTCTGTTCTTCTCCTTTCATGCACAAATTTCGTTGCACTTCCACTAGTGATGATCATGGAAGGATAAACAATCAATCAATCTAAGGATTCAGTCCAAGCAAGGAGGAATTTGAGTTCTGGTTTAGTATTCCAAATTCTATGTGAATATTCATCTTCTTTAATCCTATTTTTGATTTTCATGATTATAAATGTGCTTAGGATTGAAAAAAATTAGGTTATGGATTCATTTTCTAATTTTGAATTTAATCACAGATTTTTTGGATGATATTTCAATCTGATTTGTGATCTTAATGAATTTAGGGTTTGATTCAATTGAACTACCTCTAATGACATTAATTGAACTTTCACAATATGATCATTATCTGTAGAACTGTGCTAATTTGAATTGCTTGGTTTGGTGAATTGGATTGATGCTTTTGAATTTGTTTCTAAACTTTCTGAATTTCTGTTTGTATTTATGCAATTTTTGTTTATTGTCTACAACCTGTTTGTTGAAATTCTCCCTACTGCTTATAAGTGGATTGAGTCTGGAACCAAATTGAATTGTATCTTTGAGTCGACCTAGGTTATTCATATACTGCAGAATTAATCCTAGTTTTATTTGTTTTGGAACGATTCGATAGTCATTATCAATTCACGTTGCGCAATGTGAGCCATCCGGGGAGAAGGTTTTGGAGATGCTCACACTGGAACGTAAGCAAATGTCGAATCTATGTTTTGTTTTAGGTTTTATTCCATTGTGTTTCTTGTTTAAGTGGTATCTTGTTGTAGTAATGAAGTTCTTGCAAATTTTTTCAATGGATTGGCTAAAGCAAATACAAAAGAAATACAAATTTGAGGAAAAAAATGTTGCACAAGAGAAAGAATGTCATGCATCCTCAGTTCAAGTTGTGCAGTTGAAGAGTAAAATTGGAAGGAAAAAGAATAGCATTGTCGTTGAAAGGAATAGAGTGAAGCTGTTAGGTTTTGTAGTTGTAGTTCTTTGGGTGTTCATTTCTTTAGTAAGCATTGTAATTGCAATGAATGTTGGTGGTCATAGAAGGAATTGATTTTCCATTTGTGTATTTGCTTGAAACCTTGTATGCTTCTAAAATAGGGAACAACAAATTGTTTTTGCTGAAACAGACTACGAATTTTAGGTATAAGGAGGTACTTCTATTTCTGATCACCTAAGTGATTTTCAAGGTTGGTTTGATCAATTGTCTGGCATGGGTGTAAAATTTGATGATGAAATTTTGGGACTTTGATTGCTTAATACTCTACCTGATTCTTGGGAAAAACTTCGTGTTACTTTGACTAGTTCTGCTCCTGGTGGTATTGTGACCATGAATTTTGTAAAAACTGCTATTTTGAATGAAAAAGTCAGACAACGTACTCAGCAAGCATCCTCTTCAAAGCCATAGGTTTTTGTCACTGAAAACAGGGGGGAAGTACAGACAGGGATCAAGAAGGAGGTCACAGAGGTAAAAGCAAGCACAGAAGAAAATCAAGGTCTGAGCAGAAAACTTACAAGTATAGTTATTGTGGTAAAAAGGATCATCTTCAAAAGTTTTGTTATAAGCTAAAAAATGATAACAAAGGCAAGCAAGAAAAGAGAAATGATGAGAATAGTGATAGTGTTGCCATTGCTAGTTGTAACGACTGCTTCCACTTTGCTTTTATTACGTATTTATTTGCCAAAATATTTTTCAAAAACAGAAAGTAGATTATTATTATTTTTTTCGAAAAACAGAAAGTAAAACATTCCAACAACTCTTGGTTGATTTTAAAACAAATTTAGAAATGAAGGTTCAAATGAAAATTCTAAACGAGTTTAAAGATTTTAAACGTGTCCGCGCGTTATTCAAAACATATAATCCACAACATTTAAACATACCACACAGTTCACTTATTACGCATCTAGAGTCCATATACACAGTCCATATAATACAAATACAGATCATCAAAAAGCAGACAACAGCATACAATCTTCATTCTTCTCGTACATCATCCAAATCACTGCGTTTCTGCTCGCCCAAGCAATTTGGGGTCATCACAGGTGTCAACCACACGACACAAAATGGGGTCAGTCTTGATAAACAAAATTTAAATATCAACGTTACGGGATAATACATAGGTAAATAACAATAATACAAATATTTTAAATAAAACATTCTTCTTAAAGTTTAATAATCTTTACTCCATGAATTAAATCATCTTTTCTTCTCACTAACACCTGTCATGATATGCAAGAAAATGCATGCTCATCTTATTATATGATGCATGACTGAGATCTCAGTAACATCTTAAAATTGTGGCCACTGTCAGATAACCCCACCCTCACTCAGTGGAACGAACCTATCCATCCCGTCAGGGTAGCCCAGTGTCGCGCAGGAGTCTCACTCCCATCCATGTGATCATCATGGTGGTGTGGTTCCCCACTGTCTCAACTACCCCCAAGTTAAAAACACGTATGGAACTCAGTTAGTTATCTGACACAAACACCTCTTTCGAGGATCACCTCTTTACACCTCTTTCGAGGATCGTCCCATGCACATGAAAATGTATGAATGATTCATTTTTCATCTCTTTAAATTGTTCTTTTATTTTCATCACAACTTATCATCACAGTCTCATCACAACATCACAGGGTCATCATCTCATCATCACATCACTAGGTCATCGTCATAATCTCATCTTAACATCTCAAGTCATCATGTGATATACTTCTCAAGTTATCTCAATCATCTTGAATCATTCTCATCTTTCATCACATATGCATTCTTTTAATCACATTATTACATTATATCTTCATTATTAGTCCATCATCATTGTTTGTCTTCAACATCACAAGAGTATAGTTTTATCATCATATCATTACAAAGAATAATTTTTAGCACCATGATCACAACTCTCATGTTCCAATTATATCAAGTGTCCATAGTTTCATGGTTTCACAGAATTCACATTTTTAATCTTTTACTTCAAAATTAATGTATCTCCTTAATAATAACATTAATTGTGATACTAGATTACCAACCACATCAACATAGCATACTCAAGCAATATTAATGAAAGAAAGGGTTAAAACTTCAAATAATGTTTAGTTCAAAATCAAGTAGCTCAAAAATCATAACATATATGGTATTCATACGTGATTAAACATTCTAGAGTCAATAATTGAAAATAGAATACTGAACATCCTAACAGAGAATATATCAATTACCTAAGCCACAACATAATCATTCAAGAGATATGAACATTCCTCTAAATCAAAACAATTTCCCAAAACATAAATCAGAATCATCAAGTCTTCAAATTAGAAGTTAGATTCAAGTAGTTTTCTACTATTAATTCCTCACTAATATAAGTGTTAGTTTTCATGTGTGGTTAAGCTTTCAATTTCTGTTCATCAAAGCTTCCTTATACAGCAACAACAGTCATACCAAAATAGACCAAACCACCATTAATCCATAAATAAAATTCAACACAAACCACAATCCAATAAAATACAGATATATTCAAGTAAATGGTCTCCCAACGAATAAAATACAGCAACTGTTAGCAGCAGACAGAATTAGTATTCAACAATTGGCAATAACAAAACAGTATACAGAATTTCTTTAACCCATATAGTTATTAAATCTGCAATTAGAAATTGATTGAAAAGTAAGTTAATACTTAAATTTTGCTCAATCAAAACTTCCCCATACCTCAGCTGCTAGTGAACTTTGAACAAGCTTCTCCTCCTTGTTCCTAATTGTACGTAGACTCCTCAGCCATTTAGGAGGTTTTTGCCTATAAAAATGGTAATTAAGGATGGAGAGATGAACGGTTAAAGCTTTGACATCTAGGATTCAGCACACCCAAAACCAAAAAGCAAGTGAGGTGATGCTTAAGGACTGCCCAGTTTCTTGTTTATTTGGATTCATCAAAACAAAAGAGAAATCAAGTGGAGAGTGAAGAAGCTTTCTGATTTCAACGTGAATCAAGCAAGTGGAATATTACAAGGCTAGTTTAGTTTCAAGAAAGTGAAAACATAAAGCAAGGGCTGTACGGTTTCTGTTAAGGGTGGGACACAAAATCAAGTGAGCAATTGGGGTAGCAAGTGCACGGTTTCTCTTCCTTTGGCTGATGGGATTTTTGGTGATAGTAGCAGATGGTAATAACTAGGCTTCTTGTATTTAAAGACTTAAAAAAAATCAAAAACAAAGGGCCAAGTGCTGCACGGTTTCCCTCAAAGTTTCTGCTGCACCCTTTATATAATTGAGCTTGATTGCTATTGGTGGATTCAAGTCCCTTGGCCCCCTCACTCAAAAAAATCTGCACGGATAGATTAGCTTGGATAATCCCATTACGATTTTTATTCTTTGCCATTTAATACCATACTCCTTCTACTTTATTCCAAGTCAAAGATTCCTCTCACAAAAATCTACTTGGCTTATTGACTTGCTTTCTTGCTTTGATATCATTGGTTGGATGCTTGACTTACTCCCTAGCCACCAAAATCTACACGGTTCCAAGCTTGCTGTGCAAAGTTTTCCTTCTCATCAAATATTCCTTTTATCCCTTCCATTTAATGCCTTGTCCCCCCAATTATTCCTCCCCCTTTACACATGCTTAATTCCTATTGGTCTTTTTCTAATTAACTTAACTTGGCCTCCCACTCCTCAACTTCCTCGTGGACTTCCTCTGAACTGCTGCAGTTTGGCTTTTCTTTCTTTCTGCTGCAGTTTGGCTTTTCTTTCTTTTCTTGTTATTTAAATGTCTATACAAAACCCATGCAGATTTTCTATTTTCTATAACCAAGAACATTCCTTTTTGTGCCACAAATTTTGTCTTTTATTTTTTCTAATTAATGAGCTTAATTCCTTCCTGTTTTTCCTTTTTAAATAGATAAGTCACACTGGAACCCAAATGTAGCTTCCAAGAGAAGTTACTTAAAACTGATTTTCACATTCCTCTGCCCTCACTTCGGTTTTACTCGATTATTTTAAGGTGAAATCGATTATTTCAGACCATATAATCGATTACAATGACTTGGTAATCGATTATTCCAGAGGCCCTAAATAGATACAGCTTCAGGTAATCGATTACACATCGGTTTAATCGATTACCATCAACCAAAATTCAAAAATACACTTAACTGCGCCTGATGTAATCGATTACAGAAGGCTTGTAATCGATTATTCCGATGCATGTAATCGATTACAATGTCTTGTAATCGATTATTACAGAGCGACCCAAAATCCTGATTTCTGTAAAAATGTATTTAATCGATTACAAACTCCCGGTAATCGATTATTACAGACAAATCATCATTTTTGAGGCCTTCTTCATGATTCTAATGTTGATCTTGATGTGATCTTGAAGTGTTTAAGTCCTTGCTTCATCGTAATGAATTAAAATTTTCTAACCATCCTAAAGCATTTTTTTTCCCAACAAAGAACTGAAAATTTGGGGTGTTACACTAGTGCAGGAGATCTTTTGGTTGTTTATGATGAGAACTTGATCAGTGTTGCGTGTGATGATTCTAGCTGGGTTGTTGACAGTGGTGCCAGTTTTCATGTGACTTCTAGGAAGGATTTTTTCTCATCTTATACTCTAGGTGATTTTGGTGTGTTGAAGATGGGTAATCGTGATACATCAAAGGTAATTGGCATTGGTACTGTTTGTTTGGAAACCAGCATAGGAACGAAGTTGATTTTGAAGATAAATTTACTCCCACTAAATTTATGATATACACAATCTTCCACTATATTCACCTTGAAACCACAAGAGATTATAATTTGATGAAACTTGTGATACCATCGACGAGAAGCTAGTTTGAGACCGTAAATTGATTTCTTTAACTTACAAACCATAGACTTTGAATCTCCAAAAACAAAGTTTCCCAGCCAGCGCTGATGGCGCTAGATGTGGCGCTGGGGGCGCCACAGGTTCTGGAAGCTGGCGCTGGAGGCGCGAGGCTGGCGCTGGGGGCGCCAATTGCACCGCCATAGTGGCGCGATCAGCGCCGGAGGTGGCGCGATTCGCGCCAGACCTCAGGCAGGGCCACTATATAAGGGCCAAAACGTGAAAAATGAGAGGGACAATTGTTCTTCTTCCTCCTTCTGCCCCAAACCTCCATTAGTGACTTGCCAAGCTTCCTAGGACCTTATTTCTTGTCCTAAACACCCCTTGTGACCTTGAAACTTGAGAGAAACCCTTGGAAAGCTTAAATCCTTCATTCTTTCTCTTAGAAACCCCTTGAGAGTGAGAATCCCTTTCTCCAGAGGAAACCTCAGCACTGGCATTTGGCTGAGACCCAAGGCTTGGAACGCATAACAGAGCTCTAGGAAGCTGTCCTGCAGCCTTTCTGGTCGCCGCTGAGGTAAGGAACTCGAGTTTCCTCAGTTGATTTGGGATTTGGGGCTTTCCTGTGAATAGTGACCCATATGAGTTGGGGCTAGCATTAGCCCAGGGTCCTATAGAGTAACTTGTTTAGAATGGTTTAGTGATGAAGGATTAGCTTTCAGAATTCGAGTTAGTGGACTTTGAATCTTGGCTCTGTGGTTTGCTTATGTGACTTTTGTGATAAGTCACTAATTGGGTATATGCCATGATAGAGCCTGGATTATGTTTGTTCTGAGCATGAGAGGCTAGCGAAATGGTGCCTTGGTTGAGGCTTAGACTGTTCCAGTCATATGTTGAATTATGAGGCTGAGATGAGCTGGTGCTCAGACATGTGTTTGCATTGAGTCTAGGAGGACTCAGATGCTTGGTACTCAACCTTAGTGGATCTTGTATATGTCTGTGATGGCCTAGTGTGTGCTGGGCTGAAATGGTTGAACCCTAGGATAGGGGAATTCTGATATGATATGTTTCTGTACTTGGATGCCTGTGGATTGGTTTTGATATGGATACATGCCTTGATTAGGGCTTGACACTAAGAGTGTCGGTGGCAGGAGCCACAGAGCAGGGAAAGAACTGTAGAGCGAGGCTTTGCCAGGTAAGTTCTGTGTCCCTGGGGGATGATTTCCCACATGGTTTGCCACACCACACTCCGAGGGAGTGGTGGTCATATTCATGACGCATGCATTTGGTTGTTGCATCCTCATAATGATATGTGTATGCATCTGTGCTTGTTATGTGATATGATTGTGATAGATCTATTGGCCAATAGATAGATATGGACCTCCCTAGGAGTTGATGGTTTCCTCTTAGTATGGTTGGCTCATGGTTGAGGAAGCTCCCAGGGAATTGGTTCCCACAGACCATAGCGATAGAAGTTGAGGTAGCTCCTTCTACTCTCAGAGGTACCATATGTGTGCATCCATGCGAAGGGTTAGCACCCAATGGGATGGCACAGGTGTGAGTTTCTGGTCTCACACTGATTTAGGCGTTGAGGTAGCTCCGCCATGTTTGGATGTGTAATATATATTGTTATGAGGGCCTGAGGGTCAGGCCAGTGGGCCATTTGCTTGTGATTGCCTGATGTATGTATGCTGGAGAGTGGGCCAGGGTGGAGGAGGTTCCTCCAAGGACCCTGAGCTTACTGAGATGTGTATCTCACCCTGTTTGGGGATTTATCTTTACAGGTGACTCTTCTGGAAGAGGAGAGCAGTCTCAGGGCAAGAGGCCTTAGTGAAGACTTGTCTGCTTGGCCGGTGGCAGCAGAGGGAGCTTGAAGGCTTAGTTTTGTTTTGTTTTTGTTTTGTACCCTGGATAAGGGCTGGTGTGTGTACACCTGAGTTATGTATAGTTCTGTATACCCTCGGTGAGGGCAATTATGCTTTTGTATCACCACGGTGTGGTGAAGACACTGATGTATATATATATGTACAGAACTATTGATGTTATGATATGAGACTTTCCTCCTGAGTATATTCTTGATGTATATGTTTATCTGCCAATGTTCAAGTATGAGATACTGGATCAGCAGGGGTGTCTATATCTGTCTTGTATGTATGTTTATGTGATGTGTTTTTGTTCCATACATAATGAATCAAGAAAAGCGATTATTTGCTTCCGCTGAGTTTTAAATTATGTTTTTAAGCGCTAATCTGATATGATTAATGATAACGCACCGGAGGCCTATGGGGTGTTACATTTAATGGTATCAGAGCGGTTTCTTGATAAGAGCATTATGTATGGAACTTGATTGGTGCTTTGATTGTGGTTGTTTGGCATGAGCATTTCATGGGGGTACATTATCTATGGGCCTGATCAACTCACTGTGTGATGTACATGTGTAGTGCCATGGTGAGACCTAGAAGCACCAGTGGGGCTACCAGTGCCCAGACTGATCCAGTCGCGGCTGCATTAGCCGCCATGCAGCAAGAGTTAGCTGCTAATAGACAGATCTAGGTAGATATGCAGCAGGAGATGGCTGCTAACAGACAAACTCAGGGGGAGATGCAGCGAGAGATGGCTGCCACCCGAGAGGTGAATGAGGCCTTGATGAAGGCTAATCATGATCTGCTAGAGGAGGTAAAGAACCTCAGGAGGGATGATAGAGTATCCTCCACACCTCCTATTCGTGATGACGAGGGTAGTCGCCAGCAGACTGGTGGAAGCCACTAGAGAGGGGACCCGATGTCCTAGGTAGAGGCTGAGAGTGACGTAGCAGCCAGAGGGAAAATGCTGATTACCTTCCGGAAGCATGACCCTCCAGTGTTTTCAGGGGGCTATGATCCAGTGGCTGCAGCAAGGTGGCTGCAAGCCTTGGAGAAGATCTTTGAGGTGATGGAGTGCCCCGATCACCAGAGGTTACTGTACGCAACCTATATGCTCCAGGGTGACGCCCATGAGTGGTGGAAGACCACAATTCAGCTTCTGAGAGGCCGGGGAGAGATGATTACCTGGCAGTTATTTGAGGCCTGCTTCCTGGACAGGTATTTTCCCAGAGATGCCCGGGAGCAGAAGCAGGCAGAGTTTGATGGACTCGTCCAGGGGAGCATGACAGTGGACGAGTATCTAGCCCAGTTTAATGAGCTGGCCCAGTTTAATGAGTTGGCCCAGTATGCACACTTCAGGAGACCTTTTCCTAAAGCTGAGATTCTAGCAGCTAAGTTCCTAAGGGGACTTAGGGATGATATTCAGGTGTTGGTGGCTGGCAGTGGGTCACGAGATATGGATACCTTGGTGAGGCAGAGTCGCCAAGTGGAGGATATCCTGCGGAGACAGAGAGGCAGACAGCCTACTCCCTCAGTCAGACAGGAGGGGAGAAGGCCAGTGGTTCTGGCCCACCCGGAAAGAGGAAGGGCAAGGAGCTGAGAGTCTCTGTTCCCTCTTACAGATTTAAGAGGGGCTCAGCTCGGAGGAGACCAGCCCCGAAGTGTTCAACTTGTGGGAAGGAGCATATGGGAGCATGTTCCTCAGGCCAGATCATCTATTTCCGATGTGGCAAGCCAGGCCACATATCCAGAGAGTGCCATCAGACAGAGAGTCGGGCACAGGCTACTCCAGTGGAGATGACGGCACCCAGAGCAGGACGGGTTTACACTGTAAATGCCAGAGAGGCAGCCAAAGCTCCAGATCTGATCAGTGGTACAGTTTTGATCGATGATTGTGATGTTCGAGTACTGTTTGATTCTGGAGCCACACATTCCTTCATACAGGATGTGGTTGTTCATAGGCTTCGATTGCCTAAGTTTAGTTTTGCCCCTCCGATGGAGGTTATTACTGCTTCTAGAGAGAGATGCCAGGTGAGCACATGCTGCAAGGACGTGCAGTTTTTGTATGAGGGCAAAGCCTATGTGATTGATCTGTTTTGTCTAGCGATGCCTACCCTTGAGATGATTTTGGGTATGAACTGGATGGCCAAATATGGCGTGATGCTAGACTGTTGTCAGAAGAGGGTTGTTGTGCCTTCTGACGAGGCAGGTTCGAGTTCCACCGCTATCTTATCAGTCTTCCAAGCTCGCAAGGCAATCATGGAGGGAGCTCAGGGCTATATCTTCTTGGGTGTGACAGAAGATAAGCCGAGTGTTGAATTGTCTCAGATCCCTGTGGTGAGCGAGTTCATGGATGTGTTTCCTAAGGAGATAACTCAGCTACCACCAAAGAGGGAGATAGAGTTCTCCATAGATCTGGTTCCTGGTGTGGGACCGATTTCTGTGGCACCTTATCGTATGGCTCCTCTGGAGTTGAGGGAGCTGAAGGTGCAATTAGAGGACCTGCTGTCCAAGCAGTTCATTAGACCGAGTGTCTCGCCTTGGGTGTAACGACCGCTTCTACTTCGCTTTTTATTATGTATTTATTTTTATTTGCTAAAAATTTTCGAAAAACAGAAAGAATAAAAGTTCAAATGAACCTTGGTTGATTTTCAAAACAAATTTAGAAATGAAGGTTCAAATGAAAATTCCGTTGATTTAAGAACGAGTTTAGAAATTATAAGAGTGTTACGCGTTATTTAAATCATATAGTCCATGACATTCACACATACCATACA
>PYAF01004079.1:33734-45770 GCA_007407185.1 Glycine tomentella | reverse complement strand
GATTATCCTTTTACTGTAATCAATTACACACGTACAAATATCATTCTGAATAGCTTTTTAAGTTCATTTAATCGATTAATTCGTTACTTAATTGATTATTACAGTAAGATTATCAGTGTGAATAGTGATTATGCAGCATATTTCGAGTATGAGTGATTTTGAGATAAATGGCCAATCAATGATGCAATTTCATGTCAATGAGCATATACATATCAAGCTAACACACACTAGATTCATCTAGTATCCCTAGCATGTTTCTAAGAGTGTAGAACCTATCTCTATCCAAAGGCTTAGTGAAAATATCAGCTAATTGAAAGTTGGTTTCAAAAAATTCAATTTTGATGTTACCCTTTTAGATATGGTCTCTGATAAAATGATGTATGATTTTAATGTGTTTTGTCCTTGAGTGCATGATAGGATTTTTGGATATATTGATGGCACTAGTGTTATCACACAACAATGGAATCTCCTTTATCTCAACCCCCAAAGTCTTGAAGTTGTTGATTCAATAAAAGACTTTGTGCACAGCAACTTCCAACAGAAATATATTCAGCTTCAGCAGTGGATAAGGCAACACATGATTGCTTCTTGTAGTGCCAAGAGATCAATGAGCTTCCTAACATGTGACATGTTCCACTTGTACTCTTTCTATCCAATTTGCACCCTGCAAAGTCAGAATCAGAATATCCAAGCAAGTTGATAGGTGTACCTTTTGGATACCAAAGTCCTACTCTTGGTGTAGACTTGACATACTTGAGGATCCTCTTGACTGCAATTAGATGGGATTCCTTGGGATTTGCTTGATATCTAGCACATAAGCAAACACTCAACATAATATCAGGTCTACTAGCAGTTAAGTATAACAAGGATCCAACCATCCCTCCATATTTAGACTCATCAACACTTTTGCCCTTGTCATTTGTGTCAAGATAGGTAGAAGTTGCCATTGGTGTCGAAGCATCCTTGCAATTCTCCATTTCAAACTTCTTGATCATCTCTTGACAGTACTTAGCTTGACTAAGGAAAGTTCCATTCTTTAATTGCTTGACTTGTAGTCCTAGAAAGAATGTGAGTTCCCCTATCATTGACATCTCAAATTTACTCTGCATTGATACTGAAAATTCTCTCACCGATTATGTTGTCAAGGGAAAGATCTTTAGTAGTTCTCTATTCTTTGTGCTTTTGTAAAGGAGTTGAATGATCTATATCATCATATGGTTCAACTTTTTCTTTTTCCTTCAAGTCATTAAGTTGCAGAAATTCTTCACTTTGTCCTGCATCAATATCACACTCCAAATTCTCCTTGGAAGGGTTAGTCTCATCACATACAATATGAACAGATTCCTCAACACACAATATTCTTTTATTAAAGATCCTATAGGCTTTACTTTGCAAAGAATAACCAAGAAAGATAGCTTCATCAGCTTTAGAATCAAATTTGCCAAGAGAATCTTTACCAATTATTTAATGCAAAACACTTGCAGCCAAATGCTCTCAAATGAGATATGTTTGGTTTCCTTCCTTTGTATAGTTCATAAGGGGTTTTCTTCAAAATAGGTCTTATGAGAATCCTATTCAAAGTATAACAAACTGTACTTACAGCATCTGCCCAAAAGTGCTTAGGTAAGTTTGTTTCATTTAGAAGTGTACTTGCACCTTCTTCAAGTGATCTATTTTTCCTCTCTACAACACCATTTTGTTGAGGTGTTCTTGGAGCTGAAAAATTATGGTTAATTCCAAACTCTTCACAAAACTTTTCAAAATGTTCATTTTGGAATTCTCCTCCATGATCACTTTTAATTGAAACAATATTACTAGCTTTCTCATTTTGAATTATCTTGGCCAATTTTCTAAAAGCTGAGAATGCATCACTCTTGGATCTTAAAAAAATAAAGTCCATGTATATCTTGAGTAATCATCTACAATAACCAGCCCATAGAAATTACCTCCCAAGCTCATAGTTCTAGAAGGACCAAATAAATCCATATGAAGCAACTCAAGAGGTTTAGAGGTATAAATAACATTTTTACTTTGAAAAGAATTTTTAGTTTGTTTACCTCTTTGACAAGCTTCACATATCTTATCCTTTTCAAACTTAAGCTTAAGCAATCCTACTACTAAGTCCTTTCGTACAAGCTTGTTCATATGATGCATGTTTATATGACTAGCTCTTTTATGCCATAACCAAGTTTCATCAATCTTACTTATTAGATAGCTAGTATGATGTATGAATGCATGATCAATGGATAAAACATAAATGTTACCCTTTCTTTTGCCAACATGGATAACTTCACCACTTTGATTGTCACATATCAAACAACAATTGTTGTTGAAGGAAACTTTAAACCCTTTATCACATAGTTGGCTTATGCTTAGGAGATTATTGTTTCAAGCCATCAACATACAAGACATTTTTTATCATTGTCTTTAAGCTGTCTCCAATGTTTCATTCTCCAATTATCTTTCCCTTGTTGTTATCTCCATAAGTGTCATAACCTCCATATTTTAATATGACATTGGTTAGCATGGATATGTCACCCGTCATGTGCCTAGAGCATCCACTATCAAGATACCACATTGATGTTCTTGCTCTTAGACACACCTGCAAAATTCAAATTAAGTAGCAAAGAAAGGTACCCAATTAAGGTTGGGTCCATAGGGGTTAGCTACTTTGTTCTTCTTTTGCACCCAAATACACTCTCCATTAGGCACATAATAATTTCTAGTATAGCATTTAAAAGATGTATGTCCTTTCATCATACAATAGTTACAAATTATAGATTTTGATGAATTTCTAAAGAAAGTGTTATGATTGATTTTTGAATTACTAAAGTTTCTTTGTTTCTTCTATTTTGGTGGTACAAAATTGGTTTTGCCAAAGGACTTTGAACCCTTTTTGTATCCCAAGCCAGAAGTATCTTCGGCATATTTCTGCACACTTATCATTTCTGCTAAGTTGCATTTACCTTTGAAAAGCTTTTTCAAAAGATCAATCAAATCACTATTTTTAGATAGTAAGAACATATATTTTTCTCCTTGAATCCTTTTCTATTCATCAAACTCCTTTTGTAACATATTGTATTTGTCAAGCATAGAAGAAGAAGATGTACATGTGCACCCATTTGAAAATAATGGGAATACTTCACAACAACCAAGAGGGGGGTGAATTGGTTAAACCTTGGTATTAAAAAAAAAAAATTCAAATCATAGTTTCAGGATCTTTATCATTTTTAAAACCAAGAAACATTTTACTCAATCAAATAGCTCAATCCAAGAATTCAATATATCAAAACAGAACTTGTTGAACAATGAATGTGATTCAAAGAATTAAAGATCAATGAATAAGATGAGAATAGAGATATAGGAATAAGAACACAAGCAATTTATACTGGTTCACTTCAAAAACATGAAGCTACATCCAGTTTCTTCTAATTCACACTGAATTAGAGTTCCACTATTATAAAATATTCTTACAAGCGTCTACAAGAACCTCCCCTTTATCAACCCTAGATAAAGAACAGAAATCTAAAATCTTATTAGACTTCTAAGGAGAAACATCCAGAGAACACTACTCTGATCTTTAAGCTAGAGAACCCTTCTCTAGTCCCAAGAAAGAAGAACCCAATTACAATAGCCAATTACAACAGAATTTGTAAACAGAATTACAATCAATGAGTTAAGGAAAGAAACCACCTGATGATCCAGTGAATGACATGCATATGAATGAACAATTCAGGTTAAAAGAGAAAAACAAAGTCAGAACATTCTTCTTTCTTAACCTTTGAAAGAGACTTCTTGCTTTAAAGAATCACTCAAAAACCCATGAATGTTTTAGTTGATGCAAGAACTCATAGAACCTAGAAAATCACTTTGGAAGTGTTTAGAAAGCTTGTGTATGCTCAGAATACGAATTGATCAAGTTTTAAAACAAGCTGAGCCTTGGTTCTATTTATAAAAAACTTTTGTAACTGTCAATAATCGATTAAACGCTCCATATAATCGATTATTTAACTCATGTAATCGATTAAATCAACCTTGTAATCGATTAAAGTGTTCAACAAAGCTTCTGGACATGAACAACGAGCAAAATAATCGATTATTTCGTCTTGTAATCGATTAAGACAGGAAGCTTCAAAATATCAAAATGCACTATGTAATTGATTACGAACTTTGGTAATCGATTAAGGCAGAAAGCTTTAAAAATAGATTGAACTAAGTAATCGATTACTATATGTGGTAATCGATTAAAGCAGCAAATCTTGTAAGCATTTACATATAGTGTAATCGATTACTAAATTTGGTAATCGATTAAGACAGAAAGATGGCTTTTTCAATTAAGCCTGTGTAATCGATTACAACACTTTGGTAATCGATTCTTCCAGCACTGCTTAAAATCATGTATAGTTGTGTAATTGATTACTACCATTAATAATCGATTAAAATGCTCATCAAGGCAGTTTATACGAAAACAAAGGTCAAATAATCGATTATTCCGATAGGTAATCGATTACATTGTTCTTAAAAGCTTTTCCAGAATGAACTAAGAACAAAATAATCGATTATACCTTTAAGGTAATCTATTAAATCAGTACAAAAACCATTTTTCCAAAAACCTTTGATTCAAACCAAAAACTTAGTCATTTTACTAAAGCCTTGTGATTTTTATTAATCAAGATAGTTGTATTATTGAATGATATGAATGCAATGCACTTGGATCACCAGAATTGCTTTTCTCTACACATTTAACACAAATCAATCTTCAAGGCATCCATTGCATGTTGAAAGATCAACACCAATGCTTGAATCCTTTGCATTCTTTAAGTAGCTCCCCCTGAATCCAACACCATTACCTTTGTAACTTGAAAGAATTTTTCATTTTCTTCTTTCATTTTACAAAATTCATTTTGCATTTTCTGCAATTTTGGTGATGTGCCACCTTAAATCTCCTTTAAGCTTGTTATTAGCTTTGGCTAATTTTTGAGCTTCATTATGCATTTCATGGAGAGCATCAACTATATTATCATATTCAGAATTTACCTCGGATTCAGCACTTGAGTAGTTTTCTTCATCACTTATTGTGGATGTGAGACAAACATTAGCTTCCTTCTCATCTTCATTAGTTGATCCAGAAGTAGTTGATTTATTGTCTTCCCATGCAATGTATGTCTTCTTTGTCTTTCCTTCCCTTTTTATTTTGCTCTCACCTTGTTGCTTCTTTAAGAATATTGGACATTCATATTTGATGTGTCCAGGCTTTCCACATTCAAAGCAAGTAAAGTTGTAGAGGTGTTGTTGTTGTCACTTTTCTTGTTGAACTTTTTGAGCTTCTTGTTCTTGTTCCTTCTCATGAATTTGTTGAACTTTTTGACAATAAGATTCATGTAGTCATCTTCATCTTCTTCACTTGAATCTTCTTCTATTTCAACCTTAGATGATGTAGCCTTCAAAGCAATGCTTTTTTGTTTCTTTTCTGCATCTTCAGCATTGGTTAGTTGTGATATTTCAAGTTCATATTTAAGTAGCTTACCAAATAGTGCAGCCATGGACATTTTTTATAAATCTTTGGGTTCCTTGATTGTTGTGACTTTTGGTTGCCAAGGTCTTGTTAGACATTTCAGTATTTTGATATTCAATTCTTCAGAATCAAATATTTTCCAAGACTAAGAAATGGTTGACAATATGTGTGAATCTTGTTTGCAGCTGAGAAATGTTTTCAGCATTGCTTATCTTGAACATCTCATATTCATGAGTCAAGGCATGCTTCCTTGATCTCCTTACTTCATCTGTTCCTTCATGAGTTATCTCCAACATCTCCCACATTTCTTTTGCACTCCTGCATCTTACTGTTCTAAAAAATTCATCAGAAGACAAAGCAGATGTAATCATGTTTTTAGCTTTAAAATCATATTGGACAACTCTTTTTTCTGCATCTGACATCTCATCCCATTCTTTGGGGATCACTTTGTTATCAACTATTTTTATTGGAACTAAGGACCTTTCTCAATGGCATTCCAAGCTCCAGGATCATTGGATTGAATAAAGATTTGCATTTTGTTTTTCCAAAAACTAAAATGATCACCCTCAAACATCGGTGGACGATTGAGAGAAGCTCTGATATCAATTGAAAGTTATTTGATTTGTGTTCATTTTCTTTGAAAAGAAAGTGATCTTGAATAACTTTCAAGAACTAGCTCTGATATTAATTGAAAATACAATGAACGCTAATCAAACAAACCAAGAGGGGGGGGTGAATTGGTTTATATTAAGGATTTAAAATTTTACTCAAAACAATTTGCGGAATTTGTTAGATGGATCGTATCAGTTAAAAACCTTTTAAAGTCAAAATCTTTCTTTCAACCAAAATCACCTTTGTAATTCAAGTAATGCCTAAAAATAAATCTTGTTGATAATTTCTTGATCACCCAAATCCAAACAATGAGAAAATGAACATAAAATGTTTCAATGATAATGAATAGACATGCAATGAAACATACAAAGATTTAGAAAGAGACAAAGCAATTATACTGGTTCACCTCTCAACCTTGGAGGCTACATCCAGTTGCTTCCAACCAACACTAGGTTAGAGTAATTACTATATCAAAGAATCTTTTACAAGCAGTTTACAAGTGACCTCTTTATCAACACTAGACAAAGATACAGATTCTAAAACTCTATTAGAATACAAATCACCAAAATATTGAGAACCCTACTCAGAATCTCAACCTCTAGAGAATCCTACTTTAGCATGCTTGAAAAGAAACACAATGATATATCTCAATAGAACAGAAATTGTTAGAACATCTAAAAAGATAGGTTCAAGAATAACATCACCTGATATCTTTCATGTATGAATGAATGAAATGATGTTACCACACTCTCCAGGTTGTAAGAAATAATAGCTCAGAATCACAATCTTGAAAACTTTTTTTTTTCTAAAACATCTTCTCCAAGAAACTCAGAATTCTTGATCACACAAGATGATGTTTGAACTCAGAGTTAAACAGCAATTTGGGCACTTATGAAAACTTAGAAACTTTTGGGTAAGTCACTCTTTTGTGAGTAAATCGCTCGATGTCTATTTATAAGAAAAAAAATAGAATTAACTATCAGTAATCAATTAATCCACTAGTGTAATTGATTAAATTGCCATATGTAATCGATTAAACTCCTTGTGTAATCAATTAAAGCAATAAGTCTTGCTTTTTTAAACAACTAAGCCATGAGAACTTAACATTTTGTAAAACCATTTGATTTCTTTGAGATTTAAAACCATGAATGCATGATCATGAGAATGCACATGCTAATGAAAGATCACAAGGCATTTAACTTGAACCACTTAGACAAATTACAAATGTCTTCAAATGATTGGGCATGTAAAAAGCTAAAACAAAATCAAGTCATCAACCTTGGTTCAATCTCCTTGCAGCTTCCTTTAAACTCAACAATTACAACCAATGTCAAAAGTCCAAATCATCCATATTTGGTAAATAGTTTTTAAAACCACCGAGTTTGATATATAATTCTACAAAACAATCTAGTGTCTTAAAAAAAATTTTGTTTGTAATAGTAAATGTGCAAAAATTGAAAACTTTGGTGGTGAAATTTGTGAAAATAAAACTTGGGTGGTAAAATTTGCAAAATAATGAAAGTTGAGTGATAAAATTTGTAATTAAGACTAAAATTAACTTTTTATTGGTCATCCCAAGTATTGCACTTCAATAATATCAATAAACATCAAAATCAAACAAGTAGCAAAGCAAATAAAAAACAACACACCATAGGTGTAAACACTACAGGAGTTCATGTGAAGAGAGGCATAGAGAAAGAAAGAGAGAGTCATTACTTGGAAGAAGCATGTTGCACTATAAGGGAGATATGGACCAAGAGAGAGTGAAGCAAAGCACCCTGTAGAGAGTAGCGAAGTAAGAATTTGGGGGTAAGAAGTATTTAAGTTTTACTTGTATTAGTAAGAGAGATATGAAAAATTGTAGACATAGATGAAACATTGTAGAGGGAAACGTAAAATTGAGGAATTTTAGGTTAGAGGGAAACTTCCTATCTCTATATTAGCTTTTTCTAGTAATGATGCTCCACATCGTTCATGAACAAAGACAAGAACATTACATTATTGTGATCACAAGTTCATTTTTGTGATGGTTGTTATAGTAAAGAGATGGAATATGAAAATTTGGGGAATTTCAAAATGTCAAAATCCTAAAACGACATAACTTTTTATTTTAAATTTTAGCCTTTAATTGTTTTTAAAAAAATGGAGGGTTGAGATTTGTGAACATTATTTGGTCATATCGTTTTCCATAGAAAAGGATTTGTTCTTATTACTCAATAACATAAATTAAGTTTTTCCTGCATTTTAATTAAATTACTTAGTGGCACAATTAGGAAAACACAACATATTATAGGTGTTGTGTGTTATGAATTCTTAGAATGTGGGTTTGTATCCAACTCAACCCCAAAAGTTAGCTTATAGGGTAAGACTTATCCCTCACTTTATATACTATATCTTAGTCTTATCTTTAACTAATATGAGACTTGAATTTTTTCCAATAACACTAAAAGGGGAGAGAGAATTGTTGGAAATTTAATTACTCACTAAGAAAATAAGAGTGAAATGTGTAAATAATAATGTGATAAAATTTTAATGTGGCTGAAATAAATTTAAAGAGAAATTCTTGATATTATCTAAACATTTTTGCTAAGAATTAAATTTGATATGACTTCTTCCTGGTTCATTTAATTTTTTTTGAAATATTTTTTGTATTTAATTTAGTTATTAATTGCAAGGGTAATTTTATTTAAATAAAAATTGTTTGACATTATCTTTTGTCGAACTAATTTATGACAATCAGTTTGGGCAATTAATGTGGTCGAAGCACATTAAATGCTTTTTTATAAATTAATATTTCTATTTAATTATTTTTGTTAGCATTTATTATTTATTAATTATTTTGAATTGAAAAATATTATAATTATCCTAGTTTGACTTTTATGATATATAAATGAGTCTTCAGCTATTAACACACGCCTAGGTCCAATTTATATCAGAATTTAATTTTTTTAATTAATATGTCTGAATTATATAATTACTTGCATATTTATTATATATATATATATATATATTTCGATTAAAATATTAAATAAATCATATTACTTCATAACAATATGAAAAATTAATTTTTTTTTAAGTTTTTAACCCTAAATAAATTTTTATGTTCAAAATTATCATATATAATTTTTTTTATATAATTTATTTGGGTTTAAATGTCTCTAGTTAAACTTTCAAGGTGAACTGACACATTTTTGTCATTTTACATACAAGTTTAATAAATTCATATAAAACTTGAAAAATTATATTGTATTGTTATGATTTACATGTTAAGCTTATAATTTTAATTTTTTTACTTTGTTAATTATTTAATTATCCTTTTAGGACATTATGAATATTTTTACAAATTGTTTGGTCATGTTCTAGTTAAATTATTAAAATTGTAACTGAGTAACACTCACTATTCTATATTGAATTATATCTCTTAGAATTTTGAGTTTTTTCATTCAGTTGCCTACAAATGAATACTAAAAAAAAGAAAACAAACAATTAATATAATAAAATGAGGGTGTTACAACCTCCACTATGACAAGGTGAATGCCTTATCATGTCATCTACTTGTCAAACGTAAAATGCAAGAAAAACAAAAATATAATATACAAAAAAAGTAAAAATCCAGACCCAAGTATTTTAAGAGAATGAAATGGACGATATGAAACACACAAATTATACACACATATTCACCAAGCATTAATGTCAAAAAGTAATATCATATATCACTATCAAACATACAAACACGTGTACGACAATCAAGTGTGTGTGTGACAATTGTATGCTCATGAATGAGACTAGACAAGACTTTGTGAAGTTAACTCACATCCTAGAGTGATAGTGTCAATTGTGTTCCCAAACATAGCAATATATATAAAAAAAAATATGATTTTTGTGTCATTCTCACAACGTCACGTGCTAAAAATTATTTAGTGGATGTATTAAAATTGATCATGGTGTAACAATGACCCATCAAAACATTTATACAAGTGTAGTGAATTCACTATGACACGAGAATGCATTAACTTGACCTCTTGTGGAACATCACACCTACAAGTTTCGTATGTCTTCCAATGAATTAATGGTCCTTATATAACTCAAATGTGAAATGATATAGTGTGAATATCAAAACATGAATATTGTGTTAACATACATATAACACATCCATCACCATATACATATCCAAGGACCATTAATTATATCTTTATAAATATTTTTTAAAAATTTTATGTTACAAACTTAATATAATCAAAACAAAATATTAGATTGGATCATATTCAAACCAATCAAATCCAAACCAAACTTATACATACATACATATATATTTTTATTATAACAATCTTGTTTGTATTTTTATTTCTTATATATTTGTAAAATTATCAAATAACTTACACTTATTTATGAAAAATATAATTAATTAAAGATAAATTTTTAGTAACTATTTGAGTAAAGGTATATAAATATGTATTGTGTTTAATATCTTTTTTGTTCCTAAATTTCCAAAGTTTTGCTTTTAGACCCTAATCAAAATTTTGGTTGGGTGTTAGAAAAATAGAGAATAGCAAATAGCATAGAACAAAACAAGAAGAAAAAGAACCAATTGAAAATTTGTTGTGTCGTGGAAAACCACTGCCCTGAAAGCAAAATTCGGCTAGACCTCGGTGCAATCCAAAATGTCGATTGCTTCCCAAGGTTAACACAACGAGCCTATGAACACGTGCACTCTTGACCTTAGGCTATGGAAATCACAGAACAATTGCCCAGCTCTTTTTAACTTGTCAAAACAAAAAAGGAAATAATAAACAAAACAGAACAGCAGAAAAGGAATTGCAAAAACCAGAACAGCAGAGTGATTTTTCTGCTCTGCCCCCTTAACCGTGTGTAGCCCCTTTTTTAAATAGAATAATGGACTAAAACTATTTCCCTCATTTTCTATAACAGCTCCATTAATCCCTTAAAATTTGCCTCACCACTAAAAGCCTTTTAATGCATTCAACAAATGCTAATAAAACGGATGTTTAAAAACTGATTTTATTAACTAATAAAGAGCATTTAAAGAAATTAAAAGGCAACAAAAAATGCTTCTGTTTTCCATTTTTCAACAATCCCCCACAAATGTTAAAACATGAAGAGAAAAAAAAAATTGGGCAAAGAAAGATTAACACTTAAGTACCAATATCATAATGATTGAATTGATACATAGTGAAGTAAGGCAACAATTTTGTCTAGGCAGTGAATTACTCTTGAACTACCATGACTTCAATTGAGACCCCCACAACACATGTATTGCCTTAAAATCTGTGATATCCGCGATAGTCATAACAAACGCTTTAATGGTCATGCGCACAGCTTGGGTACTCATGAGTGCTCTAGAAAGATTGTCCAAGTCTTCCATAGAAGGCGACCCACCTTCACACTCACGTAGGTGAATCCATCAAGTGCGTCTCAAAAGCACCACCATAATCTGCTATGGATTCATTAAGAGCACAAAAATGCTCAACCTCATAATATAACAAGTGGTGAGTCCATCAAGTCCATCTCATAAGGACCACCCAACAAATTAGGCTATGAACTAAAAAAAAAATCAACCTCTCCACAATTCAATACCACAAGTCATTGAGATGAGAAGTATAGCGCTATATAGTGTTCATATGGCTTCATTTCACCACATATGGTATCCACCATAGTTTCCTCAACACAAAGGCTTAAGCCCCATCTCCCTTGATGATTCAAGAACTAGTTTCCTTGTTAGACCTTTAGTAAGAGGATCCGCCAAGTTCCTCTCAGATCTTACAAACTCTAAAGAGATCACACCATTTTTCAACAATTCTCTAATTGAACTATGTCTAATGCGTATGTGTCTCCTCTTTCCATTATACATACTATTCATGGCAATTCCAATAGCTGCCTGAGAATAACAA
>PYAF01004079.1:16909-32153 GCA_007407185.1 Glycine tomentella | reverse complement strand
TGATGATTCAAGAACTAGTTTCCTTGTTAGACCTTTAGTAAGAGGATCCGCCAAGTTCCTCTCAGATCTTACAAACTCTAAAGAGATCACACCATTTTTCAACAATTCTCTAATTGAACTATGTCTAATGCGTATGTGTCTCCTCTTTCCATTATACATACTATTCATGGCAATTCCAATAGCTGCCTGAGAATAACAATGAAGAGAAACAGGTATAGATCGTTTTCCCCACAATGGCACATCTGTCAACAAGTTCCTTAACCATTCTGCCTCTTGTCCTGCTAAATCAAGAGCAATGAATTCTGATTCCATAGTGGAACGTGCTATACAAGTTTGCTTAGTAGACTTCCAAGATATATCACCTCCACCCAAAGTAAAAACATACCCACTTGTAGAACTGACCTCATCATTATCCGTAACCCAGTTTGCGTCACAATAAAAGAACCAATATAATATTTTTTTTAATAAATATTTATGAATAAGGGGTTGTTTCACAAATATTTACAAAAATGGGGCTGTGTAACATGCCTGGATTAGGCATGTTACAACATGCCTAGATTGGGGGTATTGTAACGTGCCTAATCCAGGCATGTTACAGCTGCCCCAATTCTATAAATAAGCCCCCCCACCCCAGTTCCTTCATATATTGGCTTCAAGTGTTCTCTGCCTCTGCTAAACTGCCATCATTCTGGTGTTTTTTCGTTTTTTCATAGATTTTTGAAGGTGTTGTGAGTGACGAGAAACATGAGTTCAAGTGGTAATTCTGTTTGCGTTGTCTTATATTGGAATGGAAGAAAATATCAAGGCCAACAGGGTGTCATTTTTGAAGGGGAAACACGAGGAACCTCTGTGCGACGTACGTCAACCCTGAGTGAATTGCATGAAAAGATACAGCAAAAATTACGTCTGAATATCAACCAGTCAATCACTTTACTGACTGGAAGATTATGGCAACACGAGAAGTTCATGGGGTTTCAAATAATGGATGATGAAGACGTGGAGTTGGTACTAGAAGAATTTTGCAACCAGGGAAGGAAATATTTTTTGGAGTTGTACGTGGATATTACAGAAGTTGAGGATGTTGCTTTACCCATCCAAGCAGTTCCACATAGTACATCATCATATGCTGCTAGAGGGCCATCGTATGCTGCTGGAGGTGCATCGTATGCTGCTGGAGGGGCACCATTTGTTGGCAGAGAGGTAAACGTGTCTCAGGAGGATTCACATGACCTAAGGGTATTCGGATCATTTTCCAACCATCTAAGAGTATTTATAACGTCCTCCTTCAAATATCTTGTTAGAATGTCTAGGGGCAATTTGGTCATTTTCAAAATATCTAGGGGTACTTTCGTCCTTTTCCCTAATTTCTTCTGTACTGTCTCTAGTTAATGTCTTACCCCAAGAATTGACTGTGATTCCAAAATTTTGGGGTGTTACATTGGGGAGCACCAGTGATCTTTGTGAAGAAAAAGGATGGCAGCATGAGACTGTGTGTCGATTACAGGCAGTTGAACAAGGTTACTATGAAGAATAAGTATCCTCTGCCTCGTATTGATGATCTATTAGATCAACTGAGGGGAGCTAGAGTGTTCTCCAAGATAAACCTGAGATCCGGATATCATCATATTCGGATCAAGCCTGCAGACATACCTAAGACAGTCTTCCGGTCTAGGCATGGTCACTTTGAGTACCAGGTCATTCCTTTTGGTCTGACTAATGCCCCAGCAGTGTTCATGGACTATATGAACAGGGTATTCAGACCTTTCTTGGATCAGTTTGTGGTGGTGTTCATCGATGACATACTGATCTACTCCAAGACGGAGACAGAGCATGCCGAGCATCTCAGGAAAGTCCTTCAAATTTTGAGGGACAAGCAGTTGTATGCTAAGTTGGCCAAGTGTGAGTTTTGGCTGACAGAGGTGAAGTTCCTTGGCCATGTGATCTCAACAGCTGGTGTATCAGTAGATCCCAGTAAGATAGAGGCAGTGATGTCCTGGGAGAGGCCGAAGGACGTGTCTGAGATCAGGAGTTTCCTGGGATTGGCTGACTATTACAGGAGGTTCATTCAGGGGTTTTCTCAGTTGGTGATACCCCTGACTCGACTCACACGGAAGGGGTTCCATTTGTTTGGACTCATGAGTGCGAGCAGTGCTTCCAAGAGTTGAAGGAGCGGTTGACCACAACTCCAGTGCTGACTCTTCCTGACCCTGAGGGAGTCTTTGAGGTGTTTTGTGATGCATCCAAGCGGGGACTTGGATGTGTGTTGATGCAGGATAAGAAAGTGGTTGTCTACGCTTCCAGGCAACTGAAACCTCATGAAGAGTCTTATCCTACTCATGACTTGGAGTTGGCAGCTGTGGTGTTTGCTTTGAAGATGTGGAGGCAATATTTGTATGGTGTCAGGTTGATAGTGTTCAGTGACCACAAGAGTCTCCGATACCTCTTTGATCAGAAAGAGTTGAATATGAGATAGAGACATTGGATGAAGTTCCTGAAGGATTATGATTTTGAGCTGAGATACCATTCAGGCAAGGCCAATGTGGTTGCTGATGCTTTGAGCAGGAAGAATGTGACTGTTGCATGTTTGATGATCTCTGATTGCAGATTGATTGAGCAATTCAGAGATATGCACCTGACGATGACAGAAGGTGCACATGGTCTTGAGTTGAGCAAGACTAAGGTGGATAATGAGCTGATTAGGAGAATCCGAGAAGTTCAGCAGCAGGATGAGACAGTGAGAGCCATGATTGGCCAACAGGATGTTTCCTGGGAGGATAACGACTTAGTGATGTACCAAGATCATGTTGTTGTGCCCAAGGGCGAGTTGAGAGATATTGTCCTAACTGAGGCACATAAGGGCCAGTTCAGTATTCATCCGGGAGCCACCAAGATGTATTATGACCTGAAGAGGAGTTTCTGGTGGCCAGGGATGAAGAGAGACATAGCCGAGTATGTGGCTAAGTGTCTAGTGTGTCAGAAGGTGAAGATTGAGCATCAGAGACCGTCTGGTCTGTTGCAGCCTTTACAGATCCTTGAATGGAAATGGGACAACATTTCCATGGATTTCGTGGTAAGGTTACCAAGGACTCAGGGTGGATGTGATTCCATCTGGGTAATAGTGGACAGGCTGACCAAGTCTGCTCATTTCTTACCTGTGAGGTCTGACTACACTATAGAGAAGTTGGCCCAGTTATATGTGAAGGAGATTGTGAGGTTGCATGGAATTCTTGAGAGCATTATCAGTGACAGAGACCCGAAGTTCACCTCCAGGTTTTGGGGTGCTCTTCAAGATGCTTTTGGGACCCAGTTGAGACTCAGCACAACTTACCATCCTCAGACAGATGGTCAGACGGAGAGGACCATCCAGACTCTTGAGGATATGCTGAGAGCTTGTGCCTTGGAGCAAGGTACTAGCTGGGACAGATATCTACCTCTGGTAGAATTCTCATAAACAACAGTTTCCATGCCAGCTTGGGTATGGCACCATATGAGGATTTGTATGGCCGACGTTGCAGAACTTCAGTTTGTTGGACAGAGGTAGGAGAGAGACAGCTCCTTGGACCTGAGATGGTTCAAGAGACTTTTGAGCAGATCAAGATTGTTGCGTGATTACGGCAAGTGCACCGATCGTTTACAAGTAATAAAGTTTAGGTAAGTGAGTTATCGTTCTCCACAGGGATTGGGGTGAAATTCACAGTAAAATTAATTCTAAGTAATTGGAAAATAAAAACAGAAAATAAAGAAGAATTGTTGTGTTGTGTTGAAGAGTTAGATTAAAGCAGAAATTAAATAAATGCAATAAATTAATTAGAATATTACCAATGAAAGAAACAATTGTGGTCAGGCACAATCCCTTTTGTTTACTACCTCTTTCACTTGATTAGTTTATTATCTTAGATTACACACATGATAAATCTCTCCTAGACTCGTAAATCCTAGATAACTAGCGACTTAACCCTTTAATTCGATCGAGAACCCTAAACCCTTAGCGATTCTGTCAAACTAAGTATTCAGAGAATAAATCTTATGTGTTCTTGTTATGATTATTCAGAAAATAAATCTTTCCTAAATTAGTCAATCCCTAATTCCGTAGTGAATTAACCTTTTAACCTGAATCGAAGACCCAATTCCTTGGTGAAATCTATCAAATTAAGCATACAAAGACTATATTATAAGGTCTGTAGCCACGCATCCCTATTCCTAGGTGAAGAACAACTATTATTCTAAACAGGTCAGAAATTAGGACCCCAACGTCCCCATTGCGAATCCTAACCCTCAATACTTAGATAGAATGGCCAATTCCAAATAAGAATAACATTAATAAGCACATAATAGAATAAAATAATCAAAACAGCATTATACTCAATACCAAATCAAGTTACAGAGGAGTTACATCAGTTCATGGCCTTCCCACAATACAAGTCTAGCCTGCCATAGGCTTCAAGAAACCAAAAGCTGTCAAATATATCATTCTTGATGACCTTGCCTTGATTCTTGACTTCCAATGATAGAGAGAAAGAAAGAAAGAATGATAGAAGGTGATGGTGTCAGTCCCGTATCTTTTTTGCAGTCCCCAGAGGCTTATATTTATAAGATAATCTAATTAGGGTAACAAAGCAACTGGTTTGTGCCAAATTTGAAATGAATCAATTTAAAACAGGCAACAAATAATTCCGGCGCGGCTGGGGCGCGATCCCGCGCTACTCGCGTGACGTCTTCGAAAGCTATGGCGCTAATGGCGTGGATTTGGCGCGGATGGCGCTATACATACTGTCCTTCCACGCTAGCTGCGTGGATTCCACGCTAACAGCGTGGTGTCTTCGAGAAATTATTCTTCAGCCCTGCACCTGGCGCGACTCGCGTGGTTCACGCGGGACTCCAGACTTTGTTTTCTTCTTTTGCAACCCTTGAACTCCCTCTTTTAATACCTGAAATGCATAAATGGTATTGAAATTAGATTTAAAACAATAAAATAGAAACTTTAACTAATTCTAATCTATTAACCTAACTATTTAACTAAATTATAACCTAAAACTAGTCTAAAAATAAGATGTGTTTGCAACACATCAAAGATGATCAGAGATAAGCTGATGAAGGCTCAGAGTCGACAGAGGAGCTATTATGATCAGAAACACAGGCCCTTGCAGTGTGAGGAGGGTGATCATGTGTTTCTAAGGCTATCTCCAGTGACGGGTGTAGGACGAGCTTTAGGTGTGAGGAAGCTGAGTCCTAGGTTCATTGGTCCATATCAGATCCTTCAAAAGGTTGGACCAGTAGCTTATAGGCTGGCTTTGCCTCCCCAGTTGTCAGGCTTGCATGATGTGTTCCACGTGTCCCAGTTGAGGAAGTATGTAGCTGATCCCTCACACGTGGTGGAGCCCGACATGGTTCAGATTAGAGAGAATCTGACGAGTCCTACACGACCCCTAAGGATCCTAGACAAGATGGAGAAAAAGATCTGCAGCAAGACGATTCTCATCGTCAAGGTACAATGGGAAGGCAGAACACCTGAGGAAGCAACTTGGGAGCGAGAGCAGGAGCTGTTGCAACTGTATCCCGAGTTGGCTAACAAGTATGTTTCTGAATTTTGCGGACAAAATTCTTAAAAAGGAGTGGTGAATGTAAGGACCCTCAATGTGGCGCGGTTAACGTCAGATCCCGCGCGGGCAGCGCCGAGATCTCTCAGCAGAAAACCCTGTTAAGGGTGTGGCGCTTATGGCGCCAGGGCTAGCGCGGATGGCGCCAGACCCACTGGAAGCCCACGCCCAGAGCGCCAAAGCCACGCTAAGAGCGTCATCAACTCTGGAATGCGGCGCCAGGGGCGCCAGGCCAGCGCGGGGAGCGCGGGATGCTCTGGAAGTCCACGCCTAGGGCGTGAGATTTGGCGCGAGAGGCGCCAGGTTTCCCAGCCGGCGCTGATGGCACCAGATGTGGCGCTGGGGGCGCCACAGGTTCTGGAAGCTGGCACTGGAGACGCGAGGCTGGCGCCGGGGGCGCCAATTGCACCGCCATAGTGGCACAATCAGCGCTGGAGATGGCGCGATCCGCGCCAAACCTCGAGCAGGGCCACTATATAAGGGCCAAAACGCAAAAAATGAGAGGGAGAACTATTCTTCTTCCTTCTTCTGCCCCAAACCTCCATTAGTGACTTGCCAAGCTTCCTAGGACCTTATTTCTTGTCCTAAACACCTCCTTGTGACCTTGAAACTTGAAAGAAACCCTTGGAAAGCTTAAATCCTTCATCCTTTCTCTTAGAAACCCCTTGAGAGTGAGAATCCCTTTCTCTAGAGGAAACCTCAGCATTGGCATTTGGCTGAGACCCAGGGCTTGGAACGCACAACAGAGCTCGAGGAAGCTGTCATGCAGCCTTTCTGGTCGCCGCTGAGGTAAGGAACTCGAGTTTCCTCGGTTGATTTGGGATTTGGGGCTTTCCTGTGAATAATGACCCATATGAGTTGGGGCTAGAATTAGCTCAGGGTCCTATAGAGTAACTTGTTTAGAATGGTTTAGTGATGAAGGATTAGCTTTCAGAATTCGAGTTAGTGGACTTTGAATCTTGGCTCTATGGTTTGCTTATGTGGCTTTTGTGATAAGTCACTAATTGGGTATATGCCATGATAGAGCCTGGATTATGTTTGTTCTGAGCATGAGAGGCTAGCGGAATGGTGCCTTGGTTGAGGCTTAGATCATTCCAGTCATATGTTGAATTATGAGGCTGAGATGAGTTGGTGCTCAGACATGTGTTTGCATTGAGTTTAGGAGGACTCAGATGCTTGGTACTCAGCCTTAGTGGATCTTGTATATGTCTGTGATGGCCTAGTGTGCGCTGGGCTAAAATGGTTGAACCCTAGGATAGGGGAATTCTGATATGACATGTTTCTGTACTTGGATGCCTGTGGATTGGTTTTGATATGGATACATGCCTTGATTAGGGCTTAACATTGAGAGTGTTGGTGGCGGGAGCCACAGAGCAGGGAAAGAACTGCAGAGCGAGACTTTGTCAAGTAAGTTCTGTGTCCCTGGGGGATGATTTCCCACATGGTTTGCCATACCACACTCCGGGGGAGTGGTGGTCATATTCATGACGCATGCATTTGGTTGTTGCATCCTCATAATGATATGTGTGTGCATCTGTGCTTGTTATGTGATATGATTGTGATAGATCTATTGGCCAATAGATAGATATGGACCTCCCTAGGAGTTGATGGTTTCCTCCTAGTATGGTTGGCTCATGGTTGAGGTAGCTCCCAGGGAATTGGTTCCCACAAACCATAGGCATAGAAGTTGAGGTAGCTCCTTTTACTCTCGGAGGTACCATATATGTGCATCCATGCGAAGGGTTAGCACCCAATGGGATGGCACAGGTGTGAGTTTCTGGTCTCACACTGATTTAGGCGTTGAGGTAGCTCCGCCATGTTTGGATGTGTAATATATATTGTTATGAGGGCCTGAGGGTCAGGCCAGTGGGCCATTTGCTTGTGATTGCCTGATGTATGTATGCTGGAGAGTGGGCCAGGGTGGAGGAGGTTCCTCCAAGGACCCTGAGCTTACTGAGATGTGTATCTCACCCCGTTTGGGGATTTATCTTTACAGGTGACTCTTCTGTAAGAGGAGAGCAGTCTCAGGGCAGGAGGCCCCAGTGGAGACTTGCCTGCTTGGCCGGTGGCAGCAGAGGGAGCTTGAAGGCTCAGTTTTGTTTTGTTTCTGTTTTGTACCCTGGATAAGGGCTGGTGTGTGTACACCTGAGTTATGTATAGTTCTGTATACCCTCGGTGAGGGCAATTATGCTTTTGTATCACCACGGTGTGGTGAATACACTGATGGATATATATATATATATGTACAGAACTATTGATGTTATGATATGAGACTTTTCTCCTGAGTATATTCTTGATGTATATGTTTATCTGCTTATGTTCAAGTATGAGATACTAGATCAGCAGGGGTGTGTATATCTGTCTTGTGTGTATGTTTATGTGATGTGTTTTTATTCCATACATAATGAATCAAGAAAAGCGATTCTTTGCTTCCGCTGAGTTTTAAATTATGTTTTTAAGCGTTAATCTGATATGATTAATGATAACGCACCGGAGGCCTACGGGGTGTTACAAAAACCCTTAGCGACAAGACGAGTCTTATATCTTTCAATATTACCTTTTGAATCCCTTTTGGTCTTAAATATTCATTTACGACCAATAGGTTTCACACCTTTAGGTAACTCGACAAGATCCCAAACGTCATTGCCTTTCATGGATATTCTCTCATCCTTCATGGCATCAATCCACTTATAAGCATTATAATTGTCTAAGACTTGTTGGAAGTTGATTGGCCCATCTTCCATCATAGTTTGATTTTCGTTGATAGAGATTGAAGACATTTTGTTCTGCATATGAAAGATGTATTCAATCCAATTCTGATTTCTTTGTTGCAGTTTACCAAGAGATTTTGAGTTGATAGGGTTTCATCACTTCATTTTCTCTTCTGATTTTCTCCATCATAGCTGAATGTTCTAATCGATCTAAGAACAACTAGATGTTGGTCCTCTTAAGAACTAAACAAGTATAATTTCTTGTGCTTGATTATTTATTTCTTTCTCTAACCTTTGGTTTTGTAAATCGATCGTGATATTCGAATGGATTTGTGTATATCATGAAACTCTACTTTTGAGGGTTTTTCAATCTATTGGTATTATGTGTTGTTGATCTAGGATTAACAAGTCTTTTAAAAGTAGTTAAGCCTTTTATATGTCTTTGGCCCAGGTTCAGTAGGAATATTAAGGAAATGGACTTTGCTGCACAGTCACATGCAAGAAAATTGGTTAATTTGTGGTCTCGAAATTTGTGTTCAGTTACGACTTTTGATTTCTTATGTTGTGCCCTTAACATTTTTTTCCTATAAAATAACACATGTACTAGTATCTAATAGCTCTAGTTCTCACACCATGAAAATTTTGATAACTCTAGAAATCAGTGTTATTAAAATCGAATCGAATCGGTCGGTCCGACCGGTTGGATCGGGAATCAGTAGGATAACTGATCCGGTTATGCTATTAAACCAGTCATGCAGTTGACTTGGTCAAACTTGGTCAAAATCGAACAATTTTCTAAGCCTGATTTTGAAAACGCACAACAAAAAGACAAAAGGAAGAGGAAGAGGAAAACGCGCAGTAGGGAAAGGAAGAGGAAGAGGAAGAGGAGAGGTGATGAACATAGAGGAGAGGAAGATGTGTGCAGAATGTGAAAATGGAACCGCAGCAACCACACAAATGAAATTGGAGAAGAAGAAGCACTGTGCAACGAAATGGGAAGAAGCTGCACACCACCTATATTTTTAGGATTAGGTTATAGTTTTGGGCCTCCATTTACTTTTGTACTCCTTTTTTTAATTTCTGTAGTCTTTTTGGCTATTTTTTTTTATTAAAAATTGGCTTTTGTTTTAATTTAATTATTTTATTATTAATACACTTTATTTGTATTATCAACTTTAATACTTCAATTGATATTTTGAATTTTTGAGTATATTTTTTAATCAAATAATATTAGTTATATACTCATATATAATATAATTTTAAAATTTTTAATATAGAACGGTTCAAACCGGTTTAATTAATGACCCACCGGTTGGACCACTAAACCACTGACCCATTACCTCAACCGGTTCAATGACTGAACCGGTTTTCACAACACTGCTAGAAATATTAGTTTAGATCACCATTTTATGTTTATGCTTGGCATAACCAAAGTCATGTATTTGTAGGACTTCATTGGAATAGTAAAACCAAAGTGTGTTGCTGGTGGACTTTGTGGTACAAAAATTTACTTATGTCTTGTTTAATTAAGGTACTTTATAAATGGTTTATTAAAAATATTTAGTAATATAAGGTGTTTTTTTTATCATGTAATAGACTATTTTATTGTTTTATTATTTTTCTTTTTTGTATCATTTAAAGTGTTTCAATGTGATGGGGGAAGGAGAAAGTTTGTGATTGCTTTGTCTGTGAATATTTTCTCTGTATTAGGTATTTAAAATATTCACTATGACTAATAAAAAAGTATTTTAATTTTTTGATTCTGAATTATTATTTTTATTCTGAAATGTTTTTTTAGTTGATAGCACTAAATTCACTATGATGTAGTGGCCAAGTTTATGTGCAACTATTTCCTAAGGTCAAAGATTAACAAGAAAAGACTATTATATCTTCCTTCCAACAAACATATGATGAATCCCTTGGAGAAGCTTGGGAAAGATTTAGAGGTTTTCTTAGGCAAACTCTCACTTGTGGTTTTGATGAAGCTCTCCAAATCAATGTTTCTAGGGGATTGAGAGCTCAGAGCAAGCTTATGCTTGATACTTTAGCTGGTGGGGAAATCTCTCAAGACTCCAAGAGAGGCTATAGAGATCATTGAGAATATGACTGCCAATGCTAATGAATTTCAAAATGATAGATTCATGGTTCCATCAAAAAGACTACTTGACTTTAATACCCAAGATGGTCTCTTAGCTTAACAAAGGTTGCCCACTAGGCAAATTGAAGAGCTTACACAACAAATCACTAATCTTACTGAATAATTCAAGCTTCAAACAACTACCTCTACTCCAAAATTCAAATGCTATGTGTGAATCTTGTAGAGGAGATCATGCAATCAATGAATGTGCTTTAATTTAAGAGGCAGTTCAATACATCAACAACCAAAGGCAAAGGAACTACCAGAACTACAACAATCAAGGATACAAACCTCATCCAAGCATAGGTCAAGATCAAGGGAGTAGTTCCAATGACATGCCTAAGCAGAACCTATATGAGAAGAAAGGAAAGTTGGAGGAAACCCTCACATAATTCATGCAAGTATCTCTTTCCAACCATAAGAGTACTTAAACCTCCATTAAAATCTTGGAATTTTAACTAGGCCAAGTGTCCAAACAACTAGCTAAGAAGAAGAACAAGACCTTCTCAACTATGACTGAGGAAAATCCAAAGGCATCAAAAAAGAAGATCCTTAAATCTCCTATCACACGTCAAGCTAGTGACGTTGAAGAAGCATTACTTGGGAGGCAACCTAAAGAATTTGGTTGTTTTTAATTTTGTTTTGATTTTTGCATCTAACCTACCTCTAGAATTTTCATTATCTAAGGTAACGGTGTAGGAGGAAAAATCGCCCCAACAAATTGACACCTTGCTACAACGATTCAACCTCTTTTGCCTTGATGTGTTGAGATTCCATACATTCGCCTTGGCAGAGAGGGATCTCACCTTAGTGAAATTGACTTACACATGTAAGGAACTTTCTTCCTGTTAGCTTGCCTTGGCGGAGAAGAATCTCACCACAACAAGAGCTTTGTGATAGCAAAACTTTAGAAAAAGGGCAAAAATCAAAACGAATATAAATATGTAGATTTTAAATAAGTTATAAGTGGTATTTGAGTTAAGTATTTCTAACTATTTTTGCCATAACAAACAGACTACTTGCTATAGTGAAAGTAGTATGAAATCTATTTGGTCAATTGGGTCACATCTAGTTCAATTGGATCGATGCACACATTCTCACCATAAAAATTTGACAGTTCGTCATAGCGAAATGAACATTAGTTCATTGGATTAGATGTACAACAATCGCCATGGCGAAAATTTAAAAAGCAAGGATAACTGAAACGTTTTCCATCTTTTTAACTTCTCATTTCCTTTCATTTTTTCTTATTCAATTGTTTCTCCAAGAGGATTTCTCAAAAGCGAACCCTAACCCTTCCTCTTCTCTTCTCATTTTCTCACTCAAATCACTCACAAACACAATTCTTCATTGCACCAACTCCCATTTCACTTTGTTTGGCATCTCATCTTAACTTCTTATACGACCTTTCCCATTTCCTATTCAAGTAAGTTATTTTTTATACTAAAAAGTAGTTTACAGTTCTTTTATTTGGAGATGATGAATATCTAATCAATTTCCAAAAAAACAAATTGTGAATAGATTGTTGATTAGATTACTTAGAGTTAGGTTTTATTATTTTCAATTTCTTTACCTTTCTTGAACTCTAAAGTAGGAATTAAGGTGTCTTAAACCCTAGAATTGTAGATAAGCTAGTGTAGGAAGCTTTGTAGTTAATGACTGTTTATAGGGTACTTGTTAGTGTTTGCTTTGAAATTTCTATGACTACTTCTACATAATCATGTCAGAAATGCTTTCGCTAGAGCAAAATTTCCCTTTGCCATGGCGAGATCATATAAAACTAGTGAGTTTGTGTGTAAATATGAAGTGTGATGTATGTAGAGTAATTCCTTAAAGTAATATTGTGTTTTGTTGTGAATAAAAGATAATAGAATAACAATTTTGTCAATTTTCCTTCTTTCCATTGCCCCACACTGTCACTTCTCAGTTAGGCCTAGTGCGTGCATTTGTTGTAGTCAACACTAGGCTCACCACATCAATCCCATCAAGCTTCTAAAGCCTGATCCTAAGTTTGGGGTTGTTGTGGCGACCCAAGCTTGCCTCTAGGAAAATTGAACCGTAGATACTAGGAAGCTTTCAGGAGTCAATTTCGCCATGGCGAGACTATCTCACCAGGGAAAAATGACTTCCATAGACTCTTTTTGCTTTCAGGGTCAATTTTGCTACAGCGAAGCTAGCCTTCTCCAAAGCGAAATGACTTCCAGGGCTACATTAGCTCTAGGGGACAAATTCGTAATGGCGAATGCACCTCCATAAGCTTAAATGAGCTTCAAGGATAAAAAATTCATGGGTTGTTGAGTGTTTCTAAAAGCAAGAAATTCTTTGTCAAAGCTTAAGGGAAGTGATGTTCTGAGTTTGTTTTCAATATTCAACCTGGTGTAATCATTCATATCCATATCATTCATTGGATCATCAGGTGATTTCTTTCCTTAAACTTTGTGGTTGTAATTCTTTTGTGAAATCTTGTATTTGATAGTCTATTGTAATTGAGTTTCTTGCTTGTAATCTAGAGATGGAGTTTGCTAAGTAGTGTTCTTAGTGGGTTGTCTCTAAGAATCTAATAATGTTTTAAATTTTTGAACTTTATCTAGGATTGATAAATAAGACTTTGTAATAACTTGTAAGAACTGAAAATTGCAATAGTGGAACTCCATTCTAGTGTTGAGTGGAAGAAAATTGGATGTAGCTTCATAGTGTTTGAAGTGAACCAATATAAATTTTTGTGTGTTGTTCATTTTCTGTATATTGTTTATACTCTGCTATTCTTGATTGTGTGTATTTGTTATCAACAAAGTTCTTGAGCTATTGCATACCTTGGGTTGAGCATTAGATTGAATAAAGGTTCTTGGTTTCAAAAGTGATAAAGATCCAAAGGGAAAAACTCTGATTTGGTTCAAGAAAATTTTTATATTACCAAACCTAACTAATTCACCCCCCTCTTGGTTAAGTGTGAAGTGTTCCTATATTTTACACTTATGCCTTCCTAAAAGAAATTTCAAGTCTAAGGGAGGGGCAACCAAGAGACTTCACAAGGTGGACATGATAGGCCTTGCTCAGTTTTGGACTGCTTTCATGTTAGACAACATTGCCTTTAACTCCCACAAATTAGACATTCCCATGAAGATAGCTTAGCTCCTCTATGCCATCATCAAGGGCCTTTACATTAACATTGGCCAAACTCTATCTCAGTGCCTAATGTGCTAGAAGAGGGACAGTGATATTGCTTAACCAAATGTGGATTTGATGCCCATTACATACTAAAGAACCTACAAAAATGAGCCTCCGAAACACACTCTTTGACGCACAATATTTTTTTTATTAATGATTACAATTTTTTATTAATGCTTTGACGCACAATATATTAGGCCATGTTACAAAACACTCATGGCGATGGTTACAAAACAAAATTACAAGCGACGATGGCCATGACTGTGTGGTGAGACAAAACAACATCGGACATTAGTTCAAGAACCGTGTTTGCCTAAGCTTCCTCCTCTGATTGTAGTTCCACTACAACAACCTATTATGCGTCAAGCATCGCTACTCCGATTGCCATGACTGCTCATATGACTGCAAGGCTGTCGAGAAAGAATCCTTCATAAGAGAAAATCTAGTCGTCAAAGCTACAAATAGGAGATGATGATGAATGAGGAGGAGGAAGACGAAGAACTTATCAGCAAGTAACAACAACGACGATAGCGATGACAAGTGACAATCGGTAATTGGCAAAGGGAAAGAGTTGTTTGGGGAGAAGTTAGGTTAGGATAAAACCAACAACCAAAATCGGAAAATCTATTTTCAATATTTTGAAATAAGGTAAAATGTGTTTGAAAAGAAGAAAAAAATATATTCACAACCATTTTAGCTAAACAGGTTTCATTTTGAAATTGCATTTTAAAAAATATAATTAAAAAAATAAAATAATAGTAATAATAAAAAAAAATGAGGGTTAATTGCAAACTAATAGCCTCATTCTGTGGCGCACCACTTTAGACAGCAGCACTATGAGAGCCCTGCGCCTTCGTTCCTTCCTCTTCTCTTCATCTTCTTCCTCTTCTTGTTCACTCATCAAGATTTTCTGCGCATCTTCCTCCTCTTCGTTCACGACACTGACCACAGTCATCTCTCAGTCTTTTCTTCCTATTCCCCCAACGACGCACGTTTTGTTCACCGACTCGCGCCGCTTCGGCTCCCCCGTTCCGCGCTGCGTTTCGTCCCTCCCCACCCTCGACTGGAACGACGTCGTTTCCTGCTCCGAGGTCGAGGTCGAAGCCAATGCCGCCAAAGGCGGCAGCGATGACGGAACCGTCGACCAAGACACAAAGCCTTCTATTCCCGTCAGAGCCCTCTTCTTCTCTACTAGGTATTCATCATTCACCTCAATTCTTCTTCTTTCACTGTAATCATTTTCCCCCAAATTTTTATGAAAAGGACTTCATGTTATGCTATGCTATGCTTCATTTATTAATTTACTTTTGTGGTGTTCTTCTTTTCTTTTCTTTTAATTTGAAATTGAGAAACAAAGCATGATGCATATGCGAAGGAATTTCACTCTAACCATTCCCCCCAATCTTTTAGAGGAAGGACTTAACAGGTTATATTATGCTTCATTTATTAATTTTTTAAATTTGGAATTGAGAAGCAAGAATAATGCATATGTGAAGGAAAAACGTGGAGGATTGGTTAATTGGTTTGGATTTTGGAACATTTCTTCGTAGTTGCAACTTTGGTTATATTATTATTATTTGCAAAATTATCTTTTGTACAATGAAGACAAACAAAGGTTTTGGAGAACACTA
>PYAF01004078.1:92331-108265 GCA_007407185.1 Glycine tomentella | reverse complement strand
GCAGCAATCTCCAGCCCCACTTTGGTCCCCAATGTTTTTATATTGTTAGCTTTGTTTAGCTTTTGTAAAAAATATCTAAAGCTTTGATTACCTCACTTTTTGTTGGTTCACTCTTATTGGCTCTTGCTTTATCACCACCCATGTGTCCTAGCCCCAAAGAATTCTACATCATTCTACTCTTATTCAGTTTTTTACGTGAGTTTTGCTCAGCCATAGTGGTGCTTTATTTGCTTCCAAAACCGTATAGCTTAAGTAGATTTTAAGTGCATGTATTTCAAGGATAATAATTACCTAACTTTCCATTGGTCCTATGATTTTCTTTCTTGTTTGTTGGCTGTCCATGTGTACTTAATTCTCAATATTTCTACCTTATTCTAAATATTTTTACAGCCTTCTTTATCTTTCCTTGATCTTCACGGCCAAGCTAAAATTTTGGAGCCTACATGTTTAATTTTGAGCTTTTTGGCCTAACCGTGAAATAAATATGTTTTTGGGGTTTTTTGGTGCTTTATTCCCTTAATCATTTTGTTTATATTAATCAAAAGTATTTATATAATTTTATGAAAGCCTAATTTTAATTGCTTTCCTGAAAGTAAAATTTCTAGAATTGGTTAAAAACTAGTTAGAAATTTTGGAATGCTTCTTATTTTTCTTCTAATGACTTTTCCAATTTCCTATTGGTTCCCTTTGTTTTTAATTTAATAAAATGGCTAGACACTTATTTAAGAATCCATTTCTTTCATGATTAAGGGAAAAATTTCTAGATTGCAATTTTCCTTTTTCTGTATTTTCTAAAATTCAGATTAGTCTGTATTCTAATTTTTCTGAATTGTTTTTCAGAATTTCTAAAATTTCCGTTTCATAATTTTCTTCACTAAAATGTCATTAATTTCCTGTTTAGGAGCATATTGGACTTTTGTCAGGCTTCCATGATCATACTGTGGTTTCCTGGCTTTTTCAGAGCTAAAAGGATATTTCGGTCATTTGTACAATTGTTTAGGGCATTTTAGTCATTTATCCTAGGGACCTATCTGTCATTTGTGAAAATGTCTAAGGACATTTTGGTAATTTCTCCCAGGGATTCCTTGGTCAATTCTAGAATCGTTCAAGGCAAAATTATCATTTTTATCCTAGGGACTCAACCGTCATTTCTGAAATTGTTCAGGGGCGGTTTTGTCATTTTGCCCTAAATTTTCTACTGCTTTCCGTTAACTTTTTTCCCCGTAGTAATTGTCTATAATTCTTAAATTTTTGGCGTGTTACAGAATGAGTTTGAGATGTTTATAATAGGAGAATTGACATTCTTTCTTGGACTTAAAGTGAAGCAAATGAAGAATGGAACATTTCTCAGCCAAACTAAATACTTCCTAGAAGTGATAAAAAGTTTGACATGGAGAAGAGCAAAGATGCTGCAACTCCAATGGCAACCTCAACATACCTTGATTCAGATGAAAGAGACAAGGGTATTCATGAATCAAAATACAGAGGAATGATTGGATCCCTATTATATTTAATTGCAAGTAAACCAGATATCATGTTGAGTGTATGTTTGTGTGCAAGATATCAAGCAAATCCCAAAGAATCACACCTCATTACAGTCAAGAGAATCATTAAATATCTCAAGGCAACACCAAGAGTTGGTCTTTGGTATCCAAAGGTGCATTACTCAACTTAATTGGATATTCTGACTCTGACTTTGCAGGATGCAAATTGGATAGAAAGAGTACTAGTGGAACTTGCTGTAACACCCCGTAAGACTCCGGTGTATTAACATTTATAATATCAGAATAGCGCTTAAAACTTTATTTAAAAACTGGCGAAAGCAAAATCAAACCGTATTTCTTGATTTCATTATGTATGGAATATAAAATACATCACCACACAAACAACATGTAATATAAACAAGCCCCTGCTGATCTAGTATAACATAAGCATAGGAAGATAAACCAGAATAGCTCATAAATATAATCAAGAGGATCATCATATCCAAATCATAAACAAGTTTATATATATATATACATCATCATTTGACACTAACCGTGTCTCTACAAAAGAATGAGCCAACATTGGCCTTGGTCTTAAAACCACTTCCTCACATGAGGGTATACAAAACTATACAAGGCATATACAAACATATCATGTGTGCACACACACCAGCCCTCTAGAGGGTACAAAACAACATCATATCAAAAGGAGCCAATCAGCTCTGCTCCGGCTGCCCACAGTCATGCAGCAAAGTCTCTACCGAGGCCTCCCGCCCTGAGACCGCTCCTCTCTTCCAGGTGACTCTCCTCTCAGTAAGCTCAGGGTCCTTGGAGGCATCTCCTCCACCCTGGCCCACTTTCCATGACACAAACATAGGGCATCACAATCACACTGGCCTCCCAGCCCTCATAACAATACAAGCAAGCCATCTTGCTTTATGTACGGTGGATCGCATCAACACCAACCTCAGTGTGAGACCGAAACTCACGCATGTGTCATCCCATCGGGAGCTACTCCTTACGCATGGACGCACATATATGGTACCTCTGAGAATAGGCAATCAACCGTGACGGGACACACCTATCTCTTGGTCTTAAGGGATCATCATCACCCACGAGCAAACCAAACTAGGAGGTGCGCTCTCCTCCTAGGGAGGTCCATATCTATCTAACTGGCCAGAAGATCTATCAACATGTATCATACATTTTCAAGCACATATGTAGCATACATATCATTATGAGGATGCAACAACCAACAATGAATGCATCATGAATGCAACCATCACTCCCTCGGAGTGTGGTGGAGCACACACAAGTGGGAAACATCCCTAGGGACCAAGAACTTACCTAGCAAAGCCAAGCTCTGCAGTTCTTTCCCTGCTCTGTGGCCTACGCCACTGACACCCTCGGTGTCACGCCCTAAAAAGGCACATAAAACACGTATCACAGCCAATTCAAGTATACAAAGCATCAGCATATCAAACGGTCCTCTAACTTAAGGTTCATCATAGCCCAACACATACTAGGCCTCTCACAGACCCTCAGAGGTCTATCACAGCTTAAACATGGCATTAGAGTCACCACAGACTCAATACAAGCCAAACACAATGAGCTCAAAGCTCTCAACAGCCCAATTACTCAAAATACACATAGGGCTTGAACGGTTCATATCACACACAAGACACTGTTCATATGGCCTCTTAGGTACATCTACACCATCAACAAGGCTCTTGCATGTCTCAACATCATCAAGTGACTCCACACAAGCCACACATGCATAAACATAGAGCCAAAACCAAAGTTCACCAAACTATAATCTGAGAGCTAATCCTTCATCCTCACAAGATTCTAAACATGACTTTCTAAAGGACCCAAGGCCAAAACAAGCCCTATCACAAGTGGGTCACTATTCACTCAAAACCCCAATTCACAAATCAACTGGGAAATCTCGAGTTTCTTACCTCAGAAATGGTGAGGAAGGCCTCTGGAGCTCTTTCCTTAGCCCGGGTGTCTGTGAAAAGCCGCTGTTCCTCGCCAAACTCGAGTTCTTCAACTTTCCCTTAAGAAAGGGATTCTCAGATTAAAGGGGTTTTAAGAGAAACTGATGAAGGATTATGGCTCACAACTGATTTTAAGGAGGTTTGGTGTTTATAGAAGGTAATTTGGGTCACAAGACAAGGTTCATGGAGCTTGGGAAGCTTTCCAATGGCAGAATGGTGCTCAGAGGAAGAAGAAGACGGATTTTTCTCACCAAAAACGTGATCTGCCCTTTATATACTGGGCCTGCCTGAGCTGCCGTGTTGATCGCGCCAGCTTCCAGAGCCCATGACGCCAACCGCACCACTCTCCGCGCCAACCTCCACCGACATTGTGGCGCCAACCGCGTCACACCTGGTGCCAGTCGCGTTGGATTCCAGAGAAAACTGATATTCTAGGGCACTTCTGGCGCCACTCGCATCGCCCTCGGCACTACTAGCGCTGGCTACAAAACAATAGCGCCCCTCGCGCCACTATGGAACCTTTGGCGTCAACTGCTAGAAGCTTTGGCGCCCTTCGCCCCATCCTGGCGCTGATCGCGCCAACTTCCAGTGGGCACGACGATGATCGTGCCAAACTGGCACCACTAGCGCCATACCTCAGACATGGTTTTCTACAAAGAGATCCTGGCGCCAACCGCACTGAACCCCGTGCCACTCGTGCCAGGCTTGAGGGTAATTATACTTGCCACCTATTAGGCAGTTCGCTAATCTCATGGCACTGCAAGAAGCAATCTTGTGTTGCACTATCAACTGCTGAAGCTGAGTACATCTCTGCTGGAAGCTGCTATGCTCAAAGCCTTTGGTTGAAGCAACAACTACAAGATTTTGGTAGAGCTAAAAGAAATACCCTTGCTATGTGACAACACAAGTGCCATCAACATTTCCAAGAATCCAATAATACACTCAAGGACCAAACACATTGAGATAAGGCATCATTTCCCTAGGAATCACATCCAAAAGTGTAACATCAAAATTGAGTTTATTTATACACATAATCAATTGGTTGATAAATTCACAAAACCATTGGGTAGAGATAGATTCTATACACTTAGAAACATGCTAGGTATCCTACATGAGTCTAACATATGCTAGGATGCTTTTTAGGTGCTGTCTATATGATATTGCATCTTATTTGGTTATTCATCACATGTGCTTCAAAATTCGAAAATTCAGCTACATAATCACTGTTTACTCTGCAATATTGACAGTAATAATCGATCACTCATCAAAATAATCTATTATTTGATCATTGAATGCCTTTTTACAAAAAAATTTGTGCTTATGTAATCAATTACCTCGTTGAATTAATTGATTACTAATCATACAAAGCTTATCCTGAATAAAACTCTCACTGGAGTAATCGATTACAATGTATAGTAATCAATTACAATGTGTTACTCTGGTTTGAATTCTCACTGGAGTAATCAATTACACTATGATTTAATCGATTACAACTTGTAGCAGTGTCTCTGTTTACTTATGAATTAATCAATTACAAGCCTTGGTAATCGATTAACTATGGCGTTACTGCAAAATCTGTAGAAATCTAAACTGGGATTTTTTTTTCAAAAAAATTCAAATTCAAACCTGCTATTGAACATTTAAGCCTTTGGGTATTTGAAATGGTTGTTACACACATTCAAATTTCAAAAATTAAGCATCAAAAACTCTATAAATACAGCTTTTCGTGAGAGAAATAATCACACCTTCAATTCTATCTTCCTACCTTGAGCAATTTGTTCTTTCTTCTTCTCTTCTCTTTAAGCCCATTTGTTTTCTCTGTTAAAACCCATTATGTCTACCCCTAAGAGATCAAGATCCACCAAAAGAAAGACTGATGAATCTTCTAATCCAGTAGTAAATAGATTAGACTCATGATTCTCTAATGAGTCTGAGAAAATGAGCTATATGCAGTTCAATGCCACAAAACTCATTCGCCCTCCCATATACCTTGATCTTAATTGGTTTATTGCTTAGGGGTTCCCTACCATAATAGATGCTCAGGGGTTGAAGAAATTTATGGAGATGAAGGGTACCTTTTACCCTAAATTAGTGAAGGAGTTCTACACTTGTGCTAAGATGAGTATGGATGGCACCATCCTATCTTAAGTAAATGGGGTGGCCATGGATATCACTCATGAAGTTTGGCATGAAGTGGCTGGTATTTCCTTTGAGGGTGTAAGGAAATTTGATGAAGAGGCTGAGGGCTACAATAGAATTTATACATATACAGGGATGCTTCAAGACCCTCAAATGAGGCTGAAGCTAAGGCTTGGCACTGGCTCTATGACTGGGGAAGACAGGCTTCTTAACTATATAATTACATATATTCTAACTCCTAGATCATCCAATCATGCCTAGGCCACAGATGATGATCTGCAGCTTGTTTATTTAATAAAGAATTCCATATATATGAACTAGATTCTCATCGTTGAGGAGATCATGCTGAAGTCTAAGAGATTGATAAGCTATCAATTTTCTTATGTTGTGTTGATATCCAAATTCATTGATTACTTCAAGATTAATGTCTCTAATGAGGTTGTAGATAACACTACAAACATCACCAACCTCATTAAATAAAAGCATCTGAACAAGCTTGGGATGGTGAAGACTCCTTATGGATGGCAGATGGATGGACAACCACTTCCACCTACAGATGATGATGAAGGAGGAGATGAAGAGGAAGAAGCTGAAGATGCCCCTGCTCCATAGCAGTACTCTCCATTTGAATCTCTCATGATTCAAAAGATGGATGCTCTATTGTCCCTGCATCATAAGCATAGGGCTGAGACCGCTGCCTCCATGGAAGAGATAACATCTAGGCTAGAAAACATTGAGACTAGATTGGCTCTTAAGGACTTTGATAATCTCTAGTCTAGTTGATGTTATTTGTTATTCTTAGATTGTTTGTGGTTTTGTTTTAATGTTGTTTTGTTATAATTTTTCTTAAATGTACTGCACTTTTCCCTTTCGTTGAATAAAATTCCAGTTTATGTTTCATATTCTCCTTGCTTATAATCTCTATAATATATTTTTGTCTTTGATAAGCCAAATAGGGGAAGAATTAAAATGAACATATGCTCTATCTTGCTCTGTTTTTATTTGCTCTAAATTTTATGAAAAATTACCTAAGTCAGGGGGAGCAATTTAAGGAATGATTTTTGTTTATGCAAGCTTACTTGACACTTGCTCTTGGCAAAAGGCTAATTTGATTTTAGGCTATCAAGCATGAGACTCCCATCATTTATCCCTCAAAGCACTTAAAGGCTAACAAATGTTCATTTGATATTTGGCATGTTCAAAGCCAAAAAAAAAGGGAGATTGTTGGATATAGGGGGAGCTAGAAGTGATCAAGTCAAGGATGAAGCTTGTGCCTTAGAATAAAGATTTTAGCTTTTCACATGCCAAGGCATTTGTAATTTGTTAAATGGTTAAGAGGCTTATCTTATGATCCTTTGGTTACATAAACATAACCATTAACATGCATACATGATTTTATTAAAGCATAATGGTTTTCATGTTTCCATATTGAAATTGATTTCTCATGGTTAAGGTTTTGGAAAAACAAAATGTGACTGAATGCATATTAACTTTGTATGAATGCATATTTCTGTTATGAATGCATATTAACTTTAACTTTGTATGTGTAAAATAATTCTATATAATGTAAACTTAATGTTTTTTTTTTGAATTATATAGCATATCCAACATTCAGTCTTTGACTGAAACTCTTGGAGAATAAATATTCTCAAGCCTAACCTTGAACCTATTTTTTTTGTGTGTGTGTGAAATGATATTCTTGCTTATGAGACTGAATGTATCCTTGCTTTGATGATTTCTATTTGTGTTAAGTAGCTATGCCGCTAGAATGTTATTGGTAACTAATTTTTTTATGTTCATATTCCTATACATGGTAGAGAGGATTTGTTGGGTTTCGGCCACATTTGTTGGGATTATGTTTCTAAATTGTTTTTTCGTGGCTACCTTATTGAGAAATGCTTAAGTTCTGTCAGATTTTATGGCTTTCGAGTTCATCTTTCATTGATAGTGTTTCCTATGGTATCGTAGCCATTCCTTAGTACTAGGTATTTTTAATCGGTTTATTGTATTTTTCATCAAGGTATTTCTATCATTGCCAATAACTTTGTGTGCCACAACACTTACTGATTTTACTTTGATTGCACCTGTAAATATTGTCCTGACTCCTGACTTTCACAATGTTTCTTATATCAGTGGTGATCCAGATTCAAGTTTATCTACGCCATTTGATTTGTTGGGTACTATTAAGTTTTGAAATTTGTTTTCCTGGTTTAGATATTGAACCTCTGCAACTGCAAAGAGCACTACTACATGAATTGCCTTTAACGACAGGCCTTCCACGTCGGTTATTACATAACCGTCGTTATTGACTACGCGGTGACATTTTTGTAATAATGTGGATTGTGCAACGACGGTTTCTGGCCAACCCGTAGTTGTTTGTTGATAACGACGACGGTTCTCATTGAACCGCCTTAGTATGTTGTGATTCAAAAACGGGTTTTAGAGAAAACTGTCGTTGTCCTTTTAATGAATTTTAATTTTCATTTTTTGAATCGCAGCCTTCTTATTCATACCACACCCTAAAAAAACTTCGTGTAGTGCCCCCAATTGAAAACCCTAGAAATAACACTTCTCCTTCGAATGACACCGGTACCCTTCCGCCTTCGACTTGACGCTCGTGCCGCCGTTAACCATTTCCCATCTTCAGGTAATTTGTCAGAGCTGCTGTTTGTCAAATTCATTCCCCCATTTCTTAAAAGGCTATTTATTGATTCTTAATCTAGTCTCAGTTTGTTATTTCTAGTTGCAGGTTATTATTGTCCACATTAGATTTACGGGATTTCACTGATGTTGATGACAAGGTATTTAATTTGTAAGCTCCTGATGTGGTGGTTGCATATTTATCCCTTTTTATTTTTAAAATAATTTGCATCCTTCTTTGTTGACATGATTCTAGTTGCATGTCTTTATTCCTTTGAATATCATGTCCATATTTGGCTGATTATGGTTTTGATTTGTGATTTTGGGGCTGTGGTTTAATGGGGTTCGGTTGTTAGCAGCAACTATTGAGTTTTTGGCTCTGATGGGGTTTTGGGGGAAATTGTTTTTTTGTTTGCAGATAGGGGCTCAAAGCAGTTGGGTCGACCCAAATCCGAGAATGGTGGAGGGTAGGACTCCAAGAATCTAAGGGTCAAGGTATTTGAGTGTTGAGTTCTTGGATTGTTGACATTTTGCTAAATTCTTTGATTTTTTTTTTTGAGAATTAAGAAGAAAAAATAGCTTTTATCCTATAGGGTGTTGTTATACATTTACATTTTTATTTTTTTTGTAAATTTTTTAATTTGTTGTTGAGTGACGAAGTGGATATTAGGATAGGGAAGCTGGGGAGATTTTTGTTTATTTATTGTTGCAAATGATTAGTTTCCTGGATTTTGTTTAACATTGTCTTTACATAATTTTGATACATTGGACTCTGTTCAGCAAGCTTGTATTTGTTTTAACAAATAACAAATGATTAGTTTCCTGGATTTTGTTTAACATTTTTGGTTGTTACAAATAACTTAGTCTAGCTTTTGTTATTTGTTTGGATCCATTTTTTTTCTTTCAATAGAGGGTGACTGCACTAGCGGCCAAAAATAGTGTTTTTTCAAGCGTTTTAGTGGCACTGCTATGATGTAGGCTTCAGAAACCCATTTTAACCTCTGGAATCATTGTTTGGGATTGGGATTTTTTGGGTAAAAGATTCCAGAAAAAAGTTACCTTTTTTTTGACTCTATTCCTTCATAGTTCATACTCTATAGGAGGACTACTATTTTTTCTCCTGTGTTCAGTTTTTTTTTTCTTCCTTTAGACTTCCCTGTTCTCATTCTACTATTTTTTTTATATCTAATTTGGTATGTTCTTTTTCTATTAATTTAACCATCATCTTTCTTTTTATTTACTTCATTAATGTTCTTATTGCTCCTAGATTGATGGTGATTGTGTATGTGAAGTGAGTTATTATTTATCATTAATTTCTTTAAATATGTGTTTTTGCATAGTTTTTTGAGTATTTATATATTTAGTTTGTATCATACTAATATTTAAAATATCAGCCATCCTACTTCCCGCTATCTTGCCATAGTGTTTTCATATCAATTTATTTCTGTTTCAAAATATAGTGGTTTGAGCTGGTCTGTAGGATACAATTTCTAATCTTTTCTCACTGTCATGTACCCTTTTATAAGCTTTTATGTTTGTGCATATCTATGAAGTGTTGTGGGATAATTTGTTCTAGCTTTGGGTTTATTTCTTTTGTCCGAGGAAGGAAATTTGGGTGGGTTAGTAGGGTATACATACTCTAAGATCTTAGTTATGCTCTTATATTTGTTTGGTCTATCTCCGTATTCTTCTGTGTTGTTTGGACTAGTGAAATAAATAGGATAGGTTTGTTTTTCAAGGTATATGATATTATGATTATATTCCCAAGAAGTGGCATTCCCAGAATGCCATGATCAGTAAAGTTATTCTTGACTTGAGTAAAAAAAATGTTTAGTTTGCATTTAATATTTTCTAAATGGTTTTCAAAATTCAAAACTTTTATGAGAAAGAATGTGATAGAAACAATTGTGAGTGGATGTTAATAGTCGTATTATAAAATTACTTCCATCCCCATTTCCAATGTCACGCATGAGAAAGCGTTAGTTGGCTGAGTTAGTGAGTTAGTTAATGATAGCTGCTGACAGTTGTCATAACTAGCTGTCTATGGTTAATATAATCTAAACTGTAACATTCAGTTCAGTGGTCAATAATATTTTCATCTTCTCTTTTCTAATGCTTTTCCTTTCTCAAATCAAAATAATTTTTGACTTTCGCCTCGATTGGAAGTCCAATCATGCTTCAAGAGCAACTTGATTTGTTTTTGAAAGGTCTTCCATCGGATTCTCACTCAGTTATTTCAATCATTGGAAGTAAGTTGTGATAATCGTCCTGCTAATGTTCGGGTGAACAATAACTATACATCTACAAGCACTAGCAATCATTCTACTCCTACTGCTATTTTAACTAATGCTTCTTATCAACCAAACTCAAATTCTGCTTATTAGATTCTTGATTCAGGGGCTTCTTTACTTTTACTGTACAATCTCAGAACATTCATCAGATAGAAACTTTTGAAGGTTCTGATCAAATCTTCATTGCCAATGGTCAAGGTCTGAAGATTACTTCCTTGTATTCTTCTTCCTTCATTTCCCCTTACAATTCCAAAGTGTCTTTGTCTCTTAATCGTCTTTTAACATGCCTTGCATGACTAAAATTCTCATTACTATTAGTGAATTTGCTAGGGATAATTTAGTTTTCTTTGAATTTCACTGTACTTATTGTGTTGTGAAATCTCAGTTTACCAATGAGGTCTTACTTCAAGGCACTGTTGGTCCTGATGGTCTCTACAGTTTGTCCAACATTCAGTTTCAGCATATCCTTCATCTGGTTTTGTTGCTTGTTGTTTTTCTAGCTCTGCAAACTCCATTGTAAATCCACGTAATAAGACTGTATATAAAGTCCATTGTAAATCCATGTAATAGGATCAGTTCTCTTTGGCATGATAAACTTGGTCATCCAAATCATCATGTTTTACAAATTGTTTTACAGCATCGTAAAATACCCATTTCTAATAAAACCATGGTTGATTTACAATGCTTGTGCTGTAGGTAAGTCTCACAGACTTTCTTCATCTCCATCTGAATTTATTTATTCTTTTCCCTTAGAGTTAGTCTATAGTGATCTTTGGGGAGCAGCTCATGTTACTTCCACTAATGGTTTTCTCTATTATATCACTTTTGTTGATGCCTTTTCCAGGTTTACTTGGATTTATCTACTTAAAAGTAAAGCTAAAACTTTTACTGTCTTTCAAAAGTTTAAAGAAATGGCAGAGTTTCAATTCAATTAAAAAATTAAAAACCTTCAAACTGATTGGGGAGGGGGATTTAGACCCTTAGCACCTTTTTTGGCTAGCTGTGGCGTTAAACACAGATTTATTTGTCCTCACAGCTATCATCAAAATCATGTTGTTGAGAGAAAACATAGACGTATTGTGGAACTTGGTCTCACTTGTTACACCATGCTTCCTTACCACTAAAATTTTGCATTCACTGCACTTGTTTATTTAATAAACAAACTTCTACATCATACTTAAATTTTTCAGTTCACTACCATCTGCTTTTCAAACAATTTCCTGACGACACCCTTCTTAAAACTTTTGGCTGTGCTTGTTTGCCTTTACTTAGACCTTACAAGAATCATAAATTAGATTTTAGATCTCATGAGTGTCTTTTGTTGGGATATTCTACCTCTCATAAGGGACATAAATGTTTGTCTCCTTCTGGCAGAATTTATATTTCTAAAGATGTTCTTTTTAATGAGTCTAAGTTTCCATGTGCTGACTTCTTTCAGTCATCTCCTTCACTTAGTCACCCTTCTTCATCCCCTACTAGTTTTAATTTCCCCTCAATTCCTATCATTGCTACTAATCAGCCCCCTGTGTCTCCTTTGCACACACAAACATCTATTGACAATTCTTCTTCCTCGTCTCAGTCTGCTACTCCTGTTCAGTCTCCTATTCCTTCTGTTCAGTCAGATTCTGACCTACCTCAATCTGATCATCTTTAGCTCTCAAATTCTGTTCAGTCAGACTTACCGCAGTCTGTTTCTGTTTAGTCCTCTAATTTTGAACATACAAATCAACCTATTGTCCCAAATACAGAATCCTCTCCTCCTCCTAGATCATCCAATATTCACCCTATGCAAACCAGATCTAAATCTGGTATTCACTTACCCAGGATTAATCCTTCACTTCTGCTGGCAGCTTTCATTACTAGCTGTCTATTCTATATATCTAAACGGTAACCTTCAGTTCTAAAAGAGTTCTAACAGATCATAATAGAAGATATTTTGAGATGGAAAAACTCTAGAAAGAAGAAGTGAAAATGATTATTAGCCATTGAACTTTGAGTTACAACTTAGTAACAACTGCACTTTGATTGTCACAGAAGACAATGGGAATGGTGAAAGCAACTTTTAACTCAGTTAAAAGTGTCTGAATCCAAGATATTTCAGCAGTAGTCTGAGCCAAACTTTCTGTTTAGGTTTCGAGTTACAACTTTCATTTTCTCTTTTCTAAATTTCCAATTTCTCACTATTTGGCTATGACGACATGAAACAGCCTCTCTCACTCACTTTTTCATCAGTTTTTTTTTCTCTTTGGACAAAATTTGTGAAACCTTATGTATTATTTAAAATTTTATTCAAACATTGGTGTTATTTTCAGCAGCTAGCCTTGCTAGAGTGAAATGTGTAGCCGTTAACTATTATAGGACTTTTGCCTATAGATTGGTAGAGGATGATACTTGTTTTTAAGTTTTTGTTTAGTTTCTTAAGAAGTGATCACATGGTTTTTGTGCATATTCCTCTTTGAACACAAATTTCAATATATTCAGTTTGGGTTTCGGCTGTCTACCATGCTTATAAGGTGTTTGACATTATTCCCTATCCATAAAATTTGCTTTGTTAACCCTTTGTTGTGCAGTTCCATTGTCCATTCCTTCTATTCAATTGTATAATATATGTCTAGGTGTGCCTGGTTCAATTAGTTAACCCTTTAAGTTGATGGAAGCCTAATATATGTGTGTTTTGGCTAGGTGTGCCTGGTTCATTTGCATCCTCATTTGTCTGAGTTTGTTGAGGCTGCAGCCAAACAACTGGTATGTGTGTGTGCAATATAAATACTCACTGTATGAATGTTTATGAATCTGTCATTGTAGCGTGCATAACTGCATATGGTACATTTGCTTGTTGAATGACTTATTTAAATACTTCATTGTATTAGTTGGCTATGTTAAAACTCAATTGTTCCCAAAGCATTTTGATTTTAGTGTGATTTGTAGCAAATTTTATGATACTGTGTTCTGCAGGCTTTGGATTCTGAAAAATGGTTTGGCATGCATTTTTAGAAGAAATTAGATTTTGTAATAGATCCATAGGAGTTGGAATCATTCCATTTGTACTTTTTAATATAATTTTCTAAGAATTTTTAAATATGAAATTGGGGGTGGATATAGATGCTAACAATTGTATTTAGGGGTGTATAGAGAAAACAAAAATGTTATCAAAAGGAACAATCTCATTCAGTCATTCGAGTCAGTCCAAAATGAATATTAATTTTTGTCTTTAACTAATACACAGAACATAAAAGGAACATGCTGTATAATAGTATCAATTAATTTACTTTCAAGTTCAAGAAGTTTGTAATCAAAATAATGCATGCAAACATCCCCTAGATTGGTTCCTTATTATTTTTTATTTAGTGCTTTGTTAAGATGTGTAAACGTAGAGTTTCAATACGAATTCAAATAGTAATAATTAAATATTTAATGTTGTAAAAATATTCAAAATAATAGTTGAACAAAGTCCTTTTTGAATTTAAATTAAAGCCTTGTTTTCTGGTATTTATAACATTGATGTCTGATTGGGGGATTGCACTTGCACTGAGAGAATACTTAGAAAAAATCTAACATCATCGTCATCAAATCATCACTTCCTAGGGGGTTATTCATAATAATATAAAGAAGCTTTTACCATGTACTGTCAAAATAAGAATTATCTCATTTCATTATAGAAGACAACACAGAATTCCACACAACCTCAGTATTTTCTGAATCTTCCTAACCCATGCTTCTCACTGATCATATCTCTCTGAAAGTGAATTGTAGTAGTCAGTTCATGCATCAGTTGAACTTAGTTCAGTTTCAGTAGTTGTAGTACACACCTTTCTCATCCGTCTTGTTTTCATCAACAGTCAAGTACCCTTTATTAATATTACTACTATTGTTGCTACAAATTAAGTTCTTAATGACCTCAACATCATAATCCACTGCTATTTGTTGAGTCTGAAAAATGTACTCGTTCAGCTTGTGTTTCCATTAGTTCATATATTCTTCATGAATGATCATGATTAACGTTCATGAATTTGTTCATGTTCTGATGATCTCCAAACATGAAATTCTGAAACATACTTTGTATTGAAAATCACATAATCATGGGCATGAATTGTTTGTTTCAAATATCAGTATGAACAGAATGTAGAATAGCCAATTCAAAATAATGCAGCAAGACCAACATACCTGAGCTTCTCCACTGGAACTGGATGGAGACTGGGCAGATGCAGAATCAAAATTTCTACTTGTTTGAGGTGGACTTGATTGATGGGAATCTTGTTCTGCCCATGGGTAATCAAGAGAGCTAGTCACAAGATTTGTAGTTTAAGGCTGACTTTCTAACATCTTCCATACTGAAACAATCACAGAATTGTATCTTCAATTGCTCAGATCAAACAAGCTAAATTCTGAATACAGGCACTTCTTTTGTTGATATCCAGAACAAAATTTTGTTCCTGTCAAGAACTTGGAACAATCCCTCCCAAATTCCCCAAGAGACCACTGCCTCCCCCAACTGACTATTCAGTTTCTAATCTATTTTCTCCTCCCCTTACACAACCCTTACTATCCTATATATATACCTAATCAAAGATAACTACCCCCTCAAACCCTTTACAGCTGTCCTGACAGATTACTAACAGCTCTTTATTTAAAGTATTTAATCTTTATATCTCCCCTGGTATACCTTCCATTCAAGCTCTGTTTGAACCTCCTCCAGAGGTATGTTAGGGTCCATATCAATACCTCCCTCCCTAAAACCAAACTTATCCTCAAGTTTGAAGTAGGGAAATTGACTCTGCACAGTTTCATTTCCTGCCTCATCTTTCTCTTCTGCAGTAACCGGCTTCCATTTTGACCCAAGCATGGTAGAAATTTCCTTAAATTTTGCCTCTAAGTTCGCTCTGTTGCTCTCATTCAATTGGTCTTTCCTCCACAAAATGTAAGATGGAGAAGGCCTTTCCTTCTCAGCGCACCCCTTCTTCTTTTTGTCCTTCTTTTCTTCATTATCTTGCAACACAGGCAAATTCATGGTAAGATTAAAATCCTTCAATCTCAGCGATTTTTTTTGCTCGATTTGAAACTTCTCTTGTGTAACACCACGTAGGCCTCCGACGTGTTATCATTAATAATATCAGTTTAACGCTTAAAACATAGTTTATAAAACTTAGCGGAAGCACATAATCGCTTTTCTTGATACATTATGTATAGAATAACACAAACCACTGAAAAGTCATACACACAACACATAATACAAACCCCTGCTGATCCAGTTTATCATAACATAAACCATAAAGACAGATAACTAACAGAGTTAGGCAGATTCATCAATTATACACAGCTATACTCAGGGGAACAGGTCTCATATACATATCATAAATAGTTCTGTACAACTATACATCAA
>PYAF01004078.1:79531-92231 GCA_007407185.1 Glycine tomentella | reverse complement strand
CAATCGGTTCAATCAAGATTATAAGTCTCAGGGAAGTGTTTAGGCTAGTAGATAATGTCCCTAAAAGCTTGGGAGGGTCATCAATGGAGGTTTCTCTCTCTCCTCTCTCTTTCCTTTTTCTTTTTCTCTCTCTCTCAGCCCAAGGGACTTCATATAAAAGCAAATCCGTCGATCCCGCGCGACTCGCGCCAGTTACCGCACTGGTCGCGCCACAGCACTGCCAATCCACGCTATTGGCGTGAACTCCCACGCTACTGGCGTGGAACTCTAGAAGAAAACATGATTTTCTAGAGCTCTTCCCACGCTACTAGCGCCGTACTCACGCTACTAGCGCGGGATGGCAGACAGCATTGGCATATTTTATACATCTGGCGCGGATCGCGCCGCACTTCACGCGGGTCACGCCACAGGCCAAAACAGCCTATTTCAACTCTTTCTCAAGCGTTTAAGCCTCATTTCAAGGGATTCCAAGGCCTAATTATATTTCCTCCATTATAAGCTTAATCCTAAGCTTAACACATGCTTAATTCAGGCTTAATCATATGTTTAAAAATTCAAGATATTACATCTTGCACGCGGCCACAGTTTATTAGCTCTTCATCTTTCTGCTTGAGAGCCTCGTCCCTAACCTTCAAGAGCTGTTCAGTCTTCTCCTCCTCAAGGCGGATCTGCTGCAACATTTCTTGCATTTCAAGCAATTCTTTCTTGAAAGATTGCTGCTTCTTGGAATCATGTTTCTTCTTTGAGGGAACTTGTGCTTTATCGACTGATGGTGAAATTGGTGTGGCTATGATGATGTTAGCATCGTTCGATGAAGGGGTTTTCTCCTTCAGGGCCCTGCTGCCCTTTCTCTTTGCGGTTACAGAATTGCTAACCTTGCAAGAATGCTGCTACAGCTCCTGCAACTTGGTTGTCTCTCTCACAAACACCTTATTCAATGATCCCTCAAGTTCTTGTTTGATTTCTTGAGTTTTCACCATTTGCTGCTATTCATTGCTTGTCCTTTCTTTGAAGACTGCTGCAGAATTCTCCATTTATTCAATGGTTTCCCAGTCATTCTGCTCTTTTTGCTTCAAGATACACCATCTATGAAAGTTGTGGTCACCATAATGATCTCTGAATGTTTGGATCAATGCTGTGGAAAAAGATTCCCACTCTAAATCTGGGCTCTTTTGGCTCCATATGTAAAACCAACGCATCGCAGTCGCAGCTCCTTCCATGCTCATGAATGCATATTGCAGCTTATGAAATGAATGAATTTCTTGAATCTCAAACAATTTTCCAGCCTTAGAAATCCACCCAATTGGGTTGGTACCCGTGAATGTTGGCAGCTCCATCTTCATAGCCCAAATTTGCCCTTCCTCCATCAAGAACACTATCTTTTCCTTGAACCACGGCATGTCGGACGAATTCATACAATCACAGAATTGTTACTTCAATTGGTCAGATCAAACAAGGTAAATTCTGAATACAGGCACTTCTTTTATTGATATCCAGAACAGAATTACATTCCTCTCAAGAACTTGGAACAATCCCTCCCAAACTCCCCAAGAGACCACTGCCTCCCCCAATTGACTATTCAGTTTCTAATCTATTTTCTCCTCCCCTTACACAACCCATATTGTCCTATATATATAGCTAATCAAAGTTAACTACCCCCTCCAACCCTTTACAGTTGTCCTAACAGATTACTAACAGCTCTTTTTTTAAAGTATATAATCTTTATATCTCCCCTGGTATACCTTCCATTCAAGCTCTATTTGAATCTCCTCCAGAGGTATGTTAGGGTCCGTATCACATACCTTTTGCTGAGTCAATATATATGTCATTCAAATCAAAATTATTCATCTTGATCTGTCCAGCAGTACTGTCTCTGGCTTCTGAGTAGGTCGGAGGACTATTTGACATGCTTGGCTTTATAGAAGATGTAATTTGCTGATCAGCAGCCCTAGCATCATGTGCATTGATCACTTGTTGTTGCATTTCATCCATAGATACAGTTTCATGTTGTCTTGTATCTGTTGGAGAGCTTTGACAACCATTGGAGAATACAGTTGACATCATCTCTGACTTCCTTGATGAACCATCTCTCAACAAATTCTCAGGTTCTCGCAAAAGGTTAGCTATGTTCTTGCCCCCTTGCTCACCATTATGATTAGCAAGACTCCTCAGAATATGAGTTAGTAGATCCTGATTTGTAGTATGATCTGACCTGTCAACTATAATTAATTTAAAAAAAAGTCATTACCCATCCCCTACAAACCCTCAATCGTAGCAGAAATACAAAGCAAACAAATAGATGAGAATAGTCATATTAAGCAAACAAATTAGATGTCATAAAACCAAAAGGTGACAAATGTCAATCTATCAAGAAGCTGCAGTAAACAAGTGCTTTAAATAATTAGTCAAATGAGATGATAATCATAACATCACACATGATTGACACTTTTTATTAAGCAAAATATTTTTTCCATCCCCCAAAAATTTATTGCATACCAATTGCAGAAAAATACTTATTCTCCAATGAAGGAGAACAAAAATTATTAAAGCCTTGAATCTTTCCTTTAGAGAGGCCAATATTGGTCTCTTCAGGCCAGCTTAACAAAGATGGGCATAAGTCATGTCAGTTTTAGAAAACTTCAACAATAAGATGGATTTATAAAGCTCGTTTAATTACTGATTCCATCAAAGTTCCTCATATATCTTACACTTAATTGGCATGCCCACGGGCACAAATTATTATATGTAGTCAAAACATGAAATGGTCACAAATTATTTGACAAAACAACTCAATACCACAAGGAATTTCGTAGGCTCGCCTGACTGCAGCTTCCATCAGAGGAGCTGCAACTTGTTTCACTACCAAACACAACCATGGAACTGTCTGTGATGGGGTAATACTGCATGGGACTAACACTGACCAAAAGGAATTTTGTAGGCTCACTTGACTGCAGCTTCCATCAGAGGAGCTGCAACTTGTTTCACTGCCAAACACAACCATGGAACTGTCTCTGATGGGGTAATACTACATGGAACTAACACTGACCAAGGGTTGTTGGTGTTGGTCCAAAGGGAGAGAGTTGGCGGTTGTTGTTGTGTTTGTGTAATAACTTGAAGGAGCAGAGATTGGTTCAAGGCATGTGAAAGATGAGTTTGGTGCTGGGTTGTAATAACGATGAGAGTTGTTGTAGTAGTAGTCCCTATATTGTGAAGAGGATAGCGATGAGTGAGAAGGAAATGATGAAGGGTTTTGAGAGGATAATTGTTGATAGGGTGCTATTCTTTGATGAAATGAAGGAAGCAACCCCATGAGTTTCCTCTTAAGGTTGTTGTTCCAATAGTTGTTGATATCATTGTCAGTCCTGCCTGGCAACTGAGCAGCTATAATTGACCACCTACAATATCATGATGAAAAAAAATGATTTATAAATCAGTGCCTTCATTTACCCAACAACATATGTGAGTGCATGTTGTGGCTAGATCTAAAATTCGCATCCAAGTTGAAGACCAGCTTCCCAAATCTAGACAAGTTCTAGATGACTACAGAGTTTTCTCAAATTGTAAAATCCCTAGTTGTGTGTGTGTTTTCTTATTTCCTATTTTACTTTCCTTTTTCACCACTTGTAGATAAATGGACAGACCATAGACATTTCACAAGAGTGTGTATTTTGTCATTGTAAGTAAAAACAAGGCAAAAAAGAATGTCCCATATATCTCAATATTCTGAATCTGGAAGAGAATTTTTTTTTAGATTTGTTAAGTACATTTCATGGGTCTAGCTATGCATATATAGTGCACAAAAATGGGTAGCAATAACTAGTACCTGCTTCCAATATTAGCATAAAGGCTGCAAATGATTCTGTCTTCCTCATCGGAGAATTCCCCGTGCTTAATGTTAGGACTTAGATAGTTCAGCCATCTCAATCTGCAACTTTATCCACATCTCTTTACACCTATAATCATATATCAGAGTCAGAGCATAGAAAGAGACAGAGAGAGAGACAAAAGAATACATGAATATATATGAAAGGAAGCCTAGGTTTAAAGTCTAAAATTTCTACCATTTTTCATAATCTGGTATCTTCTTACGTTGATGAACGAAGATATGTGAATATATTTCTTAGCAGCTTTCTGAGGAAGAGCAATCCAATTCCCTCCATGCTTCTGTATGTAATCCTTCAGTTTTGAGTCTTCTTGACCATGGTCCTGTCTTCACATTTGCCTTGTCACAACAAGGAGCTCTTCCCATTTTCTCTCTTTCTCTATCTAACAACAACTTTATAAAACTTGTTAACCTCTCACGATCCGATTGAAACTTGTTAACCCTCTCACTTTTCTAATGAAACTTTGGTGGGGACTGCTTGTGCCTTATAACAAGAGACCTAGCTTTTCAACAGTTGAAATATTGTTTTTTTATTATGTATCAGAGAGAAACAAAACTCAACTGAAAAAGCATGGATAGGACGTTTTGATATGTACGAATTAATTTAATTTATTACAATTATTCTAATGTGGACTCATTCTGATTTCTGAGGGAGAACTTTCTAATCTTCAATCCATGCCAAGCCATATAACAGTACACCACTCATCACAGATTTAATTTCTTCATTTTTCTGCTATAATAATTTATCACAATTCACAAGACAAAAGTATCCGAAGTTTGTCATATAGAAAGAAACATAACAGTCATTGTTAAGTTTCTTCATGGTTGGCCATTCATAGAATTTTTTGAGGCAAACAAGACCTATCTCAGTCATTGTTAGCTTTGATGTTTAGAATTTATTTGTACCATGAGACTCATCAGTTTATTAACCTCAAATGAAGTGGACTTACCAAACATGATTTGATTGAATCCTTGTCAACATTTAGAATAGAAATAACTTCCACAATTTTCTTCATTTTCCTTTTATTTCATAGGTAAATGGTGGAACTAAGTGCCTTCTTCAAACTTGGTTTTTCTGTTTCTGCATGTGTGACAATCATTCATTAGACACAGCTTGTTCATAACTATGCATGATTATATCGAGTTTGTATATTCAACTTAGTTATCTGAACATTTCTTTGTAGATGATGACATGAAGGAGATTTAGTTGTCAATGGTTGGAAAGGGCATGAAGACTGCAATATTTCTGCGAAGTTCTCTGGCAAGTAATTTGATAAATCTGTTTTCTCTTAATTAAGTTTAACCATCTTTATATGGCATTAAATTGTTTGTTCGGTTTATACTTGATTTGGTTAGTTTACTAGTTTATGTGGACCCCTCTTAAAGACTGAAAGTTGCAGGGTCAAATGATCTTCATAAGTAAAACTATACATATTTCGAAGATTACTCCTATAAGCCAGAAAATTAGTTGTGTTTGACCCTTAAAACTTATCAACAGATGACAGTGGCATTAATTGGAAGCATTTTTAAAATTTTTCCCTAACTTGGCTAACCTCTCCAATACCTAAAAACTAATACAAACATATCTGCAACTAATTCAAATATGCAATAATAGTCAAAATTAATAGTGAAAATTAATACAGAAAATGTTGTTTGCTCTCATAGGTCTGCCAAGAAACAATAAATATTTACCACATATAGTAGTTGTGTACATTGTGACATGTTGTCCAATGTCCAATGTGAAGATAGCCAAAAACAGTGTGACTGAGCATAGGTTTGGGTCCATGTAAGCTATTTTTGATTTATTTGACATTCTAACATGACGCAAAGTTTTAACCAACACTACAATACAACCAATCAGGCCAAACACTCTGATCACACCTGCTACTAGGTCCCCATAATCTTGTATTTATATTTACATAAAGTTTCCCATTAATATATTCATAGTCTGGGATGACCCTACTAAATTGGTATAGATACCTATATGATGGGGCATACGCCACTTCAGCGGTAAGACATTGTAGCCTAATTACTTAAACAACATGAGAGCAGAAAAAGTTGAAACTAAAGTAAAACTTAGGAATAAAGATAATTTTTTATTTTTTTGGTCAGCAGGAATAAAGATAAATAAGATTGAAATCATGTATACATTACAAAAATTTACTTTATTCTAGAGTTGTTAACTATACTTGTTTAACGGTTATGACTAATTTTTTATAAAGTTTGTACAAAATAAATATGTTTAATAAAACAATTTATATTCCAATACTTCGCAGCAGTATTTTTAAAAATATTACTTAAATAACCATGCTTTCCTTTTTTGAGTTGACGATGACTTGGGCCTTCACTTCTTCACTTGGTGCCAAACACCCAATTATTCTCAAAACAGTCCTTCATTATGTAGCAGACTTCACAAGAACATTAAACCAATTCTGATTTCTCCAATTGTGACAACAATTGTATTGAATCAATAGGGACTATTGTGTTTTCTCACCTATGTGTGAATGACGAGATGCACAAGCATGTACTTACTTAACAACACAAAGCAAATTTGAATAATGAAAGGATCAAAATAAATTAGAGCTCTAAGCCATCTCAAATCAGAATAAGAAACCTCTTGTTTGCATGTGGTCGTAGCCCGAAGAACATAAACCACAAGACTCAACAGTCCGTTATTGATGGTAAAAAATTACAACACTTTCCAAATTTAATGCCATTTAGATATTTATAATAACCACAGTGCACACATCAGTCAAAAGGGTTTTTACACACAGAAGGTGAGAACATCACCCTCCTATTATAGCTTTCTTTGTGGACCCACATAATCATATTTACTTCGAAGGCACCACTACTCTCACCCTACTACAAATAACCTAAATATTTCCTACATCTTTGCTTGTGGTTGTGTCATTTGCATGTAAATTCAGCACCATGTCATAGTTTGTACGTTATTGCTTTCACTAAATGATCCATGTGTATGTTTACCATTGTACTAAATCATTGTACGTTTTTTGTTGTAGGTCATATTTTTGAACGCCATTACCACTTACAAAGGTTGTTTTAACTTCAAAAGTAACTGCATTCACAAAGTTGTTGTGTACGTGGGCAGCATCGCAATCTTCAATAATAAGGGTTAGATTACTAGTCACAGGTAGGTCTCCTGTTTTGCAGCCTTTTGTGTTTTTTATTTGTCTGTTCATATATCTATATTGCTTTGTCATACATTTGCATGCATTATGAATCAACCTTAGTTTCCCGTTCAACTTTCAATCCAGTGATTAATGCGGATAGTTTGGATTAATCATTGAATTGAAACTTGAATTGTCCGTTTGGACAGTTTAGGAAGTTGCATTTTATACATGAATCCTCATTGTGAAAGTTAACTATGGTTTCTTTAATTTAATGACATTTCGTTTTATTATATTTTGCGTTGATCTCCGAGTGCATACTTGATCGGGGTGAGTAAAACTTACCGCTTTTATTTAGTGTACTTGGAGACCAATGCGAAATGCTGCCGAAATTTCATTAAATTGAACTAACCATAGTTAACTTTAACATTCAGGATTCATATATAAAATACAACTTCTTGAATGGGATAGGGCCACACCTTTCCAACATGGAGTTGACATTTTTATGCATATGGTCAAGGTAATGGATCGCAGTTGGATGAGAGCGTCCCGCATTAGTGATGAGTACGAAAATGGTGTCGAACAATTCCTAAATTTTACCACACTTAATGCACCTTCGCTGCATGGAAAATATTTTTGTCCTTGTCTCAAATGTGGGAATGGAAGACACCAGTCAATTGACGACATAAGATCACACCTCATATGTGAGGGCATAATTCCAACATACACCAAATGGATATGGCATGGTGAATTGCTAGAAATGCCATCTATCCCAATCGATGCGCCTGTTGATGTACACACAGATGATCGTATAGAAGACATGCTACGTGACCTGGGAGAATCTAGTTTTCAGCAAGCCCATGCACCTATGTATGAGAAAGTTCAAACTGATTTGAAAATCCCATTGTATTCGGCATGCACAACATACACACGTTTGTCAACGGTGTTAGCATTGGTGAATTTGAAGGCAAGATTTGGGTGGAGTGACAAAAGCTTCACTGAATTGCTTGTTTTGTTGAAGAAATTGCTTCCTGAAGACAACACTTTGCCAAAAAATCATTACGAAGCGAAGAAAATATTATGCCCCATGGGCATGCAGTACCAGAAAATACATGCATGCCGTAATGATTGTGTTTTGTTCAGGAATGAGTTTACTGAAATGCATAAGTGCCCCACATGTGGTGAATCACGATACAAAGCCAATGATGACGACTGTAGTGATGAGTCATTCATAAACAGTGGTCGTCCAGCTAAGGTGTGTTGGTATCTTCCAATTATTCTAAGGTTTAAGCGTTTGTTTGCTAACCCACATGACGCAAGAAACCTGATTTGGCATGCACATGGGAGGAAAATTGATGGATTTCTTAGACATCTGGCTGATTCTCCTCAATGGGAAAAAATTAATCGTTTGTTTCCAACATTCGGTGACGACCCAAGGAACCTGTGGCTAGCTCTTGCATCCGACGGAATGAATCCTTTTGGTAACCTTTCCACTAACCACAGTTCATGGCCTGTGCTATTGATGATTTATAACCTCCCTCCTTGGTTATGCATAAAGCGAAAGTACATAATGATGTCTATGATTATATCCGGTCCAAGACAGCCAGGCAATGATATTGATGTTTACCTTGCGGCACTCATTGAAGACTTGACAAAAATGTGGGTTGATGGGGTTGAGGTGTATGACGGTCATTTGCAAGAGACCTTTACTTTGCATGCTATGATATTTTGTACCATTAATGACTTTCCAGCATATGGGAATTTGAGTGGATACAGTGTCAAAGGGCATTATGCATGTCCTGCATGTGAAAAAAACACATCATTTGTCCAATTGAAACATGGGAAGAAGACAGTATACACAAGGCATCGAAGATTTCTCTCACTATATCACCCATATCGCCGATTGAAAAAAGCCTTTTATGGAATTCAAGAGAAACACCCTGTGCCTATTCCATTGATTGGGCGTCAAGTTTATGATCGTGTTCAGGACATTGTGACTACATTTGGCAAGACACAAAAGAAGGATGCTAATGACAAAAGCATATGGAAGAAAAAATCAATATTTTTTTATCTTCCTTATTGGTCAGATCTCGATGTCAGACATTGTATTGATGTTATGCATGTTGAGAAAAATGTTTGCGACAGTTTAATTAGCACCATGCTGAACATTAAAGGCAAGACAAAGGATAATTTAAAATCTCGTCAAGATCTTCTTGAAATGGGTATTCGTGAGCAGTTGCATCCTATTAGTAAAGGACGACAAATGTATTTGCCCCCTACATGTCACACCCCTTCAAGAAAAGAAAAGAAAGCTTTTTGTGAATGTCTAAGAAGCATTAAAGTCCCACAAGGATACTCTTCAAATATCAAGAGCCTTGTATCGATGAACGATCTCAAATTGATTGGTCTGAAGTCCCATGATTGTCATGTCCTAATGCAACAGTTACTACCTGTAGCAATTCGAGGAATATTGCCTGATAAAGTTAGGGTTGCCATTACAAGGTTGTGCTTTTTCTTTAATGTTGTTTGTCGGAAAGAAATTGACCCCAGTCAGTTAGATGATTTGGAGAATGAGGCAGCTATTGTGCTTTGTCAATTGGAAATGTTCTTCCCTCCTTCGTTTTTTGACATTATGGTCCACTTGATTGTCCATCTTGTCAGGGAGATCAGGTTATGTGGGCCAGTTTATTTGCGTTGGATGTATCCCATTGAAAGGTACATGAAGGTCTTAAAATCGTACACTAAAAATCAATATAGACCTGAAGCTTCCATTGTTGAAAGGTATGTTGCCGATGAATGTATTGAATTTTGTTCTGAATATTTGGATACAGTTAAACCAATTGGGATTCCTGATAGTCGTCATGAACGATCCAGGCGAGGTAAGGGTACACGAGGATTCAATGTTGTGACTATGACTAGACCTCAAGTATCACAAGCACATATGTATGTATTGAATAACACAGCTGAGGTGATGCCATACATTGAGACTCACAAGCAATATGTGTCCGAATGTCATCCTAAATGGAACATCATGAAAGTGTTGCAAGAACACAATAGAACATTTGTAACTTGGTTCAAATCCGAAATCTTGAATGATGATAAAGCTTCTTCAACATTAAAGTTGTTAGCTATTGGCCCAAATTTGAATGTACCAACTTGGAAGGGCTATGATATCAATAACTTTTCGTTCTACACAAAGTCACAAGATGATAAAAGTACCGTGCAAAACAGTGGGGTTACTGTGGATGCTGATTCAGAACACTTTTGTCGCGCCTCTGATAAGAACCCTATTCGAGCGTCCATGCCTTACTTTGGAGTTATAGAGGAAATTTGGCAGCTTGATTATGTTGCATTTAGAGTTCCTATGTTCAAGTGTAACTGGGTTAATGGAAACACTGGTGTATTTCAAGATCGTATGGGATTCACCCTAGTAGCACTTGATAAGCTAGGTTACAAGGACGAGCCATTCATCATGGCAGAACAAGCAAAACAGGTGTTCTACATCCAAGACCCGTGTGACGCAAGGTTTTCAGTTGTTCTACAAGGAAGGACATCTACGACAAGTCATCATGCTGTTGATGATGCAACTCTTGATATTTGTGAAATACATGCATTCTGCTCCCGTATGCCGATTTTTGTTGAAGACACTGATGTTGATGACAATCATGCAATTAGAATTGATCATGATGAAGGTTTATGGGAAAACACTAAAAAGTAACTGGTTGGCACCAATGTAATGTTTTTTTTTTGTTTGGTTATGCATTTCATTTTATTAAGTTTGCTTTACAGAATACATTTCTTTAAACCTAATCATTTGACCAATGTTGTTGACTTATTTGTTTTATGTTTGTAGATACGTGGCAACACCCCCTTTGTCCCCTCCACATTCACAACCAGAGCAATCAGAATCGACCTCTACAAGGAAAGGTAGACAATCCACCAGGCTTCGAAGCTTAACCTTTAGAACTGTCGATCAACCAAAGCCCACAGTTGATGTAAATCCCACTACTGGAAGGGCAACAGGCAACAACAAGGAAAAATTTCACAGTTATTTGGGTGTAGTGGCAAGAGAAAAAATCCCCATTGTGCATGATACTTGGAAAGACGTGCCTGACTCATTGAAGGAAATAATTTGGGGTGACATTTTGGTAAATTTTAAATAAATAGTAGTACTGCTGAAATAATACTTCATGTGTGGTTTTTGTGGTCATATTTTAACTTATAATTTTAATATTGTAATTCAGGCAAAATTTGATATACCAGAAGCTGCACAAGCCAAAAAAAAGATAATGTCTTCGGTTAGCACAAGGTGGAGACAATTCAAGTCTTCCCTAACCACTAAATTCGTATATGCTGACGCAGATGGAAAACAAAAAAGGGATGCTTCTGCTATATATGGCCTAGATCCACATACATGGGATGAATTTGTTGCTAGTCGTCAAACGCCAAATTGGCAGGTTAGAATTGTCCGTGGCTTATTTTGCTAATAACACTTCAATCGATTACATTATATTGTACTATGTTAAATGTATTTTTCAATATTTGCATAGGGAATAAGGAAAAAAGCTCAGGAAATTCGAAAAAGGAATAAATGCCCCCACATACTATCTCGTGGGGGCTACGATTTGCTTGAAAAGAAGCTGATGGAGGAAAAAGTAAAGAAAAGACGACAGGATGCAATGGATACTGAGCATTCCTCAAATGTTGATGACCCACCTTCTCCAATTCCAAGGCATGTGAAGTGGAAATTGGCCCGCACAAAGAAATATGGCCGCATGACATTTGACACTGCTGAAGAAATATCAAATAGAATTGTGAGAGTACTATAAACTTATGTGTATATTGTTACGTTCCGTAACCCAATAATTAAGTGCCTTTTTGCTCTCATATGTGTTGCAGGACGAGTTGGAGGAACAAATGACACAGGGGAGCTTTGTCCCTAAGGGACAACAAGATATCCTTAATGCTGCCATTGGCAAACAAGAGCATCCTGGTAGGGTACGTGGTGTAGGTTTGGGTGTAACTATAAGGCAATACTTTGGACATGGCTCACGTTCGTCCAATACTTCTTCTGCGTCCATCAACCAAGAACAACTAGCTGATATCATCAAAAACCTGAAGGCAAAATGGAGGAAGCAGGCGGATGAGGAAAAGAAGTTAATTATCAAGCAAGTGAAGGAAGAATTAAAAATGGAGTAAACGCAGATGGAAACACAACAACCAGAGCTGCTGGACGCACCGCTACAACAATTAGTTGCACGTGCTAGCACAAAGGGTAGTTGTGCTGCAACAGCAGCAAATCCATCAGGAGATGATTCTGGTAATGTTGTGGTGCAATTAAAGGGATTGTACATGCACAATCGTGGGCAACCTAAGCTTGTTGCATTGGCAAAAGTTATGGATAGGACCGCGACAATTCACAATGTGGAATACGCAGATGATGTCTTAAATGTTTGTGCACAGAAAGTTGTTGACGGTGACGCGGAAGTGCTGATGTGTTGCAAACACATCTTGTTTTTAATATAGTTTTAGATTAGAATTTAGTAAAATGAGTAGTTAAATAGATTAGAATTAATTAAATTTTCTATTTTATTATTTTAAATCTAAGTCAATACCATTTATGCATTTCAGGGTCAAAAGAGGAGAATCAAGGGCCAAATAAAGAGAAAACCAAAGTCCCGCGCTATCA
>PYAF01004078.1:68597-79431 GCA_007407185.1 Glycine tomentella | reverse complement strand
AACTGGCCATTCTATTTAAGTATTGAGGGTTAGGATTCGCAATGGGAACGTTGGGGTTCTAATTTCTGACATGTTTAGAATAATAGTCATTCTTCACCTAGGAATAGGGATGCGTGGCTACGGATTTTATAATATGATCTTTTGCATGCTTAACTTGATAGAATTCACCAAGGAATTGGGTTTTTGAATTAGGTTAAAGAGTTAATTCACTAAGGAATTAGGGATTAACTAGTTTAGGAAAGACTTATTCTCCGAGTAATCCTAACAAGATCACATGAGATATATTCTTTGAATACTTAGTTTGACAGAATCACTAAGGGTTTAGGTTTCTCGATCGAATTAAAGGGCTAAATTGCTGGTTGTGCTCTAGGATTTACGAATTTAGGAAAGATTTATCATGTGTGTGACTTAAGATAATAAACCAATCAAGTGAAGGAGGTAGGAACAAAAGGGATTGCGCCTGACCACAATTGTTTCTTCCATTGGTAACTTCTTTTATATTTTTACTACATTTTATATTTTGATTCAAACACAAATCAAACCAACACTCTTTATTATTTCTGTTTTTACTTCCAATCATTTAGAATTAATATTATTGTAAAAATTACCCCAATCCCTGTGGAGACGATAACTCACTTACTCACTTTATTACTTGTTAACGATTGGTGCACTTGCCGTATCAATCGCGTATTCATAAATCGCACAACAAGTGCCATATCCGACATCTGAGATCCACTTTGTTAGAGACACTCTTCAGACATTCGTTGCATGGCCAACATATTTGGTGAAACCATTATCGTGTGAGGTATCAAAGTATATTACCTTCCTTACAATATTTTCGTTTGTTCCAACATACTTTGTTTACACTACATTTTTTTTAAACAAACACATAGGATGCACCCATCGATGACCCACAAATTGGAGAAGCAAATGTTACAGCATAGAATTTGGAGCCATGTGTTGATCCATTGGATGAGTTGATGAAGATTGTCTATGAACTTTACCACAAACCTCTTCAATTGTCATGGGAAGGGCTAAAGTTTGGCATTGCAACTGTAGAATCGTCGTTCTACATTACATATTCGGATGTTCAGAAATTATTTCAGGTGACAAATATTTAAACATATCGATACTATAGTTGTGGATTATGTTAGTACACTCAAATTCATATATAGAATATAATAAAGTCATTTTTTAAATTAGATTTCAATTTTGTGTAACCTTATTTGTATTGTTTAATTAAAATATTGTCTGCTAGGTTTCTTGATGAATGGAGTTCAAAGTTGGGGCATGATAAAGTCTATGGTTTCTTTGAGCCGCAAATGATTCACAATGCAAAGGATAGGCGTGCTGAAGTTCAACAATATATTCAAATCTGGATGAAGGAATCACAAAGACAACTGTATCTCGGAGCTTACCCATCTCAGTAAGTACAAAACATTTGGCAGATCGACATGGAATATATGTGATGCATTTTTACCTGAATTAATTAAAATGCAGGGCCCATTTGCAGCTGTTTGTTATATCGCCTTCAAGTAACACAGTTATATGGTTCTGTTCATTGCGTAAGACACCAGACATTCATATCAAAGTCGTAATTAACAAGTTAGTGTTAGCAAACAAGAAATTCATTTGTGTCTTACCATATCGGTTAATGAAAAGTTACGTCATGTATTTACCCACATGTGTGTTTTTTGTCAACTAACTAGTGCATTGAAGACGTTGAGTTCCGGTGTTGATGGTAGATGTAATGCAACATCACCAACCTGGATTGACATAAAGGTTAATGATCTACTAGACCATTTATAATAATTTGTTTCATTTCTTGTCCCGTCCAAATGTGAAACTAATGTCTATGTATTTCTCAAATTAGAGCCATGTCCAAAAAGGAGGCTTTGAATGTGGATATTATGTGATGCATTGGATGTGGAACATAGTAGGAGGTGGGTTGCAAAATGATTGGAACAAGGTACATTAACTTAGCCACATTTGTAGTATTTGTTGATATCCTGAAAGTTATTAATCAGAATGATTGTGTTGATTCAATGTATGTTTACATTTTTATTGGTGCAGTTCTTTTGTGATGGCACAACATTGGACATGGAGGGCCTAATTACTATAAGGAAAAAATGGGCTCAATTTTTGTTGGAAAAAAAAACCAATCTGTGTACACAGCTTAACATTACTAGTAATAGACCTAGACTACTATTATTAAATTGTGAATGTTTTGTTATATTTGTAACTGTATTTGTAGGATATGATTAGTCTTTGGTAAGTTTTTGTATGGTTGATACATTACCTCTGCAGCACAACCCACACTTTTTTGTTCTTAGTATAAGTCTTTTGTCATTTTTTTGGGGGGGGGGGTTAATTTTGTTTTTTGTATGAAACACTGTCCTTGCAACAACCATGAGCTGAGAACCAGAGCAGCCATAAGAACAACCCTATCCCAAACCTAATTTAGTGGCAAGTAAGTAGTTCTACAAAGAAAATATATAATCTTTTATTTCTTTCTGTTAATAATGTACTTATTATTATTATTTTTGTTATTTACATTCTGCAACAGGGTTCTTCCACACAGAATATGAGCTAATCTGCATCTGATTATATTGGCAAGAGAGTAGGCATTTTGAGTAGCTTAAGATATTCAGTCGGCACATTTTTGGCTAAGGTATGCTATGTTCAAGTTGGCTTTTTCCTTGTGTTTCAATCACGACTAGTCTTTCATAATTAGAATGAATATAATTCGCTTGTCTTACAATATCAAGCTTACACAATAGTTAATAATCCATTGAATTGTATGATTCCATCACCTTGATGTTATTAATCTTCATATTTGTATAAGAGAAAATTTGGAATGACCAAATGATTATGAAGGTGGTGTTGTATCTTGCATGTTTTCTTAGCAGCTGCTGCTTTTCACCCAATTGACCTAACTTTTCTCTTGCGTACTTTCCCATTATTTTTGTTGTTGTGGCACCATTATTGATGTCTTTAAGGGAATTCCTTGTATGGGCCTTCAGAGGGATTTTGAGCATAGGTTTGACAGGATGGTTCATTCAGCATAGGTTTGACAGCATGGTTTGACAGGAAGGTTTCTGAATGTTGTTGCAGAGCATTTGCATTCACATTGAATATGGCTGAGGCTACACAATCTATTGCTGAATTGTTGGAGTGGCCTAAGAAAGAGAAGCGCCGCTTCCTGCATGTTGTGTATCGTGTTGGTGGTCTTGATCGTACCATTAAGTAGGATTTTGTAGACTTGGCATGTTGAAATTCGTTGTGATGTATGTGTGTTTAGATGCTTACAGTTTCCTGTTCTATCAGGTTTTATACTGAATGTTTTGGGATGAAGCTTTTGAGGAAAAGAGATATTCCAGAAGAGAAATATGTCAATGCTTTTCTTGGGTTTGGCCCTGAACAATCCCTTACTAGTTGTGGAATTAACATATAGTATGTTTTGCTCTGTCAACCTTTTGCATTCATGCATGATATTGCTATGGTTCCTGTGTATACATAGCTTTTCTTGTGATTCTCTGATTATGTGTTTGATTGAATTGGACATGACATGACTTAACTCCACATATGATGTTTTTGGTCAGATTATGGGGTGACCTCATATGATATTGGAACTGGCTTTGGACATTTTCCTATCGCAACTCCTGATGTAAGCCAGAAGTCTTGCCTTGAACACAGGTTGACCATTTATTTGACCTTTTGTACTGAAATTGAAGTGTATATCTCTTCCACTTTTAGGTTTACAAATTAGTTGAAGACATACAGGCTAAGGGTGGAAAAGTCACCATGAGGGTCAACTGAACTAATAACTCTAGTTTCTATTATACGATTAGTAAACATGTGTATATTATACAGTCATGTAGGTCCAACATAAATCATGAGGGAGCCAGAGTGATTGCTCAATATGTACATTAGTTTACTGCTAGTGAATATTCATCAATCATCACCCCTTCCCCCCCATTAACTTTAATCATGTTACTTTTTTTGTTTTTGTTACTTAAGAGCAAGGAGTTGTTCCTGCTACTTATCCAATTTTGTTGTCAATTTACTAGTTCATTATTGAAATTTGTATACACAGATGACCCTTCATTTATGGCTTCCTGTTTAGGATGCATAGTTGCTTACAGTCAAATAAGTGATTGAAAGTGGATAATTGATGAGCATTTAATGTTATCAAATTTATTAAAGTTGCAACAACAAAGTGTTCACTCTTGTGACCTGGATATGAGTTTTCTCAGCAATTTCTTATTGATAATATATTCCTTGTACATATTTGAAGCACCAGAGACATTAGAACAACGCATTGTAGATGCAGCAGTGCCTGGGGATGTAATTAGATTTTCACTATCTACAGATACGAGATGTAGTGTTGACAGAGAAACAAACTCAGATGATGCTCAAATGATTAGTGTTCAAGAAGATGTTGGTAAAGACTATTCTCACCTCATTGATCAGATCAACTTAGTAGTTTTCAGTTAACAATTTTTTTATGCAAGTATAATTTTTTGAACTTGGATACACAATTTGGTGCAGCAAAAGAGGGGCAAATTCTTTGGCGTGCAAATTTGGAGGAGTTTATATGTCATCTTAGGCATAAGGTATATTTTATGTTAAATTTCTTATCTGAACATTGACCTATTGTTACCCAGTCTACTTTTTTTTTCTTTTGTTTCCTTTTAATTTTTACCTTTTTTTTCCCTACAAATTCTTTTTTTATTTAACTTACTGAGAAAGGGAATTGAACTTCAAAGTTGTAAAAACATACTACGTAGCCTGTGATAGTTTAATGTTTTGAATAAAATTACAAAAAAAATTTGTGCAAAGAAGATATATATTCCAAGGTTATATAAATGATGAAAGTTAAATTTGAAATCCCCTTGTCTTTCAAAGGCCAATAGTTCATCTAAAAGTTGTCAAACGAATACTAGTAATAATAGATGTCAATCTGAATCTGGATAAACCAAGCATGAAACCACACAAGTTACATTGTTGATTAAGTTGACAATTTTTTTGGAGCTATGTTCAATGGCCATCTTTGACATAAGCTAGCATCTATTTGATTCACATGTTACCTTCTATACTATACTAACTCACGAATTTAAAATATTTTATGGAATCAGCTAAAGTAAGAAACTCATTATTTTGGATGGGGGCTATATCACTGGATCATTATGTAGTGCTTCCTGTAAAGCAGTTTGGCATTTACTTATTTTTCTTTGTTGATGCTACCATATTTTCTGTTGTTTGTGTGATAAATGTGGGAATAGGTATTTTGTACTATTTTTTCCATGCTCTTCAGTTTTCTTTTTAATCGTATTGGTACAAGATTGTAAAATTTTCATGGATGTCCCATTTATGAACTGGTGTTTAATTGATTGAGATGATTCTTTTTTTGTTTTTTGTCTGGATATTACTATAGGTATTGATTGAGAATGTAAGAACTCAGCATGATGATGGAACTGCTACTGTCTTAAGTGCAGTATTGGAGGCAACAAGAAGTGTAGAGAAAAAAGTGAAAATGGAAAATTCAGGTGAACCAGATTCCTTGCTTTATGAATTTGGAACTGCTACTGTCTTAAGTGCAGTATTGGAGGCAACAAGGTTTTCAGTTGTTCTACTCACATTTCATTCGTGGCAGTTTAGAATCTTGCAATTGAAAGTCCTTTATGGTGAGTGTCAAGTGAATGCTGGATGATTTATTTGTCTTATTTTATTTCTTGTGTTAGCAAATGTAAAGTTGTGTGCATCAATAATCAATAAATAATGAACCTCCAGTGAAAGTAGCTTTAAATACATATTAGTTACCCGAATTTTACCTTGATTTTGTTTTGGGTCCCTGTATTGTAAAAGATTGGTTTTTGATTCCTATTGTTTGATTTTTATTTTATTTTTAGATTTTGGTCACTTTAGTTTAGCAACATTGATTTCATAGTTTTCTCTTGAAGGGTATGGGTGGTGGCGTAGACCAAAGCTTAAATAGAATGACATCATAGGAGCCAAAAAACAAGTAGTTTTAAAATATAGGACCAACAAATAAAATCAAGATAACTAGAGACCAAACATGGATTTGAGCAAGCAAAGTATACAACTAATTAATCTGCTATTCCTGTTAACCTAATAATTGAATTTAGACATTTAACCTCTAGAGATGCTGGAGGATGAATATGCTATTGCCATAAGATTGTTGAAATATCTTTCCATGATTTCAATTTTTCTTGATTTCTTAAAAAAATTGATAAATAGAGGAATTGTTTGTCACCCCTTTCTTCTGTTTCTTGAATTGATTGAGTTGGATATTAGTTCTGATATGTGAGAAATGGCTACACCAGCATTTTGTATGCATGTGTTATTGAACTTCTAAGTGCATCCTTTATTTACTTGTTTGGCTCCTGTTAGGTCCTGTCTGTCAAAGGTGAAAAGGCTATAGATATAGCTCTCAAAGCAGATATGGTGGCATTGGAAAAGGAACGGTCCTCTTTGGAATCAACCATAAAAGACTTGGAATCGAAACTATCAATCTCTCAGAATGATGTATCAAAAATTTCTACGCTTACAGTCGAATACAAGGATTTGTGGGATAAGGTTGAAAATTTGCAATCATTGCTAGATAAAGCAACCAAACAAGTTGATCAAGCTGTTATTGTGCTGCAATAAAACCAGGATCTTCGAACGAAGGTTGATAAATTGGAAGAATCTCTTGAAGAAGCTAATGTCTATAAGCTATCATCTAATAAACTGCAAAAATACAGTGAAATAATGCAACAAAAGATAAACTTATTGGAAAATCGTCTTCAAAAATCAGATGAAGAGATAAATTCTTATGTTCAGCTATATCAGCAGTCAGTGAAGGAATTTCAATATACACTTGATACTTTGAAAGAAGAAAGAAAGAAAAGGAATTTGGAAGAACCGGTGGAAGATATGCCATAGGAATTTTGGTGTCAACTGTTACTTGTAATTGATGGTTGGAAACTAGAAAAGAGGATATCAGTAGATGATGCAAGTCTTTTGCGAGAAAAGGTGTGGAAGAGAGACAGGCGTATTAGTGATACATATATAGCTTGCAAAAAACAGAGTGAACATGAGGCTATTTCTGCATTTCTTGGGCTTTTATCATCTGCAACAAGGTATTTATTTTAAAGCTAAATTGCAATATGTATATATTTCGTTATCTTATGTATCCCTTATTTTTTTATCTTTAGTCCAGGATTACACGTGATTCATATTGCAGCAGAGATGGCACCAGTAGCCAAGGTGCACTCATTGTATCCCTATGCTTTATTATTGTTAACTCATTTTGTCTTACCCCTATGTTTTATTCTTGTGATCATTTTATCTTAACCTATATGTTTTTATTTTTTCCTCCATGGATGTTTAAGTTCTTAACATTTAAGTATCTTGATCTATTTGAAATATGCATGCTGCTTTGAGTGCATAGGTAGCCATATGTGATTATCTCACATTTATATTTCCTTGTTAGTATGCAGAGTTTTCCTTGTAGATACTTGATTTGTATCTGTAGAATTGGTGCTATATTTTCAATGCATGAAGCATCTTTGACTATCCTGTCAGCCCAAGATATTAGTTCCTGAATTATGAATTCCTAAATGTCATAATATCATGTCATAACATCCTGATTATCCTGTCAGTCCAAGATATTAGTTCTATTGCTGCATTTATTCTCAGATGGGCTAGTTGTTTGGCAGCAGTAGAGTTTTTGTCCTGATGGAGTCTGTATGAGTATTCCCTCTAACTCAAATTTAGCATGATTAAGAAGCTCTCTATTTGATTATCTCATTTTATACCTTTCCATTTTGTTTCTCCTAGGATGATGCCAGATCTTCTAGTTTCAGCTAATCTATTTTTTGCATTACATACTAACATTTGAATTGATTCTGTGATAGGTTGGTGGTTTGGGGGATGTTGTCAGTGGTCTAGGTAAAGCACTACAAAAGAAAAGACACCTTGTTGAAATTGTGCTTCCCAAATATGATTGTATGCAATATGACCGTGTCTGTGACTTACGGGTATGCTATTTTATTAAAAATCAAACATGTTGATACAGTCTTGGTACTTGGTATCTTGCACTACCATAATAGTTTGATTATTCTTTCAGGCTTTGGATGTACTGATAGATTCATACTTTGATCGTTAATTATACAAAATGGAACATCGTTGTGGTAGTAGGGAGTGATATGAATGCTCAGACGAAATTTGAAATGGAACATCGCAAATTTGTTGTTGAAAAAAAGATTCAGTATCGTGTTCAATTTGTTAACAAAACCCTGGCTGTGGCTCCTTACCTGGATGCTATTGATGTTCTTGTTTAGAATTCTAAGGTATCTTCTGATATATACTCTGCCAAGCTAACTATGAAACATAATTTATGTCATTCTATTTGTTTGGTAAAATGCAAAATTGCTATATCACTGCAACAGGGGAGCAACATCACTGTTGAATTTTGTTCTAATAGAAATCTTTAACTTTTTGCAATGAAAAAACTATTTTTAAGATATTTTTACTTCTGTTTATTGTTTATTTTGGATTTTGGGCTTCATTCATGAATGTGCTTCTCACCATACCAGGCACGTGGAGAATGTTTTGGAAGGATAACCATTGAAGCAATGGCATTTCGGCTGCCTGTACTGGTATCTCCTTTTCCATATATATTATAGTTGCCTTGTTAGTATGACCAATCCATTTAAAACTTTTAATGGCCACTGAGTATTTATTTTTGTTAAGCTTTTATGGCCTTAATGAATCACCAAATTTTCGTTTTGGATGCTAAAAAAAATTCAATAATTTGTGTTTCCTTCCTATGCATGCTAATTAGCTACATCCTTATTTTCTTGTGGAAATTCCAACTCTTAATTTATTTATCTATCAGTGAATCTGAGTTTTAAGCCCTTGAATTTTCTTATGTTGTTTTGTTAAAGGGAAAATACTAGGATAACTTTTGACAACTTGAGTTTCATCCTATGCACTGTTTTTTTGAATACGTCAACCTTTGTCACTTATTTACCTTCCAATTTGCTCAATCCTCTACCTCCACCTTCTAGTTATCCAGGTTGTTTTTAAGGTATACTTCCCTGATTATTGAAATCAGGGCAAAGTAGCATAGAAGTATATTTTGGTTTCTATATGTCTTTTTTATCTAGAATATTTATTCATAGGAAGTTAATAATAATATGCAGGCGATGTTGGGCTAACGTGAGTGAGATACAGAATACTCTGCAAGTCTCATAGGTCTATATAAACTATAGTGTAACTGAATCCATTTGGGAATAATATTAAAATTCTGAATACAAACTTTTTTACTCTATTTTTGTTTTTGTCTTTCTGATTCTACCATCCCTCTATATTTTATCTGTCATCACATTATATTATCCAATATTTATTGCTAGATGCACAAGAATTTGAAAATCTTTTTTAAAAATAGCACAAGTAGCTTATAGGGCTTAGGATTTGGAAATTGTGTCATATAAGGCTGTAGGCTTGTGTCTTGGCAATTGGATACATATATATATATCTATATATATATATATATATATTATGTATTAGTTAGAAACTGAAATCATTTAGATTTATAATTTGTTTGTTTTATGACTGGTTTGATCAGATGCCTCATTAATTAACAACACCATTGTTAAGTGGGCATCCTACACTTGTACCAATGAAGAAGCCGCTTATCAGGTAAGCCAATATCAATTATTAATATTGTTCTTGTCATGGTTTTGATATTCATACTTTTGGCTGAGACTTATTTTGGTGTCTCTCACTAACGTTTTTCATATTCGTTTGTTTTTGTTGACTCATTATTTTCAGGTTCAAGTTCACCTCCTTAGGCAAAAGTGTTTAGTCTGCAATTAGCTGATTTATGTAAAATTGACATTTGTAGTTCCTGTCTATTTATGAATGATTATCTAACTTGACATTTGTAGTTCCATCAATTTTCATTGATATGTACATGAGCATATGTTGCATCAATCTTCATGATTGATCTTATCTTAAATTAAAATACATTTTTTATGTCTATCTTGGTTATATATGTTTACTTTTTAATCTTTACCATTTTGTTCTTGTATTTTGCAAGTTTAGATTATGCTCTTTATAGTTTTGTTTTATTTTATTAAAATTTCCATGTATAAAATGTATGAAATATTATTTACAATTTTAATTAACAAATTAAATTTAAAATATATCAAAAAATATATCAAATCATGTAAAAAAAAAAAAAACACATATTAATGACGGTTATATTAAAACTGTCTTTGATTAAGCATTTCAAAGACGGTTGTTCACAAAAACCATCTTCATAATCCATTTTCTAAGACGGTTGTATATAGTAACCGTCTTTGATTAGCACTTTCAAAGACGGTTGTATGGAAAACCGTCTTTGATTAGGATCTTCAAAGACGGTTATTTGCAAAAACCGTCTTCATATTCCATTTTCTAAGACGGTTGTATAAAAAATAGTCTTTGAAATTTGGAATCAAAGACGGTTCTTGTCCACAACCGTCTTTGAATATGAGAATCAAAGACGGTTCTTGTCCGCAACCGTCTTTGAATATGAGAATCAAAGACGGTTCTTGTGCATGACCGTCTTTGAAATTATATGTATAACGACTTCGTTTTTATTTTTATTATTTCTAGATTAATACGTGATTCGTATTTAATTATCGACGTTGTTACGAAAAATTTTCTATGAAATGAAAAGACATAAATATCATTCTAGTCGGTTTGCTACATCGCACTAATTTTAGCGTAATTAATAGACAGAGTCATTTAATCATAGTAAATATAAAAGTCCATAATA
>PYAF01004078.1:26143-45103 GCA_007407185.1 Glycine tomentella | reverse complement strand
CAATTTACAATAGACCAAAACTTACAAGAATTCAAATAACAGTTTACATCAACAAAGACAAGGAAAGATATCACCTGATAATCCAAGAATGAATGCAAAGTGAATGAAACTCAGGTTGATTAACTGATTACACAGCCATATGCAGTTCTTTCCTTATGCTTTGAATGAATGATGATACTTCACCTTCTTGAATCAAATATCTATAAGAATTTGGTGAAGTCTATGTGTTTAGAACTAAGAGAAACTCACTAATGAAAGCTCAGAACGTGTTTGAATGCCTTAGAATTCGTAATGCTCAGTAATTGCAAAAGTTGTGAACCTCAGCCTGAGAGGTTCCTTTTATAACAGATTTTTAACTGATAATAATTGATTAAACACGCTCCTGTAATCAATTGTTTACCATTTGTAATCGATTAATTCAAGATGTAATCGATTAAAATGTGATGCTTTCTGGATTTTGGCTATGAACTATTTAATTGATTATCCTGATACGTAATCGATTAAGCCAGAGTGACATGTTTCTCTAAAATGTACAGTGTAATCGATTACCAATTGTTGTAATCGATTAAGCCCAAGGGACCATATTTTCTGAATTGAATTACGTAATCGATTAAACCATTATGTAATTGATTACTTCAATAGGTCATGTTCTTTTCAAAGCAGGCTTGTAATCGATTACCAAATTTTGTAATCGATTAAGACCGAAGGATCTATTTTTCAAATTTAGCCTATGTAATCGATTAATCCGATATGTAATCGATTACATTGTTCTTGATTTGTTTTTCAAAGGCACGAAGAACAAAATGATCGATTCCAATAACTTCAGTAAAACTTGGTTTTTCTAAAAGCTTAACCTTTTAAGTGCTACCTTTGATCAATTCTTTTAATCTAATAACCCTAGATTAATGAATAATGCATGACATGAAATGCACACTTGGATTATCAGATCATATACTCCCTTTTACATTTAATCAAATTAAACTTCAATGCTTTCCATGGTTCTTTAGTCTTTGGACATGTTGAAAGCTCAAAACTTCTTGAGACTTGAAACTTGTTCATGATGCTTGACTTCACTTGAATCAACATGATCCTCCCTCCTTCCATGGGGAATATGATCCCATAGTTGCTGCCAAATGGTTACAGGCATTAGAGAATATTTTTACTGTGATGGAGTGCTCAAACCATCAGAAGCTTCTCTATGCCACCTATCTGCTTCAGGGAGACGCACATGAGTGGTGGGTCACCACTTTAGAGTTACTGAGGGGCCAGGGTGAGGTCATCACCTGGCAGGTGTTCGAGGCCCAGTTCCTGGACCGTTACTTTCCCAGAGACGCCAGGGAACAAAAGCAGGCTGAGTTTGAGAGCCTGGTACATGGGAAGATGTCTATTGATGAGTACTTGGCCAAATTCAATGAGTTGGCCAAGTATGCACATTTCAGGAGGGCTTTACCTGAAGCAGAGGTGTTGGCTTGTAAGTTCCAGAGGGGACTTAGAGAGAGTATTGAAGAGAAGATAGCGGGAAGTGGATCCAGAGACTTGGGTAGCCTGGTGAGGCAGTGCCGCCAGGTGGAAGACATGATCATAAGGCACAGTGGAAGCCATTCCACCCAGGCTGAGAGGCAGGAGGCCAGGAGACCCGGTGGATCAGGCCCTCCTAGGAAGGGCAAGGGCAGAGACTTGGGAGTTTCTTCTCCAGCAGGTAGATTCAAGAAGAGTTCCAGACCGAGAGGAGTGCCCCAGAGGACTAGTTTATCTCCCAAGTGTAATACTTGTGGGAAGAACCACTGGGGAGTGTGCCACGCCGGCCAGTTGGTTTGTTATAGATGTAGCAAGCCGGGCCACTATGCCAGAGAGTGCCCGCAGGCAGGTAGTCGGGCTACAGCTGCTCTAGTGATATCATCAGCACCTACCACCGGCCGGGTGTTCACAGTAGATGCTGGAGAGGCCGCCAGAGCTCCTGATCTGATCAGAGCTACTATTTTGATTGATACATCTAATGTGAGAGTTTTGTTTGACTCTGGAGCCACTCATTCTTTTATTAATGACCGCACGGTACGGAGACTAGACTTGCCTGTGTCCAGACTTCCTGTTCCTATGGAGGTCACTACTGCCTCTAAGGAGCAGTGCATGGTGGACATGTGTTGTAAAGATGTCCATTTTCAGTTTGAGGGCAAAGAATATACAGTTGATCTGTATTGTCTGGCGATGCCTATTCTTGAGGTTATTCTGGGTATGGACTGGTTGGCCAAATATGGCATTATGCTGGATTGTGTCATAAGAAGATGGTGGTACCTTCAGATGGAGTTAGCCCAAGTCCTACTTCATTCCTCTCAGTTTTGCAAGTCCGCAGAGAAATACAGAGAGGGGCACAGGGCTATCTTTTGTTGACTGTAGTAGTTGGGAATCAGGGGTTGGATATGTCGAAGATTCCGGTGGTAAGCGAGTTTGTTGATGTTTTCCCTGAGGAGATTACACAGCTCCCACAGGATAGGGGAATTGAATTCTCCATTGATTTGGTTCCAGGTATGGGACCTATATCCATAGCCCCTTACCGCATGTCTCCGTTAGAGTTAAAGGAATTGAAGGTGCAGTTGGAGGACTTGTTGTCCAAGGGGGTTTTATCAGACCCAGTGTGTCACCATGGGGAGCACCAGTTCTATTTGTGAAAAAGAAAGATGGGAGTATGCGGTTATGTGTGGATTACAGACAGTTGAACAAGGTGACTATAAAGAATAAGTATTCACTGCCTCGCATTGATGATTTGTTAGATCAGCTGAGGGGAGCCTGTGTGTTCTTCAAGATCGACTTGAGATCCGGGTATCATCAGATCTGGATTAAGCCAGAGGACATACCAAAGACTGCATTCAGGTCAAGGTATGGTCATTACGAGTACCAGGTCATTCCGTTTGGTCTGACGAATGCCCTTGCAGTGTTCATGAATTATATGAACAGGGTATTCAGACCATTTCTAGATCAGTTTGTAGTGGTATTTATTGATGATATACTGATCTATTCCAAGACAGAGGCGGAAAATGCTGAGCACCTCAGGATTGTTCTACAGATCTTAAGAGATAACCAGCTGTATGCTAAGTTATCTAAGTGTGAGTTTTGGCTTTCAGAGGTGAAATTCCTGGGCCATGTGACTTCTGCAGCTGGAGTAGCGGTTGATCCTAGCAAGATTGAGGCTGTGATGTCTTGGGAGAGGCCCAAGAATGTTTCAGAGGTCCGTAGTTTCCTTGGATTGGTAGGTTACTATCGGAGGTTCATTCAGGGTTTCTCATAGATGGTGTTACCTCTGACTCGTCTTACTAGGAAGGGTAACCCATTTGTTTGGACCCATGAATGTGAAGAATGTTTCCTGAGATTGAAGGAGAAGTTGACCACAGCCCCAGTCTTGATTCTTCCTGATCCTGAGGGTAGTTTTGAGGTGTATTGTGATGCGTCCAAGCAGGGACTTGGATGTGTACTGATGCAGGAGAAGAGAGTGGTTGCCTATGCATCCAGGCAGTTGAAACCACATGAAGAGAATTATCCCACACATGATCTAGAGTTAGCAGTGATTGTGTTCGCTCTGAAAGTGTGGAGACATTATTTGTATGGTGCGAGATTGGTGGTGTTCAGTGACCACAAGAGCCTCAAGTATCTGTTTGATCAGAAAGAGCTGAACATAAGGCAGTGACGATGAATGGAGTTCCTCAAGGATTATGACTTTGAGTTGAAATACCATTCAGGGAAAGCTAATGTGGTAGCTGATGCTTTGAGCAGGAAACATGTGAGTGTGGCCTGTTTGATGATCTCTGATTGCAGACTGATTGAGCAATTCAGAGATATGCACTTGTCCGTGATAGAGGGTGCTAGTGGCCTGGAGCTGAGGAAAACCCAGATTGAGAATGTGTTGATTCAGAGGATCCAGGAGGCCCAAAGACATGATGATGTTGTGAAGACCATGATTGGTCGACAGGATGTCTCCAAGGATGAACATGATATGGTGTTATACTAGGGCCGGATCGTAGTGCCTAAAGGCGAGCTGGTGGATGCAATTCTGACCGAGGCTCATAAGAGCCAATTTAGCATTCATCCAAGTGCCACCAAGATGTACCAAGACCTTAAGAGGAAGTTCTGGTGGCCAGGGACGAAGAAAGATATAACTGAGTATGTGACTAGATGCCTGGTATGTCAGAAGGTGAAGATCGAGCATCAGAGACCGTCAGGCCTACTACAGCCATTAGAAATTCCAAAGTGGAAATGGGATAGCATTTCCATGGACTTTGTGGTGGGATTACCGAGGACTCAGACTGGATGTGATTCCATCTGGGTCATTGTAGATAGGCTGACTAAGTCTGCTCACTTCTTGCCTGTGCGAACTGACTATACTGCAGAGAGATTGGCTCAGCTATATGTCCGGGAGATAGTCAAACTGCATGGAGTCCCAGAGAGTATCATTAGTGACAGAGACCCGAAGTTCACTTCAAGATTCTGGAGTGCGCTTCAGGAGGCCTTTCGTACTCAGCTAAGGCTCAGCACAGCCTATCATCCTCAGACAAATGGTCAGACAGAGATGACCATCCAGACCCTGGAGGATATGTTGAGGGCTTGTGCATTAGAGCAGGGTACCAGCTGGGACAGGTACCTACCTCTGGTGGAGTTCTCATACAATAATAGTTTTCATGCCAGTCTGGGCATGGCACCTTATGAGGCACTGTATGGCCGGAGGTGCAGAACTCCTGTATGCTGGACTGAGGTAGGTGAGAGACAGCTTCTTGGACCTGAGATGGTTCAGGAGACCTCTGAGCAGATCAGAATGATCAGAGACAAGTTGTTGAAGGCTCAGAGTCGACAAAAGAGTTATTATGATCATAAACACAGACCCCTACAGTTTGATGAGGGTAATCATGTGTTTCTAAGGCTGTCTCCGGTCACAGGTGTAGGACGGGCCTTGGGTGTGAGGAAGCTGAGTCCTAGATTTATTGGTCCCTATCAGATAATTCAGAGTATAGGACCAGTGGCCTATAGGCTAGCTTTACCTCCCCAGTTGTCAGGGCTGCATGACGTTTTCCACGTGTCACAGCTAAGAAAGTATGTACCCAATGCATCACACGTGGTGGAGCCTGACACCGTTCAGATCAGGGAAAATCTGACTTGTCCTACACGGCCTATACGAATTCTGGATAGGATGGAGAAGTAGATCCGGAGTAAGATCATTCCCATTGTTAAGGTACAAAGGGAAGGGAGGACACCTGAGGAGGCGACTTGGGAGCGAGAGCAGGAGCTGTTGCAGTTGTACCCCGAGTTGTTTAACAGGTATAATTTTGAATTTTGCGGACAAAATTCTTAAAAAGGTGGGGAGAATATAATAACCTAGGCTTTTTATAAAAAGAAGTAAAAGAAATAAAAATAAAAATTTATAAAATTCTGTCGCAAAAGCCTTAGTGATGGATTTAGCGACAGAATTAGCGACGAAATTAGCGACGAATTTAGCACCAAAGTGGCGCCACAGATGCTGGAAGTTGGCGCCAGGAGCACCACAGTTGCTGGAAATTGGTGCCAGGAGCGCCAAAGTGGCGCCAAGGGCGCGGCATGTCGGTCAGGACCAATATAAAAGGCCATTCACGTGTTTTTGAAGGCCAAAACACTATTCATCTTCTTCCTTGAGCCCAGGCACTCTAAGAGCTTCATACCTTCATCATAAACCATATAAACACCTCTTAATCACCTCTAACCTTAATTAGAACCAAATAGAAGCAAAATTTCAGCCTAGTTGGAGAGAAACCCATTCCTTGAGTTTCTTGAGAGAGAGCTGAGCTTTGGAGGAGAAAGGAAGCTGGCCCAAGGACGCCAAAGTTAGGAGAAAGACTTCTCCAGCCTTCCTCTATTGATCTAAGGTAAGAAACTCATGTTTTAACTGTTTGATTTGTGGAATGGGAGAATGGATGAATAGTAACCAATTGATGATAGGGCTGGAATTAGACTTACATTCTTTAGAAAAGAATAGTCAGGAGGTTGTGATGAAGTTTGAGTTTGGCTTTGGGAGGAAGAAGTGTGTGTGAATAGGAGGTACTATGACATGTATGAACTTAAGTTCCTTTACAAAAGTTGTTCATAAGGCCAAATAAACGGTGAAAACATGTTCATATATATGTTTTGGCTGAGTTGAACAACTGTTGGCTTTTGGTATAAATGAAGCTTTGAATTGATCTGTACAGAGTCTTAAAGGGACTCTAATGCCTTAGTCAGACTGAGGCAGACCACTGAGGGTCAATACATTGCCTAGTAGAAGTTAGGCTATGATAAACTTTAAGTTAGAAGACAGAACCTGATTATGAAAGGAAGGATGTTACCTTCCCTATAAACGGTTGAATACCATTTTTGATTGTCTATGTCATGCCTATTGTAGGACGTGAGATGCATAACACTGGTGGAGGTCACCACGAGACTAGGGGAGCTGATTCTGAGCTGCGACCAGGTAAGCTCAGAGTTCTTGGGGAATGTTTCCCCTGCTTGTGTCACTGCACCCAAATGGGTGGTTATTTGATGTATCTTGTATGTTGATGCTATATGATGCTATAATAATGAAACATGTGTTTGATACTGATGAAATGTCTTGATGATTGCTGGTAATTAAGTGCTAGCTTGACCCTGAGATAGGGTATATGCTTGTACTTTTACACTGAGATAGTGTATGTTATATTGATTATGATGATGATATATGGTTTGATTGTGTGAGAACTTACTGGCCAATAGGATGAGGAACTATGGACCCCTTGGGAACGTACCCACTCGGTGGATGATCTCCCTTGGGATAATCCATAGGCGTCCATCTAAACCCTGAATAGATGTACCCACTTGGTGGATGATCCTATTCAGGTATTGGGCGGCAAGTCCTGAGTAGATGTACCCACTCGGTGGATGATTGATCGAGGTCGTACTCGGCCAAATTAATACAGTTTAAATGTATTACTAGGAAGTGACTCCTAGGTCGTCTCTCAAGGATCAATTGTCTGCGTTAGGGATCAAAAACGTGTAAAGGGGTTTTTTTTTTTGACAGAATGCAAGAAATTCTAAAATAGAACAGAATTACTAATTAATTGCAGTGATTAAAAAAACAAGTAAGACCTTAGAACAGATTGCTCCTCTAATATCCTTGTTTCACGAAAGATAATCTGTCCTACTTAATTCTTATCAGTCCAGGTTAATATACTAAGCGAAGATTAACCTAAAACTTCATTACAAGAATTAAGCAAACGTGAACCTCGTCATGGCAAGCTCCCAGAATTAAGCAACCTGAGATTACTGAATCAATCAATATCAGAATCATTAAGAATGACTCTAATTCGAAAAATACAGAACAAAAAACCCAACAAGGAAGAACCAAGCAGAAAATGAATTGCAAAAACAGAGAACCTCCATTAAAGGGTTTGCAATCTGTCCTAGGATCCAACCCTAGATTTAGCCTTCCATTAATTCGAAATTAACAACAGAAACGTAAATTGAAACGAAACTGAACATTAAACGAAATTCAACTGCAAAAACGAAATTAAACAGAAATGAAAACGAAAACCTAAATCTAATTACTGAAAGCAGAAACCAAAAACGAGATATGAAACTTGAAACAGAAACGAAATAGCACTTAATTGAAACGCAACTGTATTCAGAAACGAAAGACCCTAAAAACAGAGAGAAAGCAGAAAACGAAAATGCTAAAAACCCTAAACGAAAATAGTCTATCTGTGTTGTAGACGAAAATTAGTGTGTCTCTGCATGGGCACATTAATTGAAATATATAGAGACTGACCTAAACGAAAATTGGGCTTTTCCTAACAATTTTGGCCCAAAAACGAAAATAAAATAAAATGAAAATAAAATGTTGATGCCATATCCCAATCTTCAAGTCCATGCATTAATTCCAAGCCCATTTAATTATTAATCTGCCCTGAAAATAAAAATTGGAATAATTAAACTTAAAATAATCCAAATTAATTAAAATCTGAATTATCGGTCCAATTAAATCCTAAATGAGAAACGGTGCAGAATATGAACGTTTAAACACAAATTATGGATTAAAATGAGTACAGAAAGATGAGAAAATAAAGGTAAATAGTCACTCATCAATTATCCTATTCAGGCATAGATGAAGGGAGTCCTGAGTAGATGTACCCACTCAGTGGATGATCCTATTCAGGTACTCGGTGGAAAGTCCTGAGAGAATGTACCCACTCGGTGGGTGATCTCTCTGAGGCACTGTGTGTTGTTGCATATGTTTGTGTTGAGATGCCATGTGAATATAGCTTGTACTTGTGAGCCGTGAAGGCTGATTGTATAATCTGATTTCTGTTATATTATGTTATATGTACATGTATTTATATGTTGGGAAGTGAACCAGGGGGAGGGAAACCTCTGAGAACCCTGAGTTTACTGGGATGATTATCTCACCCCTGTTTGGGGATTATGTTGCAGGAACAGAGACTACAGTTACTGAGAGATCCCAAGGCAAGAGGCCTGAGCTGGGATAGTGTGAAGATAACCCTAGGTTTAGATGACTGAGTTTGTCAGCTCAGATTTTGTTTATTTTGTTTGTATTTTGATACCTAGGGAAAATTTGTATAGTTTTGAGAATGTTGTACCCTGTATATGATATAAATTCACCATATATGTATAAAAGTGTATTTATATTGGATTCAGGCTTCCTTTATTATTTATTTCCATGCTTGTTGCGTTCCTCTGATATTGTATAATGTGAATACGCCGGGTGCACACGGGGTGTTACAATAATCAACTACATAATGCTGGTAATCGATTATTTTGTTATTCAAAGCTCAAGTGATAGATTACCAATATGTGGTAATCAATTAATACAGTGAAAAAATAGCTTTTCCAAAAAACCATGAGCACTTTACTTTGATACAATCATGAAATCTTAAACCTTTTCACAAACCATGTGCTTTTGTAAAAACATGAATGCAAGTCAATGAATGTGTATGCAATGCAAAGAATCATAGGATGATTCTCTCCTACATCAAGCAATTACAAATGTCTTCAATTGAATGGCATGTACAAAGCTAAAACACTCATCCAGCTTCAGCATATATCTTGATCCTTCTTGATGCTCCCCCTATATCTAACAAGTTACAAACAGTTTTTGGGCAGCTTATATAGCCCACGAAATTACAAGCTTAATGCCACTAAATGTAAGGGAAATGCAAATTGAAATGAAGCTTATAGTGCACACTTAATGAAGCCTAAATGCAAGCTTCCCTAAGGTGACCTTGGCTGTCCACATGCAGTATTTAAGCTTCTAAGTGTAGTTTTTCAGCTTCTAAGTGCAGTTTTCAGCCTCTAAGTACAACCCACAAATTCACACACAAGTGCAGTTACAAAGCGTTACACAAATGCACTAAAAAGCCTTTTTATTTCTACTACTTTTGCTTTTAACAAGTGTTGGAATTTATTGAAATAAATTGAACTTGAGACATCAAAATCCAGCCATTATTATCCTTGAGTTGGTGTGCTTCTTCATGCTTGTCCAAGTTAGCTTGGATGTGGTCTTGAAGTGCTTGAGTTCTAGCTCTTGTCATTGGTCCTTTAAAGCTCACCAAAGGAAGTCTTCAAGCTCTCCTTCTAGACCATTAGTTTGCCGTGTACCTCCATCAGTTAGTGACCCATCCTCATTGTTTACCCAAGCCAATTAACTCTTGTGAAGGTTTACCTTCAAGATGAATAAAAGCTTAAATAATGTAGAGTGACTTTAATCACCAATATATTCTTAAGTTTCTCAATAATTATTGATGTCTCCTATGCAAATTGAAGATGTCATATGTGTAACGACCTAAAATTATTTTAGATGTTATATTTTTATTAGGGTTTAATTATAAGAAGCATAGTTTAGTAAGAAATTCTACAACGTATAAATTATAGAAGTTGTAAGCTAATATATATATATATACATATATATTACACATAACCACAATCCTTGTACAAGAGTCATTCTCAACGAAACATAAAGATACTACAAACACTTTCATCATTCATTTCCTAGAGACAAATCTTTATCTTTGTACTACCATCAGTCCAAGGCGTCAATGAAATTGACCACTGTTGCCATCTATATAAAAAAAATGAAACAAATCTAGCTACACCTCGTACGTTAGTAACTTATCAATATAAATGAATCCATACAATAAATAATTATGCAACTATATGTATGCATGAAATGAATTTATCCCAAGGTGCACATGGCCTCTACATATCGTAATGTATGTAGCTACACCTCGTACTCGATATAGACGCTACGGCCGTCTTACGCAAACATGCATGATTAATTCCATGCATTTGCACCTGGTCTCTACATCTCATACTGGATGTAGTATCAGATCTTGTTTCACAAATCTCGTACTGGACTCAGAACCATGAATCAACATATCATCATACAAATCCATTCATTTTCATCAATAAAACAATCCATGAGAAAATACATACAACCTCATGGAAAATATTTTCATCATAACATCCTACATACCACAAGTATGGTTAAACTACCATACCTTTTTTTAAGCAAAATCATTACCAACTTAGGCATGACAATTGAGTATCCTCAAGTTACAGAAAAATCATGTTAGTATTCTAACTAATAAACCACAATATATCTTCCAAATGATTTCTCATTCCTTTAAACCTTCACTAGAGAATATTATAACTTAGCATGCATCTTAATCTCCTTTCACCTACCACCTTACTACTTCATCCTCAAAATTTAATCACTCAAGCATTTGAACCATTTATCTACATACCATTCAACCTCTACTTCTAAAAATTAATACAAAACAGTCCCATATTAAAAATATGAACAAACAGCCCAAACATCATCAAAATCACTTCCAAAGATCACCAAATATACTTCCAAACATCACTAATATTTCAGCCTATAAATCATCACCTATCCTATGGGTTAAATTAACATCTTCACATCATAAAATACCTTCTAATAACATGAAATTTCAGCCTAAAATAATAACCATAAAAATTTGTACATTTAAACATATAGGTTAATCCAAATGAATTCTTAACTAGAGATTGAAGCCTAGCCTACCTCAAGTGAGTTTGATTTTGAAATGGAATGGATTAAGGGCTGTCTTCCTTGGAAAATCCTCTAATAAATGAAATCTTGAATAAGAAAGTGGCTAATGGATAAGTGGTAGAAAAAGTCATGGTTAGAAGAAGCAAAGGAGGTAAAAAGACAAAGCTTGACACGAAGCAAAACAAAGTGACCGTGGAGTGTTTTGGGCAAGCTGTACGTGCACAGATTTTTTTAATATCAAAGCTATTTATACTATTTTATTTTATTCCGATTTAAGTAGTTTAATTGGATTAAAACTAATTTTAGAAGTTAGTTTAGTTAGGTTTTCACTAGGTAATCATTTCATTAGGAGATATTTAACATTAAGCTTTTATCTTGACTTGATTCTTTTGGTCAAGATTCTTTTAATCATGAAATTTGGGACAACTGGCCTCTCTAGATGGATATGGCTGAGCTAGGGAAGGCATTTGCTTGGTTTAGGTTGTCCCACATGCACACAAAACCTTGATTAAATCTTTTCACTTCAGCCAGAAATTTTTTACAGCAGCCTATACTTTCAAGCTTTGCCTTTGGCTTATTGTTTTAGTGCATTCTTTGTTTTATTGAGGGACTCTTATGCACGTGTAAAGGTCTTGGACTGAGGCAACCTCTAATTTGTCACATTTTGGGCTGAAGATTTTATTTCTTGGGCCAAAATTCCAAGAGTTACAAGTTGTGCTCAATCCATATATTTATCTGAAATTTTTATATGTTTTAGTAGATATCTAGATCTTTAATTCCATAAATCATACACATAATTTGAATAAGAATTGAGAGAGAAATAAAATTTTCAATTCGGGTGGAAGTAATGGACAGCTTTGGGAAGCTTGTGAGCAAAAAATTCTATCCTATTCTTCTTGTATCCAACTATTATCACACTTCCATAATTCAATCATAAATATAAATTCAAGATATAATTTTGAGGATATTACAATATGCACGTGTCATGTTCCTTTATGTTAAAGGCCCCTATTTAAAGGTTTTTTTTAGCATGACACCAAGATCCATTGGTACAATAAGAAACACAAAATGGGACAAGTCTCCTTATAATGAAGACTTTTTTCCATATTAAACTCTTATGTTAGGCTGCCTTTTACTAACATCAACACCTTGGTAGTAAAATAACATTCACTAATCCAATCATTTTGAAATAAAATTCATTTGTTCTATCATATATAGTAAATACTACCAACTTAATGAATCATACATTTTCTCAAAGTCAACATTAAAAGCACTCCAACTTTTTTATAGTTCATTTTTTGCACCTTTAATAACCTCATTTGAATGAACACGCCATCTAAAACTTATGTGTCTTTTATGAATGTTGTTTGGTTCTTATAATTTATTGCATATATGACCTTCTGCAATATAGCTAATATTCAATATTTTCAAAAACATCTTGTACATAAACTCTATTAGATATGTGGATTGCTATTCTCCTACCTTCAGAGGATTGTACTTTTTAGGTATTAATACAATGAGTTATTTGATCCTCTAACAGTCCTCCTATTTGGTCTTAGGCCTTTTGGACTAGCACAGTTCCAAATTGCTTTTTTAACTTCCTCATAAGCTATTGTAAACTTATGATTATCAATTGTTCTTACATTTACGTATTTGTAATTTGTGGCCTATCCCATTCCCTAACCATAAGAGCTTTACTTTATAAATGAAAACAATATGATTTTTATCTTTTTCATCTCAAGCTATCACCACTTTGAGTTAGATTTAGGAAGAAGTGGGGTACGAGCAAAAAAGGCAAAAAAAAGGTGGAAAACAAACACTTTGACACTAAAGTGTGTGTGTGTGTGTGTGTGTATATATATATATATCCAATTACATCGGAATAACTTTGTCAACTATTACACCATTTTTATAACTTGATATAGAATGGGATTTTTATTGATCCGACAGTTGAATTATATCTACATGTTATCAAGATTGTCTATGTCAAATTTTATCGAAATTGAACAACAACAAGAAGGTAACCAAATGATCCATATTTTAGTATATTTTGAAATATTTATATTACATTGATTTTAGTCTATATAAATGAGGTAACAAATGATTTGAGATTAATATGAAAATTTGCATATGTGATGTTGTTGACTGATTGGTAAGTGCACAAATTCATCCAAGTAGTAATAAAACGGTAAAACTAAGTGTCGAGTCCACAAAGACTTTGATTATACTCAGAGTTTGTATATATCAAATTATAAGCAATGAACAAAATAAATTTTTGGGATTTTCAAGTGATAATGTATGTAAATATAAATGCGAAATAAAATAAACAACGAAATAAATTAAGAGCCAGAGAACAAAAATAAACACTTAGAGATTTGATTGAAGGTTGATGCATGATTATGAGATATGTTAAACCTACCAAAAATAATCTCGATACCATGTTAATGATTTTTCACTGTTTAATATTATTTCACATATTACTTTAATCCTCTAATTTACTCTAACCATGAACCCTAATGTGAAAGAGCCTAAATTACATAATTTCACTCCTGATCCCAGCAAGCTACATTAAATAATTTGCATTAAGAGTAAAGACATATATTTAAGGCTACACAATGTCATTCTATCCCTAGATATGGGTTGTCTAGATATTCTTTCACAGATCTCAGAGTATAGACATTTCCCAATGCATAAACCCTTTATCATTACATGCACATGATGATCAGACCACAAACATGGCAGAAGATTCATAAAAGAACAATAGTATGAAATAGCATTAAATAGATAGTGAGAATTGTTACATCAAGAGTGTTTAGTTATTGAACCCCCATCAATCAGTGGTTTATCCTTTCATTGGCATGAGAGGATTGCAAAAACGAAAGAGAACAACAATTGATGAAAGAGAATGGATGAAAACTGGTAGAATAAGGGGCATAAGCCCACTTCTGTGAGGTGGATTCTTCTTTTCTTTTTGTCTTAGGTTTCTCTTTAGCTTCTCCTTTTTATAATCAATTTTTTTCTTTATTGGACTTTTTTTTATATTGGTGACACTCTAAGCCCATATGTGTAAGCTACTCCAGATCCTCAATCCATCTTCCAAGTTATTAATGTGTAATCTTACAAACAAAATACGACCAACACACTATAAATCAATTTATTTTAGGATTTATTGTATAAAAGCTCAAAAAAACCAAAATTTCTACGTTTCAATCACAAAAGAAGTGTTAAAAAAGGAAAAAATAAGATGATTGCTATGTAATTTAAATGCACAATTTAGGTATAAATAGCAATTATCAAACTCCCCCAAATTTAAAGCTTTGCTTGTCCTCAAGCAAAAGTAAGCAATTGCTAAACTAGTTAGATTATTGGTCATGTCAAGATTGTAACCAAATCAAAACAACTAAGATAAATGCATACTTCTAAAAATAATTTCAGTATTCAATCCTCAAGTTCACACTCACCATGGTTTCATGATGAATTTATGTAAAGAATGCATTCAGAGAGAAAAGGTTAGCCAGAATGACAATTATCACAGAAAGATCAACCTCTGTTTCACTCATAAAGCAAGTGTTTCTCTCAAACACACAAGTGTTTTAGTTATGTGTATTCCATTCATTCCAATTTTAGTTATAAATCTCAACTTTGCACATCATCTTATTCAATGCCATCACACACACACACACACCCCACATAGATCACTAAGGACTTTATTAAGCTTGTAACGTGGCTGGGCTAACAACAAATCATGGTTTTACTTGGAATTCAAACAGTTAGGTTCTAGGAGAGCTTTGACCTATTCCATGCTCACTTCAGGGGATCCATTTTCCTTTTTCTCCCAACCTTATTTAACTTGTCATTATCAACAACAACACAAAGGTTTCTTTGAAATCAATCTATTTTTTAGTTCTTATTTTTAGATCCTTTTTTTTGTGTACCAAGGTATAATGTAGTTCTGGTCCTCTGTGTGCTTCTTGCTTTCATTCCTGCACAACATTTATTTAACCAACATACTCCCCCAAATTTGGCACAAATTGTCCTTGATCCATAAGTGATGTTCTCCTATAACCTAAGGTAAGGTGGACATAATTACACATGCTTTAAGTTCAAGGTTCAAGAACAAATTCATTCTCAATTAGGCTTAAAAGGGTGCAAAGGATTTAACATTTATTTTCAACAGGTTGACTTTTTGGCTAAGTTCCTGAAATTAAATTATCAACAAGGCCTTGATCATATCCATATAGTGTATGCATTCAAACAATTCAAGAATCATGCAAAACCAGAAAAACAAAAACAATTGTCGTCTCACAGTTCAAATGCACACAACTCACATGGTAACTTGAAGCATAAGTTTTTCTTTCACAAGACTTTTTGTCATGCAAGCTAACCGATTCACTCACACACATTGAATTCATAAAAACATCAATCGAAAATAGCTTGTGTTCAATGAAGAATCATAAATTCACATCATTAGTAAGATAAAAAATCTCAGTCATACGATCAATTACATCAAAACATGCTCAAACAGTGTCATCAAAATAACTATCTATTATGAAAATTAAAGAAAGTGTAAATTGCAGAATTAAAATGACTAGAATGAAAAAAATTTAAAGATAGATACAGAAAATAAAATAAAGAAAGAAAAGAAAAAAAATCTAAAAAAAGAAAAGATGACCTCAATCCTATGTCGGCCATGGGTCCCACGCTCCCTGAGCCGCTACAACATCTACAATGTAATCATCATCCTCTCAAGCCTTCGTAGCATCTATGTCACCAGATGGTCCCTCTACAGCTCCAGAGGCAACACCCCCCGAAAGAGGAAGGCCTTTCCCCAGGCCAAGCAATTCGCTTGAGGAAGTCCTCTAAAGTCATGATCGGCTAATGGAGAAAGAGTTGATGAAGGCTCTGTATCAGGAGATATTGCCTGTGGGGAAGGCTAGTCAGCATGGAAAGAAGTGGCTCCTGAATACGTGGTTGAGAGGCAAACCCTCATTGTTTTCTAGAGGTCATTTGTAAAAGACAGACAAAAATGAGATAAAAGAAAATTAAATTCACACAAAAATTAATTACTTCACAGAAATAGAGAAAAAGGGTAGGAATGCTGGGTTGCCTCCCAGTAAGTGCTTCTTTAATGTCACTAGCTTGACGGGCCAAATGCCTTCAAGGTGGCATGAAGGTCACATAGAACACATCTTCCTTGCATTTTCACTTTTTAGCTAGAGACTCCATGAAAATCATATATACATGGAACCACTTCCATATCATTGCAAGGGAAGTGTTGGTGATCAAGGAAAAAATGGAACTTATGGATTTATCACGTTCTCCATGCCTTTCTTCCTTGCCAATCAATTGATGAGGAGAGGTATTGACTTGGAGAGGGTTTTCTTGTTGAATTTCTACTTGTGAGCATTTCTCCCATTGTTGTTGTGTTCTCTCCTCACTTTTCTCTTTTTTTTTTTTCTTCATCTTTTTCATGTGAATCATGCTCTTCTACAAGACTTTCCTCATGTGTTGTAACCTCTACAAAATTTTCTTTCTTTGTGACCAAAAAAGACATTTCAGCCACTTCTTTTACTAGCTTACTAACTTGAATATCCAAATTTTGAATTGAGTTTTGATTGGCTTTGAAGCTAGCTTCCAGCGGAGCTTGAATTAAAATTTTAGGAAAACCAAAATAAATTTTAATGTTATAATATAAATACAAAGTTGAGAAAAAAAATAATCATAAAAAAAGATAAATTGTTTACATAATTATTACAAATAAAAATAGATAAAATCTATAATCTACTTGAACATGTATACAATTTTTAGCATTAAGATAGGAAAAAAAAAACATTATATGCTATGCATTACATTTTAGAGGGAAAATGATTATTTTATCAAAGCATAGGCTGAACAACAATAACATCAAGATCAAAATGGAAAATGAGAGCAATAACAGTGGTTAAAAAAATTAGTGGATCACTGGATTTATATCAAAACAGAAAAATAATTCAATAACACAATTGAGATAATATATATTTAAAAATAACTAAAGATAAAAAATGAAAATACATATATACTTATGAAAATAAATTACGCAAATATGAAAAATAAGTCTATTGATATTGTTGAAACTAAACTACACGTTAGGTGTTTAGAGAATAAAAATAAGAAAGAAAGAGAAACGACCAATTTGTAAGTTTGTGTTAAGAAAAAAGTATCAGAAATCCTTGAAAATGTTAAAACTATAATTAACCGAAAGAGAAGCAATAGACGATGGGCTTTCAATTTTCGTTGAAAAGAAAAAGCTTTTATCCTAAACTGTTTGTTAATTGAGTTAAGGTAAAACAATTAAGTATTAGAAATAATTAATTTTTTTATTAATTATATTATTATAAACATATATGTTTATAATTTTGAAAAACTTCGGAGGAGCCATGACTCCCCCTGTGCCTGTATAGCTCTGCCAATGCACGCACAGTTCATCACCTATTTGATTCATGCAGTGTAATTTGAAAGTCTAGAACCACTAGTTTGTGTATAACCAAACCACGGCACCGCAAGCATATATAAATCAGCCAACGAAGAAATGAGCTGTAAAATGAAAAAAAAAAAGAAAAAAAAAAAAAGCCAAAGCAATCATTGTCCTATATAATAATAAAGGAAAATGTAATGATATTTAAAGGTTTACTATGTTATCTCAATGATATATAGCTAATAAATTAATGAAAAGAAAAAAGAATATCTAAAACTATGTATCAAATAAAAGAATGTGAGGTTTGAAATAAATGAGCACTAATATGTATGATGGATTGAAGATTTGGAGCAGCGCACACATGTGGGTTTAGCACATGCATATGACCTTAGCATGCACATATGGACTTAGAGTTTCGCTAATATAAAAAAAGTCTAATAAATTTTGATTATAAAAAGGAGAAGCTGATGGGGTGTTTTTAGTTAAATATTTTTCTATCCTTCTTAGCTTATTTTCCTATTCTAGTTCAGTTTTTGTCTTGGGCAATTTTGGCAAAAACTGTCTTCGTATCCTTGGTGTTTCTTTTTTAAACACAACCTTTTCTTTTATGCACCTATATTCAAAAACTGAACACAACATACTAATCTTATATATATGAAAGCCCAAAATCACCAATGTAATTCTCAAGCACAATATCAACACCTGTCAAGCAAATAGACCTTATAAATATGATATTGTGTATAAACAAATTGTGTCTTTACATGACATTTCAACACCAGCAACAACAACACACTGAGGGGCTTCTACCCATGACTGCATTTCTTGACTGGGGCAAAGGCCGTGGCCAGTTTATAGAAGCTTTAAGTAGCAACATATCTATCAATAGTCATCATGGGGGCCTGAAATAGAGATTAAACTTATGTAAAGTGAAGCCTAATAAACAAGTAGTGAGGAGGGACTACGCATTCAAAATGGATAGTTTCTTCCACTCCATATTAAGAGAGAGATATAAAAAAATTGTTAAAAAAAAAGGAGGCAAAGGGACATGTATACCATACAGCATAGTCCAAATTGGTACAACAAAAAAATCTAGTCCCAGTATGTATACCATTGATCGCGGCCATACGCAACCAAATTAAATCAGTTTAACTGTAGTACTAGGAAGTGACTCCTAGGTCGTCTCTCAAGGACCAATTGTCTATGTTTAAGGGGTTAAACGTGCAGGGGGGATTTGTTACAGAATGCAGGAATTTAAAACAGAACTCGAAAACTAAATTAAACAGAATTACGAAATTAACTGCAGTAATTAAAAACGAGTCAAACCCTAGAAACAGATTGCGCCTCTAAATTCCTCGGTTCACGAAAGATGATCTGTTCCACTTAATTCTAATCAGTCCAGGTTAATCAACTAAGCGAAGATTAACCTAAAACGTCA